>QEPC01012689.1:888018-910118 GCA_003113815.1 Sphenodon punctatus
CATCTCCCCAGAGGGCGGACGGCGAGGCAGTGTGGCGGGGGCGTGGCCTTGCAGCCGCACGTTACACCATGCAGCCCCGCCCCCTCCCTGATTCCCCGCCGGGATCCCCGGTACGTCTGTTTCCCATGCC
The DNA here is from genome assembly GCA_003113815.1 of Sphenodon punctatus. Classification (NCBI taxonomy): domain Eukaryota; kingdom Metazoa; phylum Chordata; class Lepidosauria; order Sphenodontia; family Sphenodontidae; genus Sphenodon; species Sphenodon punctatus. Next base: position 888,149 of record QEPC01012689.1, read on the forward strand.
TGGGTGATCCCTGCGGGGAATCCCTGGGTTGTTTTTGGGATGGGGCGAAGCCGCCCCGTCACGTCTGAAAACACCCAGAGTCAATGTAAGATTTAAAAGAGAGGTGCGTGTCAAAGATGAAGCCCAAGCTACGGGCTTGAAGAACAGGATGGATGGTGACTCCATCGATGCAGATGGGCAGGTTAGAGGAAGAGGAAGAGGAAGAGGAGGGAGGAAAAATGAGGAGTTCAGTCTTGGCCATGTTGAGCTTGAGTTGACATCGGGACATCCAGGCGGAGATATCAGAGAGGTAGTTGATGAGCCGTGAGTGGACAGAAGAGGAGAGAGAGGGGGTAGAAAGATAGAGTTGGGTGTCATCAGTGTAGGGATAGTATTGAAATCTGTGGGAGGCAATAAGTTTGCCAAGGGGCAGGGTGTATAGAAGAGAAGAGGGCCAAGGACAGAGCCTTGGGGGACCCCAACCGAAAGGGGGAGGGAGGAGGAGTTTGATTCGGGAAGCGAGACTTTAAAGGAGTGGTCAGAGAGGTAGGAGGAGAACCATGCTACTTTTACTTTATCTTTACTTCTTTTGGAAACTTATAAAGGAATTTCTCCATAACCTCTGAGTACAGACTGCAGTTTAAACACATAGTGCCTTGCAAGTGGATGAATCTGCCAGTCATTAATTAGTTATTAATCAATAATGAAATAATAAAATTCTATGCCCAACTGACCTGAGCTATTTTCACCAGAGAAGGGGCTACATTTCATTGATGAGTGCAGTAATCCATATATATCATTCACATATTTATTTACATGGAATCTGTGATCCCTTGGAAGTGATATAAGAGATCATGAAAGTGATCACTTGGAACTGATATAAGAGAATTTGTAAGTGATATAAGAGATCATGTTCCTGTTATTTACCAATAAAGCAGAAATTGTTCAAAATTGGAACCGTTCTGCCATTCTCCTTTAATGTTTAGCAGAACTTCCATCTTTCCTGTAGCCTCCCATTCTTTCTCTCGTTCATTTTTTTTTTCTTGAGAGAAATGGTAACTCCATCATCGCCAAACCCATGCAACCTAATTATCTAACACCGACTGTGACTCTACAGAGGGAAGATTTATGTAAGGTTTCCACTTTCTCCTTACAATTCCTGGGCTGTATTTGAGTGGAGTTATTCTTGCAGAATGGTATTGCTTGAGTTCTTTTAAATAGGGATCTCTGTCTCCTTCTTTCCTGTATGAGTGGAAAATATTCACTCAATTAAAGTGACATTTTACTAATGGGGGATTATGTTAGCTAGTGAATAGTCAATGCTTTACATGCCATGTTTCAGGTTTCTCCTCCCATTTAATCAACGGCACGTTTAGACTTTTTTTCTCTCTCTATTTTTTTGTGTGAAATCTTTTCTAGTAGAACTAATGAGCTTTAAATCAATTGTGGAAATCAGAATGGAAGTAAAGAAGACAAAGGGGGGATGGGGAAGAAATTGTGATTTTCTTTTCCAACAACTGACTTGCTGAAGAATATGACAGTTAGAATGGCGAACTGAGCTCAGGACCCTTTGCTGCATGGATCTCTTGCCAGGCTACAAGTTAAGGGAATAGGACTCTGGCTCTACCACCACCAAATTGTTCTCCCCTTAAATAAAAATGTAAAAATAATAATTTTAAAAATCATCTCAATAATTATTTTTGATGGAGGTGGCTGAAAATGGCCATGTCATATTTGTGAAAAGGTCATAGATACCAGAAAGGACTTGTGTAATTTTGCAGAGCAAATTTGACACCAACAAAGCATGGGCAAACATTTTGTTGGGGATGAAAAATGACCCTTTTTTTTTTCTTCTTTGCTTGGGCACAGTGTGATGACATTTCTCCTCTTCCTCTCCCTCTGGAACACTCAGCCTTGAAATTTTGGTAGGTCCAATCCCATGCCCCATGTGTGTTGCATGGTATGCAAGGGCATTGTGCTGTACAAAAACGTGCATTCCAAGCAGTACGCATGCAGAATCCATTCACAAGTTGTGTACAGGCAGTTTGGTATTGAATCCATTTAATTTTAAAGGATCCCCCCCAAATTTGATTAAATATCCAAGACTATCAAAATGGCATATTCATCAAAAATTTGTTATGAAGAGAGATTTCATTTAATCTGTGTTGCTACTATTTTATTTCTTTGCAGAACTAATCTGTCTTCCTGCAACATAAAACCCATTTGCCCTACCTTCAGTGACAACAGATTTTCTTTATGGCAGCCTCCTAAATATTTTTTTTTAATGTTATCCTCCCCCCCCTCCATTTAATCTGCTTTTCTGGACTGGATGAGGGCGAATCGACTGAGACTGAATCCCGACAAGACGGAGGTAATGGTGGTGAGTAGGGCTGAGGGGGTGGTAGCTCTTATTATTAGCGGGGTCTGCCCCCCTCTGAACACTCAGGTCCGTAGTTTGGGGGTGCTCCTCGACCCACAGCTCTGCCTGGATTGTCAGGTGGAGGATGTGGCAAGGGGAGCATTTTTCCAGTTACATCTGGTGCAACGGCTGTGGCCATATGTCTCCAACATACTGTAAGACCTGGCTGTTCGCCCAGGCCTTCAGAGGGGATGATGGAAGGATGGGATAGTGGGGGGGAGGAAATGTGTTTTATAGAATTTTTAAATGATATTGTTTTTTTATTTTTAATTATTTTATTGTTGATATTTTGCTTTTGTAAGTCACCCTGAGATGCCATGACATGAGGGAGCGACTAAAAAAATGTAAAGAAATAAATAAAAATAAATAAATAAATATAACTCGGTCCTGGTAACCATCATCCATGCTTTCATTACTTCTCGATTGGACTACTGTAACACACTCTACGTGGGGCTACCTTTGAAGACGATCTGGAGGTTGCAGCTGGTGCAGAATGTGGCAGCTCATCTTTTAACATGGACGCATCGCCAAGAGCACATTACACCTGTGCTCCGTTCCCTGCACTGGCTGCCTATAGTCTACTGAGCCCAATTCAAAGTTTTGGTGATGACCTTTAAAGCTGTAAACAGCTTGGAGTCTGCTTATCTGCGAGACCGCCTCAATCAATCAATCACCTCCATTTTGTCAGGATTCAGGCCCAGCCGATTAGCCCTCATCCAGTCCCCCACAGCTGCTAAACACCAGGTAAGCACCAAGACAGTCGGGCCTGGGTTGGTTGAAAATGAGAGGTACAGTGGGGTGTCATCAACATCTCACCATGAACTCTCTGATCATCTCACTGAGCGGCTGCATATACATGTTGAACAGGAGAGGGGACAAAACTAAACCCTGAGGGACCCCACACAGGAGGTCTCGGTAAGATAAAAAAGAATCGCTGAGTACCACCCACTGAGTTCTTCCAGTCAGGAATGAGCGGAATCATTCAAGAATGATCCCACTCACCCACGCACTATCCCGCAGGTGCGTCACCAACATCTCGTGGTCAACGGTATCAAATGTTGCCGATAGATCTAATAGGACTAATAGGGTCGATCGACCCAGGTCCTTTTCTCGGCAAAGGTCATCCACCAGGGTCACAAGTGCTGTCTCAGTGACATGACCTGGACAAAAGCCAGACTGAGAAGGATCAAGATAACCGATGCAGTCAAGATGCCCCTGGAGCTGCTGAGCCACTACCCAATCAATCAATCAATCAATCAATCAATCAATCAATCAATCAATCAATCACCTTCCCTAAAAAGGGAAGGTTAGAGAAAGGCCGATAGCTGGCAAGGGAGTTAAGCGATGGTTTCTTGAGAAAAGACCGCCTCTTTGAAACAGCTCAGTACTCTCCCCTCCTGCAGGGAGGCATTGACCACCCCAGCCAGCAATGGCCCTATTGTCTCCCAGCAGCTCTTAATCAGTCAGGACAGGAATGGATCCAATTCACAAGAGGTGGCTCGAACAGCCCTAAGCACCCACACAATGTCAGCGGGTGTCACCGACTGAAAGTGATCCAACAAAAACGGACAAGTCGGATCTTATACATCCTCTACCTCCTCCACTGCACCAAGTGCGGCATCGAGGTCATGGTGAATCCAGGTGATTTTGTCAGCGAAATAATCCACAGCGGGTGGAAGATGACTCAACTCCTGAGTTGAGGGAGGCTGGATTGACCAGCCCCCGTGTCATGTATTTCCTATTATAAGCATATATTTTTGGCCATCTGTGTTCCTAATGTATTAATGTTGAGTTTTTATATGTTAACTTTCTGTTTCAAAGTATTGGATTTGTGTTTTGAAGTATTGATTTCTAAAATCAACTTCTGTGATTAGCATTGGTTCAGGGTGAAGTTTCCTCAGCTACATTCCAATGAGCTTTTTTCTAAACTTCCCAAATGAACTTTCACCGTATCCAAGGAAACAGTCAAATGGCTAGGAGTTAGAAGGCAATAAAGAGGCCCTCTGGCCAGCCTAGGTGTCTGGAATCTTATCTAATACATGTCTAAATTACAGATGGTACCATTCATAGAATATTTCCAGACTGAGAAGGAAGATTTGTTAGTTTTTTCTAGCTAACGTATCTATTTAATTAATGATTGAAATAACCTTAAGCTCTAGTTATACTTTCTGTAATCTGACAGTTATCTTTGATAAAAATATGAGGTTTTTCAAACCTTGAAGGAAGTCTAACACTGTTTGGTTTCTTTAAGAGAGCCAATTAGAATTCAGTGTATTTCCTTGCTAGCTGATGTCATCAATGACACTACTCAGGCATGTGAGCCTTCTGGCAAACTGCTTTAAGAAGGGAGACAAGAGAATTGCTCTCTAGACTGAAATTCCACATCACATGTTGGGATTTCTTTCTCATCAACATCTTGGCAGACAAAGGGAAGAACTGGGAAGAATGTAACATATGATTCTTGATATCTTTGAGCCAATGAATTGTGCATATGTTAAGCTTTTAGAAGCTTTTTCTTAAAATAGAAATGTTTTAAGATCATGTAACTTTGATTGGCTATCAATACCATTCTATGTAAGCTACTGATATTTTCTATTTAAATTTAAGTAAATTATGCATATATTTTTAGATTCAAAAGTCTCATGCTCCTTTATTTATAAATATATTGTCTTTTTACAATACTTGCTTTGCTAGTCCTCTATCAAAGTGAAGTGTAAACTCATTTTATGCAACTTGGAAAAAGTGAAGCCCAATTTAGTATTATTAGTTCAGCTAAGCCACAAAGCTCACTTTCCATTTGTAATAAATGAGAAAACGCAAGACGTGACACCCGCACCACCCGGAACAACTTTTCTGAACATGATTTCGCAGATGCTGTGAGGGCAGCAAAGAACTCTCTCTTTGCTATTTGCATAGCCACTTCATAGGCTCATAAACTAGCTCTATGTCACAATCTGTCAGCTTCAGTACGAGATCGACGCCACCATCGCTCCAACCATCGCCCTTCTCGCTTCAGGACCCGCAGCTCCTCAGAGAACCAAGAAGGCCTGTGGGGCTGTCACATGGGCAGTGGACGTCTGGGAACTGTTTGATTGATGGCCTCCGTCAGCAAGATATTCCATAGCTTGACGAGGTCATCGATGAGACAGTTGTCGATGTCAGAAGGTAATTCCCCCAGAGCGCCTAGAAACTGCACTGGGTCCATCAGCCTCTGAGGGCGGACCATCCTATTAGGTCCCACACCTTGCCGTGGGCAAACATGTGCTAGAAGGGAGGTCTGTAGAAGGTAATGATCCGTCCATGACAAGGGCACAGTTGATATCTTCCCTATTCATGGAACACCCACCTCAAGGCCAGTGCAGAACATGTGGTCCAAGGTATGTCCTCCAAGATGTGTCGGGCCAGTGACCCCCTGGGACAGGCCCATGGTTGCCATGGCAACCATGAACTCATGCTCTGTTCCCCTGAGCACAGAATTGGCGTGAATGTGGAGGTCACCCAAGACTATCGTCCTGGAGGACCGTAGCACCACTTCTGACACTGCCTCTGCTACAGCATGTAGGGATGCTGCTGTACTGGTGGGTGCATGGTAAACCAGAAGCACTTCCCAACTGTCCCCTGCCAAATGAAACAGAAGGTGGAGGCCTTCAATGCCTACCATGGACCACACCAGATACCTCCTCACAGACCACCCCTCTTTAAAAATTATAACTACACCCCCTCGTCCCTCCAACCGCAGCTGGTGCTTCACAGAATACCCGGTTGGAACAAGATCAGCCAAGATAGGCCCTGATTCATTGTCCAGCCAGGTTTCCGTGATACACACGAGATCGGTGGCATGGTCTAGTATTCCCTCCTGGACTGTCGTTGCCTTATTCGCCACCAACCTCACATTTAACAGCACCAAAACTGGGTTGTGGGTCCCCTGACCATGCTCCACTTGCTCATCCGCTGGGGGAGGGACCAGCGGGAGGTTCACTAAGCATCTGTCCCACTTTACCACCCTCACTTTCCGCCCCCTGAGACCATATCTTCCCTGGCCCATCACGACCCCAATAGCCGCACCTGCCCCCCCAGTTGTTTCCCCAGCCCCCATTCCCTGGCCATCCCGCCTGGACTGTGAGAGAGATCCCATCCCCAACCTCTCCCATTCCCACCCCCCCTCCCTAGGACTCCCTATCTCACCCGGAGTCCTTCCTCCCCCTTATATGTTGTTCACCACTCCGAGCCGCTATGGTGCGGGAGGATTTGGGTAAAAGTGTATTAAAATAAATAAATAAATTTTCTCTAGGCAAGGGCTGTCCAGTTGATGGACCACAAGCCAAATCCAGTCAACAATGTGATTTCATCCAGCCCACAACCATAAAATAATATTTTATTAAATATCAGTATTATAAAAACAAAATGTAATTTTCTAGATTATATTTTGCTTTGTATCCTATTTGAGGCAGCCAGTGCAGCGTTTTCAAATCAAGCAATAACAGTTCTAAACTGCATGTTTAATGCACACTGCTTGTGTTGATACGTTTGAGCAGGGTTTGACTATCCATGCACTTCTGCACAATGAGAGACGTTTGTGCAATCCAGCTGTGATACAATCTGGTCCACAGTGGCCAAAAGGTTGAACAGTTTTGCTCTAACTTCATTCAAGCTTTCCGCATGTGTTTCCTAAACCCTTTATCACTACCTTCTGAATCTCAGTGCAATAATATGGAAAACAGTATTTTTTCCCATTGCATCCCAAAGTGCTTTTGCAACAATAGTCCTTTTTACACAAGATAGACCCACACATGCACACACAGATCCACTGCACATGCATGCATGAGTGCCGCCCATGTAACCGCCATGGTGGATGTGCGGGTATGTATGTGTGCTCCCGCTTCCCACCCATCTCCATGCACCTCCACCCATCATCCACAGATGGAACAACCAGTGAAAAGGCAGGTTGCTCCATGCACGTAAATGGGTGGAGGTGGGTGTACACCCATTGGCACCCTCCCCCTACCCATCACGCCCGCAGCAGTGTTCCACCTGCCACATACTGACATGCCCCACACCCCCAGCCTTTTTAAAAAGGGCATATAACCCCAGTCCTGCAGAAACCCATGCATGTGCTTAACTGAAAAGCAGCAATATTAGTAACTTATGGTAGCATGTTATCTTGCTTGTGAATTGATCTATGTTGTGCCACCTACAAAATAGTGAGATAACAATAGGTTAAGCTTCCTGTCACCCTCATCCTGACATTTGTTCCATTCAAGAAGACATATGTGCCAGCACAGAACTGCACGGCTCCTTGCAAGGGGCTCTTTGGGAGTTTATGGTTCCCACTGAATAGGACAGCTTGAAGGAACAGGGCTCGAGACCAATGGCCATGTAGTTCAGTTCCATTGACTTGAACACTCTTCACTGGCTGCCTCAAGTAGGGTACTGAGCAAACAGGACCACACACAATCAGTGGCTGTTCCTTCTTTCCCTGTCCTTAAATCCCTTCTACAAACCTACATCTTCCATCAGCTTGCCCTAGCTCTTCATCCCCATAGGTTGCTCAATAGGGGTGTGGAGAAGGCACCCCTACCATTTTTGTTTTTGGTTACAAAAACCCCTTCATTTTTAGAGGTTTTCATAAACAACCCTATTGTTTTTGAGTTGTTGGTGGTTGTTTTTTAAATTAAAAATTTTTTTTTTTAAAAATCACTGATTATGCAAAATGACTACCAGACTGTTCTGCACATGCATGGCACTTTTCCAAAATGGCATGGGCAGCATTAGCACCATTTTGGAGAAGACTTCGCATGCACAGAATGGACTAGTGGCCATTTTTTGCATGCACATGCGTGGTTTTTTAAAATATATATATTTTAAATTTTAAAATATTTAAATCCCAGTGCATGTACAGAATGCTCCCAGTGGCCATTCTGTGAATGCGCTGTGATTTTTTTAAAAAAAATCTTTTTAATTTTTAAAATGAAAACAGATGTGACGCAAACAACACTCATTCACATTCAGCCCCAGTGCTTTGCTGTTGTCAGAGACCCTTACTGTCCCAGGGGAACAAATTATCTATTGTCCATGAGGGCTGAAAATTGCCTCTTTTCCTCCCGTTACCTCCCAGCACGTATCTGAACCATTAATTTGCATGCATAGGGCAGATTCATACTTTCATGAAAATTAGAGCTGCATGCAAGCATTAATCTAAACATGAGAGTCTTGGGTCTCTCTTCTCACTGTGATAGGCAGGGACGGGGAGGAGCCACAGAGGCTTTTGCCTCTTAGCTGTTACGCTGTGGAAGAAGCCAGTCTTTTTTTGAGTTTATAAGTGCTGGTCATGATTGTAAACTTTTAATGGATTAAATGGGGCTTCTCTCTCCCAGCCTATCATCTGATAAACCAGGGAGGAAAGACTTGAGGGATTTTGTCTATCAGCTGATAGGCTGGATGGGAAACCTTGAAAAACCTCATAAACTGCCTGAATTATTCTCTGACAGTTCCGAGGGGTGGTCAAACACTTGGGACCATTCCTCAGACCCTTGGAAATACTCTCAAATTTGTTTTTCTATTCAGATAACCCCTAATATGAATACATAATAATCAGTAATAATACATAAACTACAAGATCATCCTTGCTATTCAAGCAGTCCCATGCCACATTAAACAAAGACTTTCTATGGTTCTGTGGGTGGGTGGGTGGGTAATCATCAGGAATTCTACAGGTGACAACTTTTTTACCTTGTATCCCTGACACATTCACTGAGAACCACCCATCCCATCTACTAAAGGAGGAAGGGGACTTGAAGGAAAAGGGGGGAAACAGTATAATCATGTAAATAAAGATAGTATCATATTAATTGTCTTCAATAGGACTTAAATACTTATCTTTCCTGAATAGGAAAACATTCTTGAATGAGGATCATAGTTTGGAAAACACTCCAGTCCCGTATAGTAACAGCATGTCACATTCGTACAAGAAAGAAACCTTCAAAGGCATTAACAATGCAAAGCAAATTTCCCTCCCCCTGTACACAAGTTGTGTTTATGTCAGTGCTTGGCCAGCTGAAGTGGCAAGCTAAGCAGACCTTTGGCTCTCAGTAAGCCTGGGTTCTTTATTCTTTCTGCCAATTTTCAACTCTCCACCAAGGGGCAAGTACATTGTATATTATTTTATCACTGAATGATTACCAAGGCAAGTGGAGCTATAAAGGCAGCAGGGAGCATTTCTTAGTTAGGGCTTTTTTACATGGATGCTGGCAGCAGCCGGTGGGTGGAGCTGGGTGGAGATGGGTGGGTGAGCACACCCAGCAAACACCCAGAGGTGCCGAGACAGGAGACATTTACATGGACAGCACCGTGGGGGGTTGTGGGATGGAAGGGGAGGGGCTGGAAAACACCCATTGGGCAAACACCCACCCCAGGAAACACCGAGCAAACACCCATGACAGCTGAGACAGCAAATGGCGGGGAATCCCCACCCAGCATGGCAACGTGACAACATGGCTGACTGAGCGCAAAAGAAGCAGCGTCACACCACTCCACCCCTGAACTGCCAGACCCTGTGCGGGTGGGGTAGGAGGGAGCAGGGATGACAGGAGACACAAAGTAGCAGCTCCAGGCTAGCCTCGTGACAGAGGCCAGACAGCCGGGCACCACGGATCCCCCACAAACCAGAAACCGCCCACACACAACCATGAACACAACCAGACAGGAAAGGGCTGCATGGCCAAGGAGGCAGGGGGACCCCAGTGTGGGGGTGGGGGTGCGGGGTGGGAAGGGGCACAGGGGAGAAAGTCAGAGCCCCAAAGCAGCAGAGGACCCCAACACAAACACCCAACCCCCCGCCCCCGGCACATCCTCCCCACACACAATCCCAAGGTCCCCATAAAATGAGCCAGGAATGGGATACAAGCAGTCACGGTGGCAGGGACGGAAGCACACACCACAGCTGGGTTTGCAGGGGATGGTGGGGGGGACCCCAGAACACACCAACCACCAGAAAAACCACTGCAGCTCTCCAAACACCAACCACGGATGCATGTGGGTGAAGGGGGAGACCAACACCAAGGCAGGGAGGGGGTAAGGCACCAGGACAACAGCCAAGGGGATGGACCCCCAGCCCAAGGGACCACAGGGAAGGGGGGGCAGTGAGACAGGACCGGAGGGGGGCAGATGGAAGGCTATACAGTCAGCAGTATGACCACAACCCGCAGGGAAGGGAACCGAGGGTAAACCTGAAGGGGTCGGTCACATCTGCAGCACAACCACCGGGAGAGGGGAGGATCTCGAGATACCCTGTACCCGCCAGGCAACCCTGGAACAACCACCATAAGGCACCCACACAATAGAACAGCACAAAAGGAACGAGAAGACACAAACCACTGGTGAAGGGAGCAAAAACACTTTAATAAAAAAGGGAAGCAGAGTGAAACACAATACTAGGACAAGGGAGGGGGGAGCCAGCATGATGCAGATTGGTGGGGCGGATCTCCACCCTTGATACGGACCCCATACCCGGTTCCAGTGATCCGCCTGGGTGTGGTTGAGATGGTTCACCCACTAAAAGAGGTGTAGGAGGAGCTGCAGAACCTCCTCCTGCTCCCTGGTCCACTCAGCTATCATTGCCTGCACTAAGGGAGAGAGGGAGAGGGGGTGAGCCATAAGGATGGTTCAAGGGACCCAACAATGAGTAACCCCACACACACATCAGGGGGGAGGGCCCCGGACACACGCAGTACACTCACTGATCTCCTTGTAGAGTTGTGGACAAGCATGGAGCTCTGAGGCCACACGCTTGAGCTGCCTGACCATCTGCCCCAGGAGCAGCATGGCCAGGAACACAACCAGAGTAGATAGATGGGAGAATGAAGAGGGAGAAGGGGAAAGGGTGCAAGGAATCAGTGTGGGTGAGAAGGGAACAAACAGCACACAGCACCCACACCCCAAACATGGAACCTGGGTCACCCATGCCATCACCCCAATGGTGGGGATAGAGTGGGAACATGGGCAGGCAACAGTTGGTTCAGAAACAGGCTGAACTCACGGTCAGTAGCCTGTCTCTCCTGTCACCCATACTTTGCCAACAGTGCAGATGGGGGAAACCAACAGGGGGTGCCTGGAGCTGTAGTAGCTGGGGCAGTTCCAGTGAGGAGCCAAATCAATGGGAAGCGACCACCGGACATGGAGGATGGCATGTGCCATGGCCAGCAGGGCAACAAAAGCCGCTAGGGAGGGATTGGTTCCAGCACCCATCACCTGCCCACTCACTGGGGTACAATGGAGAGCACTGTCATGGAACAGCCCCGGCACAGCCGAGGCACAGGCAACGCATGGATGACAGGGCAGCCATCTGCATGAGGTAGTTGACAACAGCACCGCTTGGAATAGGTGTGGGATGCACAAAGGCAGGGGGCCCGCAGAGGGTCGCATGCCACCAGGTGTGCACCGTGCAGTCAACAGGATGAGTTTGGCCCACCACCACCACACAGCCCGAAACCACGATCCATGAGGGAGCCCACAGGGGGAATGCACTGCACACCACACGTTGCTACATGACAATCCCAGTGCTGCCAAACAGAACACACACACACACACAGTCCCAGAGCACACAACCACACACATGGGGGTGAATGCAGCCATGGGACGGGTGTAGGGAATGGTACACAGTCACATAAGGACAGGAGCGGATATAGTACAAGCCAGGGTCTTTATTAGATATGGGAAAGGGAAGGAATGGGCCCACAGAGGCCAGTCAAGGAGTGATCAAGGGCCTGTGGGTGTTCAATCCAACCATTGGATAGGGGCACCATTGTACACCCTCAAATAGGGATGACGGAGATCGAGTACAAAACCGGGATGGACGCGGGATGTGACAGATCCGGTGTCGGGGCCCGGCTAATGGGGAAACGGATCAAAAAGATCAAACAGTACAGTGGGGAGGAGCAGCACTGTCCATGGGGAGGCGAGGCACAGCCAAGGCATGGGTAACAAGTTCCCATGAAGCCGGAGAAAGAGACAGCCAGATCAGGGGATGGCCAGAGGGTGCTCGGTAAACATCGGCCCCTGGGCAAGACCCTCCCAGGTGAATAGGCCCCTGCGGAATCCCCGGGTATGCATATGGGCATCCACCATGAAGTGGGGCAGGAGGTGGTTCTTGTTCCAGCTGCAGCCCTGACATACGGTCGGCTCAGCACCACTCGCAGGGTGCACTTCTCCATTGTGGTAGGGGCCCCAGTCAGTAGTGGCCCACCAACATCAGGGGGTAGCAAGCCCAGCTCCCCAAGAAGGGCTAGGCATTCTGATCGCGGGAACGATATGTCACGGGCACACAGTAGGATGCTGGTGTAGTCTGTAGCAACAGGGGGAACCCCGGCCTGGAGGGCCAGTCCATAGTCTTTGAGAGTTGCCACTAGGAGGTTGTTGGAGGAGGGTGAAGCTGAGCTCCCTGGCATGCCTTCGGCAATCTGGACCCCTGAATGAATGGCCCATCACCCACATGTACAGTGACAGGAGATTGAATCCATCCGCCACTGACAGGGAGTCACTCAGCAGCAGCTGGAAATCATGCCTCTGCCACAGCGTTCCCAGAAGCATGTTGGCACTTGCCGACCACTCCTCCTGGGCACAACCATCCACCTCAGGTTCTGTTCCACACCCTGCCATGATCGTCTCAAGGGCCAGGTGGTTGATTACAATGGAGTTCCACAGGGCGCAGCTGGGAATGAGCGATGCGTGAGGAACAGTGCATCGCTAGCCAGAGGGTGACCTTGTAAAGCTGATAGTTGGCAGACTACTAGGCCTTGTGTAGCCCTAATCCACACATAGGGCAGGTGCATTCCAGCACAGCTGATGATAGGTGAACAAGGCCATGGCTGGTTCTAGCACAGAGCTAATGAGGCACTGGTAACAGCATATCTTGAGTGTTCACAGCTTCCCAATGGCACGACCTTCACTTGCAGTGATGGATAGATGGCTGGCGCCAATGCATCCTGCTCACTGATCACACGGGGGCATATCACAGGCAATGGGGGGGTGGCCGCCTTGTAAACGTTACAGCCCCGCTGTGGCCCGAGCAGGTGGAGGGATGTGCAGCTGGCCCGGTGAGTGGAGATAGTGACCAGGTGCACAGAACACACCTATCGTACCGCACCAATCAATGGGCACCATGCATGGCCCTCCAAAGTACATGTGTGTTCAAGTTCTATTGCTCAGGTGTGGCATGTGGAGAGTGGTGGTGGCGGTGTGGTGTGTGAGATGTGATAGTGAAAGAGAGCACAGCTAGTAGGTGGTGCTGTCCATTACTGGGTGTACAGTGCTGAGCATGTGGGAAGAGGCAATGCCTGATGGTTTGCCAGTGTCAGCGGTACCCAATACGTGGGGACAGCCATTGAGCTACAGGGGACAGGAGGATAACGGTGTGGATGTGCTGGAAGCGGAGGACTTGGGGGTTGGAGCCAGAGGCCCCTAGTGGGTTGTTAGAAACTTGTCAGCACATTGAGTGAACGGGTGCTTTGTGGACCATGAGCACAACAGTGCAGGGATTGAGGAAAGCAACCGTTCACCTAGAGGTTTGTTGGGTAGCTGAGTGGTGATCCAGCCCTGGTTCTGGTCATGGGTTCTCAGGGGTTCTGTGGTTGTGGTATCATGCTGCCTGATGAAGAGCCCCCAGAGGATAGAGCCATCCTGCTAATGGTCCTGGGTGCATGCTTCATGATCCTGGCCCAGGTGTTCCAGCAATGGACCGAGCTACTCCTCCCAGAGTCCCGCTTCTACAACCATGGGGCACGATGTAGTAGAGTGGCCAACACGCGCTGAGCAGCATCATTGCAGTGGGCGAGGATGATATCTGCTCTCCGACATGCCATGTGTGGAACAGCTGTGTCCCAGCACATGCGGCTTGTCCTATCCAGGTGACCCCTCAACCATTACGGCTGTCGTGTGACTGTCCCAACTTGGTAGCTGAATTGGATGTGTTCACGCACCAATGAATGGTGGGAGAACATGCTGGCTACCTGGACAGATGAGGAATGGACCACTTCGGCATGAAGTGCTCTCTGTTGACCTGGCTCGGTGAGATTCTCAACTCACATCTCCAGAGAAATGCAATCAACATGTGCTGTCTGGTGCCCCCAGGGATGCGATTGGCCATGGCAGTGTGGAGGCTGGTCACCCCCGATTCATGTCAGAGCATTGGGGAGCAGTTCAGAGTGGGCACAGCTACCGTTAACAGGGTGCTCCACGATGTATGTGACCTGACAGTGGAGCTGCTACTAGAGCAGGTCATCCAGCTCCGGGATCCTGAGATGATGAGCTGCGACTTTGAGGAAATGGGCTTCCCCCATTGTATTGGTGCAATAGACAACACCCACATCCCTATCATCTGCCCCCACGCAAAGATGGACTATATGAACCAGAAGCAGATGTTCTCCATAAATCTGCAGGTCATTGTGGATCACAGGTGCCTATTCACTGATGTGTACACTGGCTGGTCAGGGAGGAGCCATGATGCTCGTATCCTGCAGGCGTCACCCTTCTATGCCTGTATGTTTGATGGAGATATAGCAACCTGTAGAGGGTGATTGAGGGTGTTTCCATGGCTCCAGTGGTGATTGAGGACCCTACCTACCTGCTGAGCCTGTGACTCATGAGGGCCTATCCCGTGGCTCGCACCCCTGAGCACAGGCTCTTCAATGAGCAACTATCGTCTGCGTAGTGCATGGTGGAGCAGATGATCAGTCAGCTGAAAATGCATTGGCACCTTCTGATGAACAGGAGCCAGTTTGATCTGGAGCATACCCCAATTCTTGTCCCAGAGGCCTGTATTTATATTTGTGAGACCGATGGAGCTGCCCTTGACAACCCCCACCGGTGCAGAGAGCGAGCCTTGTGCCTCTGTACCAACATGTCCAAGATCGGGCATTCCGATGGATATCGTAGGAGAACAGGGTCTCTCTCTGTAAGCGCATTGTTGCCCAGATGGCAGGCAACTGACCTGTGCCTTTGCATGCTCCCCCCATCCACAGCCTGTGTAACCATAAACAATAAACACAGTTGTGACCTGACTACAAACTCCATGTGTCCTATTGTTTGGTGCTAGGGGTTCCCCAGTTATGTGGGAGCTGGGTCCCTCAGAAGGGGGCCACATGCTTGCTGCCAGCCATGGCATCAGTAACCCGTATAACATACAGCGTTCACTGGTTAACGGTTAGTAGGGGTGGGACACCGGGAAGAATACCGGATACTGGATGTACCGGTATTGGATCTCCCTGGTACTGGATTTACCGGTATCGGCATACTGGATTTTTCACATTGGCCACGGTACCGGATTTTTTACATTGCAGCTATTGACTTCAATGGCCACAATGAAAAAAATCTGGTACTGCGGCCAATGTTAAAAGTCCGGTATGCCGGTACAGGCAAATATTGGTTTTATCTGATTAAGCCGATACACCCAAATACTGGCAATATCGGCTCTCGGGAGAACCAGAATTCCCAACCCTAACAGTTAGCACAGGCAGTGTACCTATGGTATCAATGTGCAGACCTGTGCTCCTTCAACGGTGGTTTGTCGGTTCCCCACCACCTTCTGGAAGGCAAGAGTGTTCACGGTCCTGTGCACATGGCACAACCCTTTATGTCCGCTACTGATCCCCTACCAGCGCATGCCGCCCCTGAACAGAACAATTGATATAGAGGTACAGTATACATAATGTTTATTGGGGGATATTCACAAGGTGTGGGGGATCACTTCTTGCGGGCCCAGCCACCTCTCCACTTTGGCGCACCACCGGGGCTTGACTCCCTGCAGCCCTTTGCTGCCGCCGTCCACAGCGAGAGGTGGCCTGATGGCCTGGGCTCTCCGTCGTCCACCAGCCACTCCAGGTTCAGGTACCAGACCCTGCGATGATCAAGAATATGGTAATTGTTACACTTGTACCCAGGATGGGTCCCCTGCACCACAGCCCTGTTTGTAGCCCTCTGTGGATTCCAGGGATCATCATTCTGGAAGTCCACCACCCATCCCTGCACAGGTCGTGGTGCAGTTGCCCCCCCCCATTAGTGAACTGGTTTTAATCCGGCTTATCTGAGCTGGTGGGGCAGCCGCCATGGGTGGTTGGGTACCTGGGGGTGCCGGGATGTTGTGAGGAGGCCTTGGTTCCAGGAGGAGGGGTCTTGGATGCAACTGGTGAGGAACCGGGATGGGTGTGGGCTAGAACGGTGGCCCCACAGGTGGTTGTTGTGGGGCTATGTGGGTGTGGGCGTGGCTGTCCACCAGGCCATGGAAGGGGTGTTTCTGGGGAAACCAGGGTTGGCCGAAGTGCTGGGGTGGGGGCACCTGCACCAGTGGGAGGACGCCTTGGTGGTAGTCACCTGTCATCCCTCCATCCCTGCCCGTAGGGCCCATGTCACGCTACGTTCTCACTGTAGGGCCCCCAATGCCTCCCCCATGAGGTCCATGACCCATGTGACTTGCCCCTCCAGCGTGTCATGGGCCCTCACCCTCTCGACCCTGTCGAGACAAAACTCGCAGTGGAGGGTGGCAATTTGGTGCCGGTCCCGAAGGTGTTTGGTGCGGGACTGGTTCAGTATTGCTACCAACATTTCCTGGTCCCTGTCCCCCTCCCCTCTTTGCACCTCCCTGGTGAGGGTTAGCTCTTGGGAGTGCACCTCAGCTAACCTTCTGGTTTCCTCCAGCAGTTCCCTCCCCAGATCCTCTCTTCTCCTCTGAATCCTCTTCAATTCCTCTCAGCACTGCCGGGGGCAACACCCCTCACAGGACCAGGTCGGTCTTCTGTGGATGAAAAGTTACCCCATAGTTCATATTGCTTGCCATGTCTGTACCCTGTTCCCCTAGCAGTGTTACTGAGGTGCCACTGGAACCGCCTGCCCCTCATCTGTCTATATTCCTGTGTGGATGGTGACTGACAAGGTGGGGTCCTAGTATTCCCATCCTATGTGTCAGACTGCTGTGGTGGCCCCATATCTGTGTGCCATATCCCAGGGCAGGGTTTCTCCAGCACCCCATTGTTGGCATGTATACTTATAACTCCTCCGCAGCCGTGTGACCCCACCTCTGCATGCCTGTCAGAGACTGTTGACCCATATAGTTCCGTGCTCCTACTGTGATGGCCCCCAGCCGTTCCCTGTTTTGCATTGCAGCTCTATTAGTAGGGGGGATCCCTCTGTGCCCTGTATGCTATTCCATCGCCGCGGCATCACCCGCATCCCATCCCTTGGCCATGTTAGCCTACCATCATGGTCCTGATCACCGGGTCTCAGGTGTGCCTCTGGCTCCTCCTCAACCACCTCTTCCTCCATGACCTCCTCTTCGTGAACCTCCAGGCACCCTTCAGCTGTAATGGGAGTAGGGATCCATCATTTGATCCCTGCCTCCCAGCTTTGGCCCAGGTCACTGTGGCTGTGGGACCATCCTCGTGGGTGTGGGTGTTTTGGTTTTTACGTGGACGGATGGGTGTTGAACACATATCTCCACCCATCTCCACCCACCGCCACCCACGGAGCATGTCGGCTCCTTCCTGGCTGCTCTGTTGGTGTTGGTGGGTGGGTTGGGAATGCACACCCACCCACTCATGGACTTTTACACTGCTCACACCCATCAGATGGGTGGTTATGGGTGTTTGTGGGTGGGTGCCATCCATGTAAAAAAGGCCTAACATAGACTCCAAACAATCAATGGCTCATCTTCTAGAACCCCTTGATTATATTTATTATTTACTTTTATTTACTCCAGGTTTTCAGCAGAGATGTTTCTCAGAGCTGAATTAAGTTATCAGAACAGAGTTAAAAAGAATGTGATGCTTGCAGGCAAACTCGTGTATTTATCAAGCATTCCAGCCACTGTGAAATCTTCTTCTTGCTCCTACTTAAAAAAAAAAGAACAAAAAACACCTTATGACTTATTCACACAACACCCTCTCCCCTTATATAGCTCACCACTTGTTCCTTAGTCTGTGTCTGTCTGACTTGTCCCATATACATTTACATAGCTGCAGGGCCCACCTTAGCCAAAGCGGGACCCAGGGCGGGGAAGAAATGCAGGGACCCATATCCTAGGGGCAGCCCCAGCTCAAAGGGTGCTACCCTGTATCTCTTCCTAACTTCTCCCCCTCCTCCTCCCTACCTCTCTCAGTTGGGGTTCCCCAAGGCTCTGTCCTTGGCCCTCTCTGTCGCCTCTTCTCTATTTACACCCAATTTCTAGGCAAACTCATTGCCTCCCACAGTTTCCAATACCACCTATACACTGACGACACTCAACTCTATCTCTCCACTCCTTCCCTCTCCACTCCTTCCCTTGAACAGAGGGTTCAAGCTTATCTCACTAACTGTCTCTCTGATATCTCCACCTGGATGTCTCAACGCCAACTCAAAATGAACATAGTGAAAACTGAACTCCTGATCTTCCCTCACAATCCTTCCTCTCCTTCTTCCCTGGCAATTAATATTGATGGGGTCTCCATCCTCCCTATCCCCCAAGCCCACAGCTTAGGCTTCATCTTCGACTTGCACCTTACCTTCAAACCCTATATT
Source organism: Sphenodon punctatus (assembly GCA_003113815.1). Classification (NCBI taxonomy): domain Eukaryota; kingdom Metazoa; phylum Chordata; class Lepidosauria; order Sphenodontia; family Sphenodontidae; genus Sphenodon; species Sphenodon punctatus. The sequence goes on from QEPC01012689.1 coordinate 907,086, forward strand.
GACTCCGTGACCAAATCCTGCCACTTCTCCCTCTGCAACATTGCCAAGATCCGCCCTTTTCTGTCTATCTCCTTTGCAAAAACTTTCATCCACGGCCTAGTCATCTCACGCCTCGACTATTGCAACCTCCTCCTCGCTGGCCTTCCCTCCTCTCACCTTTCTTTCCTTATCTCTATTAAAAACTGCTGCCAGGATCATCCACCTAGCTTGTCGCTTTGACCACATGCAGCCTCTCCTCTCTCTCTCCACTGGCTCCCTCTTCCTGAGCACATTCTGCACAAGTTCCTTGTATTCACCTTAAAATCCCTTCACAACCTCGCTCCCCCCTACCTCTCTGCCCTGATCTCCCTCCAAACCCTTGCTCGAGCACTCCGCTCCTCCTCCATCCCCTCCCTCACCCTCCCATGCCTCCCATGCTCCCACCAACTGCCTTCGTCCCTTCTGCCTCGCTGCCCCACACACCTGGAACTCCCTCCCTGCCCTCATCCGCCTGGCTCCCACCCTCCACACCTTCAAGTCCCTCATAAAAACCCACCTCTTCCACTCCACCCTTCCTAAATCCTGCTAAACATTCCCACCCAGAATTATCCCCCACCTGCTATCTGTAAACTCCCAAGCTAATGCAACCAAGCCAAGAACGTGTACCTGAGCTTTCGCATCCTCATGAATGTTGCAACCCTTGTCTCTCCCTCTGTTTCCTTTCCCTGTCTCCCCTCCCCCTGTCTTTAGATTGTAATCCTCCGGGCAGGGACCATGTCTATCTTATTCTTTGTAAAGCACCAGGTACATTGCTGGCACAATAATAAAATAATAATAATAATAATAATAATAATAATAATAATAATAATAATAATAATAATAATAATACCCAGGCCGGGGCTCAGGGATGGGCAAAGGGGCACTCCCCTCCACCCACCCCCAAGCCTTAGCGGCCATTCGGATTCCAAATCGGATCACTTACCTGATCCATTGCCACCGCCATTGTCACCGCCACCGCTGCCACCTCCAGACTGGGCCCTGCACCGGGCTCAGAGCTTCAGGTGGGGACGGGCATTGTGGCAGCAGATTAAATCTTCCACCACACTGTCTGCCACTACCAGACGTTCCGCTGCACACACCCCTCCGCTGCCTGTCATAGACAGTCTCGGCCGGGGAAAGGAGGGAGAGAGAGGCAGAGGCCACACCTTTTCCTCATTTCCCCTGGCCAAAACAACCAGGCAGTGGGGGGGGGAAGCAGCATGAGGGAAAGGTGTGGCCTCTGCCTCCTTCTCCCTCATTTCCGGCAGAAGTGAGGGAAGAAACAGAGATCCCACCTCTCCCTGACTCTGTGGGTTCCCCCCCTGCCTGTCAGTGTCACTCGGTCAGGGGAAATGAGGGAGAGGCGGGGCCTCTGCCTCTCCCTGATTTTCCTTGGTCGAGGCCCGAGAGTGTGACAGGCAGTGGGGGGGGGCACGGAGTGTGGGAGAGGCGGGGCCTCTGCCTCTCCCTCACTCCTGCTGTCCCACCCGACCCGACCCACCCGGATTTTTTTTTAATCAACCCCCCCAAGCGCGGTGCCCTGGGCAGCCACTCCAGACAACTCATGGTAAAGCCGGCCCTGCATAGCTCTTGATACCCCTGCATTTCAATGGCCCACACTTTGCATCATGTGGCAGAGATCAAGGATCATCGAGGAGAACAGGAAACAGGAAGGATTTCACACAACACACAGAAGGTGGGTTTGTGTCAGTACTTAAAAGAAAGTTGCAAGGTTGAGCTCTACATCTTAACAGTTATGGGCCTGATCCTCACCTAGATGATAGATAGATAGATAGATAGATAGATAGATAGATAGATAGATAGATAGATAGATTAGATGACTAGCTGACTGGCTACTTTGGAGCATGAGAGGAGAATAGCTACTTTATGAATCCATTGAATCTACTAGGTATTTTATTATTATTATTATTATTATTATTATTATTATTATTATTATTATAAGCATTTGTATAGTGCCAGCTGTGTACCTGGTGCTTTACAGAATAAGATAGATGCGGTCCCTGCCTATGGCTTACAATCTAATAGACACAGAGGGGGGAGTCAAGGATAGGGGACATAGGGAGAGACAAGGGATAAAGGTATTCCATTTTCAGTCATGATATTAATGGACCCAGTTCTCACTCGCAGTATGGCTCTGGCAGCATAAAAAAGCCCGATGGAATGAGATGCTTGGAACTTCTATCATGTAGGATGTCTCAAATCAGAACAGAACTGGTGCAAGGAATTTGTACCATTCACTGCCCAGGCGAGCTGGTGTGGTCCAGGGATGAGGAAGGGTACACACATGAGGAAGATTGTGTAGCTCAAGCACTCTTCACTCAAGCTGAATTTCCAGAGTCTACAGCAAAGAAAGGAAAACAGAAAATCAATAATTCCATGGCTACTCCACTCTACACCAGGATGCAGGAAGGAGCCTGAACAGCTCCAACACTTCAACATGTTGCAGGGCACCCATAGAGCACACCTACAGCCCTGCAACATGTATAATAAAATTAACAGTCATTTTATCAGTGTTAGAGTGTCTGTGTGAAAACGGCCATGGGAGCAGGGGGGGTTGAAGAACCAAGGACTTGATCTAGAACCTGACCTGAAGCTTACTTTACTTTACTTTACTTTACTTTATTACGGCCAAAGCCAGAAAGAAATTGTACAGATAATACAAATAATACAGAAGTCACAAATAATCAACCAGATACAAAGCCATAAGGAAATGACACAGGGAGATATAATCCCACTACAGAGGGAAAAATAACATCCTACCTACTGCCCCATTTGCCCTTTTATGGGCAGAGTTGAAATTTCAAAAAACGTGCGCGTTGATCGAATGCAAGCACTAGGAAGCGCGCCACTGCCTTAGTGATACTGGGGTCCACATCTGCCAATGCTAGACAAAGCAAATGGTGTTCAGTCCTGCCCGGAAACTTTTGGAAAAAAAATGTCAAAAGGGAAGCCCTGATTTTGTCATATAAATGACAGCCCAATAGCAGATGTTGC
>QEPC01012689.1:916521-945180 GCA_003113815.1 Sphenodon punctatus
AGTAAGGGAAATTACAAGCTAAAATGGCAGACAAATGGCGACAAATCTCCATTTTAGAAGACCAATTGGGGCAGGAGCCATTTGGCAGTGGGTACACCATCAGGGAAATTGCTGCTCTGTCAGGCACTAAATGTCGGAATGGCACATCACCATCCTTACTCCTCCCCCCCTCCCTCAGGGGGCAATGTCTATACAAGGGTCCCGTACTGCCTCTGCCCCACCCTCCCTCTTCCCAACCCGGGGTGCATAATGGCTCACTATCCCTACTTGCAGGAACTGCATAATCTGTCAGTAGCTGTAAGTTTTTCCCCTGGTCCACAGGCTTGCCCCTATCCCCTCCAACTGGGAGTACAGTTTTTTAACCAATTCCACAATTAACATACATTGGTCCCCCAATAGTTTGTATAATAGAGTATTAGTTGATAAAGGATCATCCCGCTGGGACAAATTGGGAAACACAGTTTCTAGCCCACATGGATGGAGAGCAGGTGGAGGTGAAGACACCATAATACCACAGTCCTGATGAGAACATGCTTCAACCTGCGACGCTTGGGGTAGAGCCGGGCAATTGTCCATATCCTGGCCACATTCCCCCGACACTTTTACAGGTGGAAAAAATAAATCCAGCTTCTTCTGCTTAGGGGAAGGGAGTCCATTTGTTCCTATAGGGCAAGGTCTCTCCCGCTTCCTTGACATGATGACGGCCTGCGCCAGATAGTAGTCAGCCGCCCCGCACCCCGCCTAGGGCCCAAGGCCGCGCGCACAAGGGCGTGCCCTTGCGCGCAACGCCCTTAGGCGTGACGCCTGACGGCGGCGCCACAGGCGGAGCGCCGCCTTTTAAACTGTCCTGAGCGGGGCCTCCCTGTTCACAGCTGGTGCCTCTCTGAAGCCTCTCTGTTGCGGGGAATCCCCTGCCAAATCTTCACCCCTAGCTGGAATAGGGGTCTCCGAACAGCACTGCCCACCAAACAATGGGAGGGGCAAAGGTCCCAGCAAAGCCCACTCTCTCCGGGCAAATCTCCCGGTCCGCTCACCTGCCGCAGGCGGAGCGCCGCCTTTTAAACTGTCCTGAGCGGGGCCTCCCTGTTCACAGCTGGTGCCTCTCTGAAGCCTCTCTGTTGCAGGGAATCCCCTGCCAAATCTTCACCCCTAGCTGGAATAGGGGTCTCCGAACAGCACTGGCCACCAAACAACGGGGGGGGGGGCAAAGGTCCCAGCAAAGCCCACTCCCTCTGGGCAAATCTCCCGGTCCGCTCCGACCTGAAGCTGTATTAATCTATTTAATTTTACCCCACCCTTTACCTAAGGCTCAGGGCTGCTTACAAAACAGAAAATACATTAAAATACATTTAAAAGCCCCACTTCACTTGGATCTTTGAGTCCTCGACCTTCTTGGATGAAGGAAGCAGTTCTTCACACAATGCAGTCTTGGGAACATGTGTAGTGCTGAGTCAAAATTAGCTGCTCCTGACTCAAAGGGAAATCCTGTCATGTCAGGAACATTACTAAATGTTCTGTAGAATTTTCAAGTCTGGGATGCGATTGGCAATTTCATTGCTTTTGGTATTGCAGGTGAGAATTTTTCACAACCTTCATAATCTTCCAGAACCTTCCATGATTTATTAGTATTTTCTGTGACTTTTCAGTACTGTGATATCATTGCTTTCCTGGCTTCTGACCTGTTAACCTTTTCACCTCCAAGTCCTCTTTTCCCAATCAGGAATGGAGGATGTTCTTAGGGGAGAGGAGGAGAAGGCAGCACTGCTGTGCCTGTCATGTCTGGTCTGTCTCAACTGTGCCTGCCTCTTCCTCCCACCGACATGTAAAACATGCCAGCATGTACTGAAAGTGCCAGAAAGTACAGAAAGTATCTACTGAAGGGCATTCCTTCAGTAGTAACAAATGAATGTGACAAACACCTGACACATTTTCTCATCATGGGGAGAGGCAACAAATAAACTGTTTTCAACAAAAATTGCATTCATTGTGAATCATTGGCCACTTTTACATGGACACCACCCACCCACGAACACCCGGAAACACCCATTGGATGGGTGGGAGAGTGTCCATGGAAAAGTCCACGACTGGGTGGGGGTACATGCACGACCCACCTGCCAACACCCATGGAGCAGTCGCGAAGGAGCCGGCACCCTCCATGGGTGGAGGTGGATGGAGATGGGTGTTCAACACCCGAGCATCCATTTAAAAGCCAAAACACCCACACCCAGGCAGAACGGACCGACTGAGCCCCACTGCACCAGCACCATGGGGCAGGCACGCGTCACCACGCAGACACGCCCACAGGGCAGAAGGATGCCGGACATCCCGCCCAGAGACCGGAAAGAAGGGAAGAACCACAGAACATGCACGCAGGCACCCACAATGGTGAACAGGAAGGCCTATGAGAAGGCCAAGCGAGCCACGTGGGGGAAGGGGCCAGGTGAGCATGGGGACCCTGGGGCACCCAGGGGGTGTGAGAAGCCCCAGAAAGGCAGTTCAGGGGGGGATGCACCCCAGGAAGAAGGCACAAGGGGGGGTACCGGACTGCCAGCAGGGACGGCTGCGGGGGGGATGGGGGGGAAACTCGCCAGGAAGTAACACAGCACATGTGTCCCGGCACAGGGCAGAGGGTCCACACTGACAGGCCCCCCAGAAGATGACCTCCAGCCCAGCACCTCCCAAGGGCATGGCCAAAGGTGCAGCAGTGAGAGCAAGGTGAGCATGAGGGAACCCACACACCCACCCCGGGAGGGGAGGGCTGTGCCCCGGGTCTGACCACTAGGTCCGGGGACACAGGGCAGGGGGCAGCAGCATAACCTGGTCCCCTGTCCCCCACAGGAAAGCTCCCAGACAACAGAGCACAGCACTACCGGGACGACGGCCAAGGAGGGTCTCCCAGACAGTTAGGTGAGCAAGAGGGAACCTCATTGGGGAGGGGGGGAAGGCCCCATGGGGGCCAGCAGGAGCCGTAGTAACTCCTATCACACTACCCCCAACAGAACATGACCACCAACACAGCGACCACATCCACAGGGTAGGTCCCATGCTTCCAAGCTGGTCGGCCCCCCCACATGCTGGTGCCAAAAGGGGGAGCCCGGTACCTGCCTGGCACCTCTGTACATGATGGGGCAGGTGCTGTTAAACCATGGGCGGCCCATCAGGGAGCACCCTACGGCACATGCCTTGCTCATGTGGGGAGGAGGGGGCTCCCCAGACCTCTATGGGGCACTCAAGTGCCAGTGCACTGACAAGGGACATCAGTGAGTGTACACGGTGATCCCGTAACCCATTCTTTTTCCCCCAATCAGGGACCAACAGCGGAGGTCAGTGTGGAGCAGCCAGTTGATGACAGGGAGGCCAGACTGTCAGCCCAGAGAGCCCTGCAGTCAGTTTCAGCCAGGTCACACCATCCAGCAAGCCCAGGTGGTGTGGACAAGAGGGGGAGAGGCCTCCCACAACGTTGAGCCCAGCCCCCTCCATTGTACATGTCCCCCCAATAAAGGTGTTGTACTTATCCCTTGCTGTTGCTTCCTCTGTCGGGGTACATGGGGGTGGGGGTTGGGTTGTGGGGCATGCAGGGGGACACCCACAGGTTGGGGGCTCCGTGAATTCCCTGGCCAGCTGGCAGGGCTGGAGGGTACACCAGCGATGCCTCATGCAGTGTAGGTGTCAGGATCTGGTGTGCACTGGACCTGCTCACATGACCCAGCTTGTGTTGGCCGCAGGGCATGTGCGGGGCCAGCACAACCTGAGGCCAACAGTGATGGAAAGGGCACTTGATGCTGGGCAACCCACAGGATCCGTAGACTGGAGGGCCAGCTGCGGCTAACAGGTAGGGCCCTGCAGTGTGGAAGGGGGTCCAAGGCCTACAGACACAGGTATGGTTCCAGCGCTGGGCAGCGGTCAGCTGCCCGGGCAGCAATGGGGTGGCAGATGCTGTGCCGGTTCCCCTCAGAGCTGCGTGGGGTTGCCCCTCCCTGGGCACGTTGGTACGGGAGCACTGACCCGGCCCAGGGCACCGGTGCAGGGATGTTGTGGAGCCCAGCAGGGCACAGCATCAGAGAGCCACCCACCTCATCCATCGAATGAGCACTGCCGTCCTGAGGTTTGCTGCCCTCCGCCACCGTGCCCCCAGGGGGGTGGACCGCTGTCTCTGCAGGCAGAGCAGGGTAATCCGCCAGAGCAGCATGCTCAGCAGCAGGAAGCCTGCACCCAGGAGGTGCAGCAGCATGGCCCTGGGCAGTGGGTCCCCATCCCCTGGCAGCATGGTACCACTGCTTCCCGCTCCCTGCCACAAACCGCTGGCATGCGCCGTGAGCACAGTGCGCTCCGCTGTTGGGTCTGTTCCCACAGCCCACTCTCCCCTGGTGTCACAGGAGCTTCTTCATGAGCACCCAGCCCGAGATCGCCGTTCTCTGTATGCTGCACGGTCCCGTGCTGTTGCCCCTCTGCCCCATGCCCGACTGGCCGCAGCGTGTCCCTTTTGTACTATATAGGCCGGTGGGGGCTGGGTAGCAGTTGATGCTGCACAGGTGTTGTTCTGGGGTGGAAAATGGGTGCCGGGACTGGCTGAGTATTCCCGTGAGCGGGCCAGCTGCATCCCCACTGGGGAGGATGGGACCACACACCCCTGGGTACCCCTGTCCCCGCAACCACACTGGCATCCCCCCAGCTTGGGTCCACCTTTGCAAGCTGCAGCAGTGCCCGCTGTGGATGCAGTGCCTGGCTCGGCTCCACGCCCTAGCGCAGTGCCTGGCCATGGCCCCCTTTCTTTTCTTGGCAGCTGTGCAGCCTCCCTGCTGTCTTGTGTGTGGGTTGCGGCACCCTGTCCACAGTGGTCCTACCTATCTCTGGCATGCAAGACTGTCTGTGGGTGAGGGTATCCGCTCAGTGTGTGCTTGTCCCAGTTGCGGCATCCCTCCATCTCCAGCCTGTTGCTTCCCCGGAGCAAGCCCCACTGCTTACATAGCTGGCCCTTCTGCCGGACCCTCAGGTGGGGATGTCGAGGAGGGGTGGTCTCCCTGTGCAGACATGCTGTTGGGGGCCCTCTAGCTGAGCCCCAACATGCAGCTGTTGGTGGGTGACCCCCAGTCGGCGGGGGATGACTTCCGGCTCCTGTTGCAGTACACGTGGACAATGGGTGACCAGGTCAGGACCCCAGTGTGCCGGGCCCGTTCACTTGAGATTGCCTTCACCCCCCCTGTGCCAGCCTCTTTGGGGGCACCCACCTGCCATTGTGGTGCCATGGACCGCTGTGGAGGTCACATCTGCTCACCTGTTGATGGAACTACCTGGGTATGGCCTTGCCTTGCTGTCTGGGGGGCCCCCTGTTGCTGCCCAGTATACTGGCAGCCTCCTGTATGCGCGCGGCATACCGCGCACACCCTTGGATGTGGGGGTCCTCCTGTGGAACCTGGGATTGCTGTCCCCCAAGGTTGGTCACAAGCGCACCCGTGGCTTCTGAAGGGGCCTGTTTGCCTGGGATGGTCTAGCCCAGGAGCGCTCATTGGACTGTCCCTCAGTAACCCCTCACCGCCACCCGCTTGCTGCCACCCTGGTGCATAGCCCCCCCCCGGACCTCCAAGCGGGCTGTGCGCTGCCTTCTGCTTCACCACTGGCTGCCGCCTGGAGTCCCTGGACCTCATTTCCCCCTCTGTGTGACCGCTGCCCCTTCCTGCTGGGGCTGACCAGGTACCCTATCCTGCCCTGCGTGGGCACTCCTGTACCCTCCTGTTGTGCCTCTCGTGCCCGGCCATGGGTGCCCCAGCACCCCCCTGCTCTGCCGCTCTGTGCTTGGTGGCCCACTTTCCCCAGCACCAATAAAGGAATTTTGTACTGTGATGTCCTGTCCTGCCTTGATTCTGTTGCTGCTGTGGCGTCTGGGTGCCCCTTCCCCTTTGGTGGCCCTCCTTCCCCCATCTGTGTGGTTGTGTGCAGGCAGTATGCTTGGTGTATACTGGGGGGCTCCGGGCCTGTGAGGTGGGCACCAGCTGTGCGGTGTGTGTTCCCCTGGCTGCCTCCCTAGTGGGTGCTGCTGCCAGGGGTTGCTCCTGGGGTGGTATGGGGGTGGTCAGTCATCCAGGCACCCCCTGGTCTTGCCTGTGCATTGATGTGGCTGTGCCCTTCCCCTCCACTCCCCTCTGCTTTCGCCCCCTGTTGGTGCAGTCCGTCTGTGGTGGTGGCGATGGATGGGTGGCGGCACCATGGGCGCTGGGCAGCTGAGCATGAGTAGGGGTTGTGCTGTTCCCGGGCTATGGCCCCTCTGCTCCCCCTAGGTGCAGGGGTCTGTGTTGTTCTCCAGGTGGTGGCACTCTGTGTGTGGGAGGTGTTTCCCTGGTGGTGTCGCTATCCCAGCCCTCCCGGGGCCCGTTGGTGTGGGTGTTCCCCATTTCCCTGTCCCTTCTCTCCTGCAGCTACTGTTGTCATGCTGCTGGTGATCCTGTGCCTGGAGGCTATGGTCCTGCAGCTGGAGCAGGCAGTCTGGGACATGTGGGCGGTGGGTGGGCTGTTCGATGGTATCCGTGAGTGTTCTGACGCGTTGCTGGGCTCTGTGCCTGTGTCCCTCTGTGGGGGTTCTGTTCCTTTGTGCCCATGGCCCACTATGATGGCTGTCCCCTCTCTCTCTGTCCCCTTCAGTGCAAGCCATGATCGTGGAGCGGACCCGGAAGCAGGGGGAGTTGGTGGAGCTCCTCCTGCTCATCCTGGAGTGGCTGCACCAGCTGCAATGTGCACACATCGAGCACTGGCGCTGGGTGCGGGGTCACTGGCCGTATTGACCAGGGTTCTGCCCCAGGCCTGCCTCTGCTGGTGCTGTCCCCCCCTTCTGTTGCCCTGTTTCCCTCCCTGCCCTGTTGTTTGTTGTTGCCCCTGTTGCTGTTTCCCCTTCTTTTATTAAAGGCTTTTGTGTTCCTTTCCTGGTGTGTCGGTGTTGTGCTTTACTGTGACCTCTCCCCTTGTGCGGGTGCCTCTGCGGGGTCTGGGGGGGTTGCCTGTGTTGTGTGGATTCCTTTCCCCCCCTTTCTTTGCCCGCCATGGGCCCTTCCCTGTGTGCTTCTGCTGCCCGTTGTGTGTGTGCAGCTCTGCTGTGGGTGTGTGTTGGGGAGGGGAGGCCTGGAGCCGGGTGGTCGGGGCTCTGTGCCGGGGCTGTGTGGAACCAGCTCTATTGTAGCAGCTGTCATCCCATCCCATCTCCCTCTTGCCCTGCCCGCGCAGGTCCTGGTGGCTGGGGGGGCAGGGCCACATTGGGCGGCTTCATTTGCCCTCAGTCGGCCATGTTGTGCCATTGCATCGCTGTGCTGGGCGGGGCTTCCCCGCCGTTCCCGGTCCTGGCCATCCGTGTACTTGCATGGATGTTTGCCAGGTGTTCCCTGGGATGGGTGTTTGGGCACTGGGTGTTTTCTGGCCCCTTCCCTTTCCTTCCCACAACCCCCCATGGTGTTGTCCGTGTAAATGTCTCCCTGCTCGGCACTGTCGGGTGTTCGCTGGGTGTACTCACCCACCCATCCACACCCATCTCCACCCATCAGCGCTGCTGCGCTGTCCATGTAAAAAAGGCCATTGTTTCAGCTCTATGTGCCTCCTAAAGCTTGGGACTCTAAGTGGACTTTATTTATTTATTTTTATTTATTTCCTTCAATTTATATCCTGCCCCTCTTTCACACAGGTAACTCAGGATGGCAAACATAAATGCAGTAAAAACATTACATTATAAAAATATAAATATACATAAATACAACAATAAAATCCCAAGCAACAGTATAAAACTAATCCCAATCTACGAAAAAAAACAGCCTTCCAGATCCCAATTAACCCATCCCATCCTCACCCTCCCACCCCCAAATGCCTGATAGAAGAGCCAGGTCTTACAGTTTCACCAGAACGTCAAAAGATCCAGACGGATGTGAACCTCCACAGGGAGGACATTCCACAGCAATGGGACAGCCACCAAGAATGCCTGCCTGTCGGTCTGAACCCGCCAATAACATGCAACCTCCAGTAGGGTGCCCCCAGATGACTGCAGAGGTCACCTCAGATCCCAGGGGGTGAGGCAGTCTTTCAGGTAAGCAGGGCCCAAGCCGTGAAGGGCTTTAAAGTTCAAAACCAGCACCTTGAATCGGGCCCTGAAGACAATAAGCAGCCAGCGCTACTCTCAGAGCACTGGTTGTATATGCTTCTTTCAGCCCATCCCATTAGGAAGGTGGGTCGCTGCATTTTGCACCAGCTGCAGCTTCTGAACCATCACCATGGGCAGCCCCGTGTAGAGCACATTACAATAGTCCAGTCTTGAGGTGACAAATGCATGAATAACTGTGGTGAGGTTGGCGTCCGAGACATATGGGTGGAGCCTCTTCACCAGATGTAATTGGTGAAAGGCGCCCCTGGCCACAGTCGACACCTGGAGATCCAGGTGCAGCTGAGAGTCCAGTAGCACCCCCAGGTTCTGCACAGATGGACCCAAGGGAGGGCAAACACCCCCAATGACAGGGCTGTTCCCCTCAACCAGATCACCAACTCCCCACCACCAACATCACTTCTGTCTTGTCAGGATTTAGTTTCAATCAAATCGACCTCATCCAGTCCCCCAGAGCGGCCAGACACCAGGACAGCATAATATGGAATTTTTAATTGTTTTAAACGTGTTATTGTTTTTATAGTTGTTGTTCACCACCACAGGTTGCCCTGTAGGCAGGAAGGGCGGGATACATATTTTATATATATATAAAAATAAAAAATGCTAGCCTTGACTTAAGCTGCTGTTTCTGTGGTACTATGAAATCACCAACTATTATGTCATTTAGTGTTTTGCCTTTTCTGTCATGTCCTGTTTAATCAAATTAACAACTTAGATGCAAAGCATTTCCATTTTCATTGGAAAGATTGCCAGCTTCAAAGATCTATGCAATTTTTCAAAAAATTGGATACTTTTACTTGCTTACTGCAGTCTAAGGTTTTTGCTTCTACACAAGTTAATATGTCAGGCTTTTTCCAGTTATTAGGGTTAGGAAAAATAGGGATGCCTGGGAAGCAGACTTTCTGTTCCATGAAGATTTCAAAATAGAAAAAAAAAAATCATCCCAAATTTGAGTGTTATATATATATGTTTCAAAAATTTTCACCGAAATTAAAATTTTTGAAACCAAATAAAATGAAAAATGTAATTTCAGATACACAACCTAAATGAATGTATTTGTGTTGGGTATACTACAGCACGTCATGTAAAATGGAATTCAACACAAAAAGAAAACAAAAGAAAGAAAAATTTGCTTTGCTGTAATTTTGGACCTCCCAAAGAGGAGATATTTTAAAATCTATTATTCCTCCTGTTTATGCATGCACTGGCCATTTTTAAAAAAATTCAAAGTATATGATGTCTGCGTTGTGTAAAGGATCTGTACTATTAAGGTGCCACAGTAAGTATCAAGACATTGCAATAACAACTAAGGACAGAACAGCAAGAGTAATGACTATTCTCACCATGTACTAATTATTGGCAATTTGTTATATACATACACTAGTATTAGTTTTAGTATTGCTTTTCCTGTTAATATTATGGATGGAGACAAAGTAGTTCAAATGATATTGTTTACTGGACCAACATCTGTTAGTGAGAATATGCAAACTTTAGTTTTTCAGGCCACACAGGGCCCTTCCTCAGGCATGTAGCATAGCCAGTCAGAAATATATACACTAAGCAAATGTAGGATAGTTATATATGAGGAGGCATGGAATGACATGAAAAATGTCTGACATCTGTCTCTTTCCCCTCTGTTTTCTTGGTGTATAACGCCTCTGCCGTCAGTTACCTTGTCATATTCACTCCCACCCACCCATGTCATTCTGTGCCACTTACTCATATAATAGGGGTGTGCAGAAGGCACATCATTTGTTTTAGTTTTCATTTTTGTTTACAAAACCCCTTTCATTTTCAGGGAGTTTCATAAAGGAGTCTACTATTTTCATTTATTTTTTCATTTTATTTTATTAAAAAATTATTTTAAAAAAATCACTGTGCATGCACAAAATGGCTGCCAGGGTCATTCTGCGTAAGCACAGTGTGACAGGGAGCTGCAAGACGGGGATGCTGCCCCTTTAAGACCGCCACAAATGCCAGTCTGAGGACTATGCAGACTGGGATTCAACAGACAATTTAACTGGACAGGTAAAGAAGGGGTTGGCAAAGACAAGCCTGACCACTTTTAGATGTGCGCGACTGCGCGTTGAACACACTGCATAATGCTCTTGGGACTGTTCAAGCTACTTATTGTGAATTAGATCCATGCCTGTACTGGGTGATCAAGGCCAGCCGGGAGACATTAGAGCCATTGCTGGTGGGGATTGTCAACGCCTCCCTTTGAGAGGGCAGGGTGCTGAACTGTCTTAATGAGACTGTGGTGCAGCCCCTGCTCAAGAAGCCATCATTAGACATTGGCATCCTGACCAACTATCGGCCGGTCTCTAACCTTTCCTTATTAGGCAGGATTATTGAATGGTGGTGGAGCGGAGCCAGGACACAACCCTGACGCACCCCTCGTTCGATAGGAAATGAGTTAGACAGCTGCCGCCCATCATCATATTTCACCTTGGCCATGTTGTTCGTATATAGCTACATAATCGGGCCCAATAGCTTCTCCTTGATTCCCCAATACCTCAGCTTGGCCCAAAGCCGAGATCGGGGTACCGTATCAAAAGCCTTCGTCAGGTCCAAAAATGCTAGAAATAGCTTTCCCTTCCTAAGCCTGGTGTATTTGAAGACTATATGCTGTAAAATAAAACAGCAATCTATCGTTGATTTTCCTTTTCTGAACCCGAATTGCTCCTGAGGCAACAAGTGTTGCTCCTCAGCCCATTTCTCTAAATATTGTAGTATTATCTTAGCATATAGTTTGCCTATAACTGAGATCAAACTAATGGGCCTATAACAATTCGGGTCCCAGATGTTATCCTTATTGTAAATGGGAATTATCCAACCCAAAACCCACTGCTTAGGAATTCTGGAGGTCTTGCTAACTGCAAAAAAGAGGTACGAAAGCAGCCTAGCCCGCCAATAAGGGACTGCCTGCAGTATTTCTGGGGTGATCAAATTCGGTCCAGCTGCCCTATATGGCTTTAAAGCCATAATGCCATTGAAAATCACTTCTTCAGAGAAATTTACTTGCTGGCAGCCCGCCTCCTGAGAGGCATTCCTTCCTAAACCCCCCTTGAAATCCACAACCCCTATCCTCCTATCAGCATAGAGACTGCCAAAAAAGTCCTCCCAAATGGGGGCGGTAATTACTGCCCTTTTACCCCTCTGCTTGGGTTTAATGATAGAATTTAGCCTGGCCCAAAAGCGGCTGGAATTGCCCACAGAGAGATCCACAACCAGCCTTGACCAGTTATTGGCATGATGTATCATCTTCTTCTGCTTAGGTAGCCGTGAATATTCATTCCTGGCCCTTTGAAATTCCTCCCAGGTTAAATTATCTTGCTCCATGACACATCTCCTTCTAGAGGAGGCCAACCTAGTTTTGCTTACCCTTCACCCAGTGTCAAACCAGGGGTGCAATTTTCTCAAGGCCTGCTCTTTTCCTGTTCAGTCTTTTCGTCTCCGACTTGGTTACTTATATTAAATCTGTCGAAGGGCACTCCCCTAAAATAGGAAATGTTCAGATTAACCTGCTCCAGTTCGCTGATGACGTGGTATTTATTTCCCAGTCTGAAGTAGGGCTAAGGAGGGTAATTGACAGATTTCACACCTATTGCATGGATAATGACTTGTAGATGAATCTGACCAAGTCCAAGTTAATGGTCATGGGACAAAGGAAAACCCCAAAGGTACTGAAAACAGCAGTTGGGGACATTGGGGTAATGATGTCCTTTAAATATTTGGGGATTACTTTTACAAACAAGGGTACCTGGAATTCTCATTTGGCAGAGAGGGCCATAAAAGCACAGCAAGCTGCCCAGGTCCTTAATAGAGCAATTAACATCTTGGTAGGCGTTACTACATCGGCGTTTCCCCAGGTATACAGGGCAAGGATTCCAGCAATGGCTCTCTTTGGCCAGGAAATAGTTCCGAGGCCCAATATTATTCAGCTGGAAAGGGTTCAAAACGGCTTCCTTCGTAGACTCCTTCGGGTGGCGAACTGTACTCCAGGGGCCGTACTGAGATTGGAGATCACCATTTCCTCATTGGAATCACTGGCAAAGCTGTCATTTCTGTGCTATTGGTTCCAACTTTTATCAACTCAGGATTCTGACCTCCCACTTTTGTGCCTTAGAGAAGAATTGACTTCTATTGGGGGTAGGTAGTATCCTTTGTTGCTATATCTGGGACAGCTAGGCAGTTAGGCTTCTCCCTGGAATATTTCGTAGGGAAATCACTGAAGTATATTCGTCAGGAGATCCAGCTTAGGGTAAGGAACATTGCCCTTCAGGAAGATTTGTCAGCCCTGGGAGCATGGAAGGTGGCTCCCGGTCTGGTCTTGATTAAACTAAATGGTAGGTTTGAGGAATATCTGGACAGCATTAAAGACCCCAAACTTAGGCGGTGTTACACGCTGACTAGGTTCTGCCTCATCCAGATGGCAGTATCTGAGGCAGGCAGGAACGTACTCCATATCATCTCCAATTATGTTCCTGCAGCCTTGGAGAGGTGGAATCGGTAGAACACTTTTTGTTGCTTTGTCCCTACTATGCCAACTTGAGGCAGGTATGGTTGTCTCCCTTGCTGGTCCAGGGGATGACCTTTGCCTCTGATTTGTGTCTCCAGTTCTTATTAACATTATCTGATCCTAGAGATATGCTCGTAATTGCTATCTATGTGTGGTTTGCTATAAACAAAAGGAAAGTGTTGCAGGATAAACGAACCGCACTCCATAGTATAACGCGGGGAAGAATATGCGATAAGGGCTTTTAGCAAAGTTGGCTAGATGAGAGAGGATCAACTGGAAACAGGGTATGTAATGGGGGTGACTGATAAATCTTGCCTTATATTTACCTTCTTTTACAGACACAACTGTATCCCAACTGGGGAAGTCGTAATTGTATACCTTGTATGCTGAAAAGGTGTTATATCGCTAAATGGAGTTGTCTCATCCTAAGTTAGATTGTTGTATGTACAGCAGTTTTTAGTATATTTTATCTTATTTATTTATTTATTTATTTATTTATAATTGTTAAATGTCTATATTGTGTTGAGTTTTGCCCACAACAAAAGCTAGAGCCGCAATAAACAAACAAACAGAATGGTGGTGGCTCAGCAGCTGCAGGAGCATTTGGACCGGATTAATTTTCTCGATCCCTCGCAATCTGACTTTTGTCCGGGATATGGCATGGAGACTGCACTTGTAGACTTGGTCGACAACCTCTCCCGGGAGTTGGACCAGGGTCGTTCGACCCTGTTGATCCTTTTAGATTTCTCGGCTGCATTTGATACCATTGATCATGAGTTGTTGGTGACTTGGCTGCGGGACCGGTAAGGAATTGGTGGGACCATTCTTGAATGGTTCCACTCTTTCCTGGCTGGGAGAACCCAGTGTGTGGTTCTGGGTGATTTTTTATCTTCTCCCAGGGGTTTCACGTGTGGAGTCCCACAGGGTTCTATCTTGTCTCCTATCTTGTTCAACGTGTATATGCAGCCTTTGGGGGAGGTTGTTAGGGATTTTGGCATACGGTGTCATCAATATGCTGATGACACTCAACTATATCTCTGTTTTTCACCTGACTCAGGTCCGGCAGTCTTGGTACTTACCCTGTGTTTGGTGACTGTGGGGGATTGGATGAGGGCGAGCCACCTGAAATTAAATCCCAACAAGACAGAGGTGATGGGGATGGGGAAGGCCGGGGGAGTGGCGGCCCCCATCATTGATGGGGTCCGTTCTGCACTGATATCTCAGGTTTGGAGTCTGGGGGTGCTCCTGGATCTACAGCTTCACCTGGATGTCCAGGTGGCGACTATGGCAAAGGGGGCATTTTGCCAGTTACATCTGTTATGTCGGATTCGGCTGTATGTCTTGTTCTCTGATCTGGTCATGATTGTCCATTCTTTTATTACCTCAAGACTGGACTACTTTAACACACTCTACATGGGGCAACCCTGGGTGCTGGTTCGAGGACTGCAGCTGGTGCAGAATGCAGCAGCTCATCTCCTAATGGGGACGGGCTGATGCAAGCACATTACACCGGTGCTTTGCTCTCTGCACTGGCTGCTGATAGTCTTCTGGGCCCAATTCAAGGTGTTGGTGTTGACTTTTAAAGACCTAAATGGCCTGGGCCCCAACTACCTGCAGGACTGCCTCACCCTCTGGTTCCTGGATCGGCTCCTGCGATCGGCTTGGGGCACCCTCCTCAAGGTCCCCTGGGTTTCTCAGGTGTTGACCTTGTGGAGGGCGTTTTCTGTGGCTGCGCCGTGGCTGTGGAGCTACCTCCCACTGGAGGTCCACCTGACCACTGACCTCCCCTCTTTCCATAGACAATGTAAGACCTGGCTGTTCCGCCATGCCTTTCCTGAGGGAGATGGGGTGGGTGGGTTGGATTAGGGTGGGGTAGGAGGTAACTTGTTTTTATTGTGGGATTGTAACTGTATTATTGTTGTTTATTTTAATCTGTTTTAACATGTTAGCCACTCCGAGATGCTTTTAGCAGGAGGGGACAGCATACAAATTTTATAATAATAAATAAAATCATGCTACATGTAAATATGCCGCAAGTGGGATTTAGATGTGACATTTCACGTGCTAAAGCCAGCTGTGCATTTTTTTAAAGTTGTGAATTAAATACCTCGACATCAAGGTATTTAATTTTTGGCTTTAAAAGTATGTGCGACCTGCTTTAACATGCAGAATGTCATGTCTAAATCCCACATGTGGCATATTTACATGCAGTGTGATTTTATGCAGTGTGTTCACCGTGCACATCTAAAAGAAGCCCCTGTTATAGTGGGACAAGCCCAGCACAGAGAACATAATGGCCATAGGGGTATTGACCATTTAAAGGGCTGAGAGCCTGAAGGGATCTCAGCAGGACCCTTCTCCATGAAACAGTTTCTTGCAGATTGCAGTGTCTGGGAGACACAAATCTGAGTTGGGGGGTGGGTGTGTTAGATGTTCCCCCTGACACTGGAAGTCGGCCGCTGCCATTGAAAACAGTGCACTTGCACATGGATGGAGATTCAGATTTATGAATCCTCAATATCAGGGTTTCAAAAGTCCGGATCTCTGTCCATGCATGAGTGCACTGTTTTCAGTGGCACCAGTTGACTTCCGGCATTGGGGGGAACATCTATTTCCACACACACCCCTCTCCACAACCCAAATTAATTTCTCCCAGACTCTGCAATCCTCAAGAAACAGCGTCTCATCTAAAAACGCCCTGAAGGGCTAGACATGTCCATTTTCTGGCT
Source organism: Sphenodon punctatus (assembly GCA_003113815.1). NCBI lineage: Eukaryota > Metazoa > Chordata > Lepidosauria > Sphenodontia > Sphenodontidae > Sphenodon > Sphenodon punctatus. The sequence goes on from QEPC01012689.1 coordinate 931,904, forward strand.
ATAAGAAGAGGAAAGCCTGAGGAAGTTTTAGTCTGCATCTGTTTGTGGCCAGGGACACATCTCTCCTGGAACCTGGATCTCAGTGGGAACCTTCTCCATGGTCTTGAAGGTAGGCTGGTGAGTAGCCTGAGGGGTAATTAAAGACAGCAGCATTGCCTGCTTGGGCTAGAAGTGCCAATGCTCTACCCTCTCCAGGGTACTGAAGGGACCCGAGGGTAATTGATATAGGATGCCTTTAGAGGCCCAGAGACTTGGGTTATGACAAGGCCTGGCTGTAGGTGGACAGAGAACTGAAACTAAGCCAGAGACCTTTATTGTCCCCACACCCTGGAAGAAGACAAGTACTAGGGATGTGCAATTCATTTTCCTTTTTATAAAAACCAAAACAAAATCCCATTTTCATTTTCATTATTGCAACAACAAAAAATTTCCAACATTTTGGAATAAAAAAGAAACATTTTCAGAAGTAAAAAAAATGAAAATTTTGGGACATACATCTCCGACTGTATATTCTTTATCCTATTTGGATGAAATTTGGATAGTTTTCACCCCTCACTCAAGGAAGCATCCCTGCAAAATTACTGAAGGATTATTACTTTGCAAAGTGCCAGGTACACTGCTGGTGCTATATAAATGTTTGTTAATAATAATAATAATAATAATAATAAAGGGTCCCAATTTTATACACAATATCAACTTCATAATTTTAACAGAAGTTGCAAATTTCCTTAAATCACTTCAGGTGTTGCCTCTATAAATTATAAAGGTTTTACTAGATGCATAGATCTGCCTTTTGGATCACTTGTAGAGAGGGTGAAGAATTTAAAGTATTTATTTACATTTTTACCCCTCCTCTCTCACGTAACAGTGAGTTGAAGAAGAAAAAAGGAAGGCAGCGCAGAGAAGGAGCAGATGCCAGAGGCACTGACATAGGATTCAGTCATTGGCACCCCAAAGTCTGTGGTGGCGTGCATGGGGGAGAGTTCTGCTTTTATGAATACTTGCAGTGAGGCTGAAGACTGCGGCACACACAGTCACACACACAGAGTACTGTGCCATCCTATGAACCACACAGGTTCTAGCCATGGTGGGGGCTGCGGAGCCTGGAAGAAACTCATATTTTCTCCCTCGTGCCCACCCCAAGCCTCCCTGAATGCAGTGATTGGGCATTGGCAAGCTGGAAGCCTGAGCAGAATCTCCAGAGAATGAACCTATACCAGTGAAGATTCTCTTATGTTTGTCAGAGTGGTACAAGATGGGTTTGTGATGCCAACTGGCCACCAGATATGTCAACCATGTATCCTCATTCTGTGCTGTGCCCACCCCAATCCCCTTCTTGTTATTGTGAAGTTGGAAGCATCTACTTAGGAAAAAAGCTAATAAGGAATTCTCTTGTGTCCTCTATCACAGTGCTACAGGATGTGTTTGGGATGCCAATTGGCCAGCTTGGATGTGTCATTCATGTCTCTTGATTGCTGGGCTCCTGCCTCCTCCCCTCTTCCTTGCTGCCTAAAGTCCCGGTTATGTCCTGAAATTTTTGATTTTATCCCCAGCTTTTCATGGCTAGTATTTGCACAACTGCTGTTAAAATCACAAATGTTCAATTGCTTATAAAATCAGGTCCTTTTATCCGATCATTCTGAAATTTGTCAGGCATGATCCCTTCAGTGAGGGGTATATTCTGTCCCTATAGCTTCTAAATCAAATGAAAAATGAAGATGCACAGCTGGAAATGTGTTCCACAAAACCTACATTGCTTACAAAATGGGAACCTGTTTTCCAATCTTTATAAAATTTGGCAGACATGATCCCTTGGGCAACTGGTACAGTCCTTCCAAATTGAATCCACATTGGATGTGAAACAAAGAAGCTAAATCCGGAAATGTGTCACAAATCACGATGTTTAGAAAATCTGGATCCTTTTTTCAATCCTTCTGAAATTTGTCAGAGATGAACCTTTGGGTGAGGGGTACAATCTGTCCAATATCATGCAAATAAGATGGAAAATATAGGGCATTTTTAGACACATGTTAAAGTTCCAGATGTTTCAATCTTCTGGGTTTACAAGTCCACAAGTAAGTTCCGGATTCATTTTTCACACACACACTGCCTTGAGACAGTTCCTGGATGCATTCTTCANTCTTCTGGGTTTACAAGTCCACAAGTAAGTTCCGGATTCATTTTTCACACACACACTGCCTTGAGGCAGTTCCTGGATGCATTCTTCACACAAACACTGCCCTGAGGCAGCCTAAAGTAGCCGCAGCTGTAAACGTGACAGGCTGCCATGGAAACCAAGTGACCACAGCTGCCTGGAGCAAAGCAGTTTACCAGGAGAACCTTTTACACACAAAAGTCTGCAAGACGTTTCTCGCAGAAGTTCAAAGATCCGGATGTTTAAGATCTGGATGAGTGATTTAGACACACAGAAACTTTTGGATGTTACAGCAAACATGCAGGAAAAATGTGTGTCTTAAAAACACCCATAGACGTTACAGACTAAAATCTATCTCCCAAAATCATTCACTTTCTTAATTCCAGGTTTTTTTTGTTTTTTTTTCCAAAATTTCAGAACTATTTTTCTCATTTTCATTATCTCAATAATGAAAATGGGATTTTCATTTTTGGTTTTATAAAAATGAAAACAAATTGTACATTCCTAATATTATGATAGTTTCTATTTTATTTTCTATCCCTTTCCCAATAACTAATAGTCTAGTCTAGAGAGTGTGGTTGACATAATAATAATTCATAACATTCTGTTTGCCTTTTTGGTCACTGTTGTGCAATGAGGTATTGTTAGGGACTCATCCTAACTATGTTAAAGTTCCAGATGTTTCAATCTTCTGGGTTTACAAGTCCACAAGTAAGTTCCGGATTCATTTTTCACACACACACTGCCTTGAGACAGTTCCTGGATGCATTCTTCACACAAACACTGCCCAAACATTGGCACCAATGGTGAAAATACAGTGAGGATGGGTCCCAGGGTTATTGGGTCATTTCAGACGTTACGCAATCACGGTCAACCACCAAAAATCCCCTGTGATGGCAGATGATCGCGTAACGTATGGTTGCTCATCGCCAGATGTTCACCATGGTGAACCACCGGTGGTGAGCAAAATAACCACGCTTTCGAGGATGGTCTAGGTACCATCTCCGAAAACGTGGTTAATTGAACCACGGCCCAGAATCGGCAACTGGTAACGTCTGTTCCCGCCGCCAATTCCAGGCCGTGATCCAGACCCCGGGATGGAATTGGGCGCAGCGGCCGGATTGGCCACTGCACCCGCCCATCCTCCGGAGGGTGGGCATCCTGTGAAGCGTGGGGGGGCGGGGCCATGCAGATGCACATTGCACCATGCAGCCCCGCCCCCTCCCGATTCCCCGTGGGAATCAGCCAGGCCGTTTTGATTCCGACGGGGAATCAAAAGGTGATTCTGTGACAGGGCCAATAGGTGCCCCGTCATGTCTGAAATCACCCATTGTTTCCAATGAACTATCCACAGTAACCCCAGATCCTTTTCCTGAGTGTTAAAAATTAATATAGAACCCCATTCTGTGTATGGATAGTGAGGATTCCCCCCCCCAATATTTGTCATTTAACACTTATCAATGCTAAATTTCATCTTCCATTTTATTGTCCAGTTGCCCAGTCACTTATGATCCTTCTGGAATTCTTCCCAGTATGCTATATACTTAGTTAAGCAGTTTTGTATCCTTTGCCATTTTTGTCCTTCCCAGATTGCTAATGAATATGTTAAACAGCCCTGGTGCCATTTCAGACCTCTGGGGTATACTGCCATTTTCCACCCCCATGTGGAAATTGTTTTATTTATTTATTTATTTATTTACCCCACCCTTCTCGAGACACTCAGGGCAGCTTACAACATAAAGAGTATAAAATACAATAAAAATCCCTTAAAATCCCCTAAAACTCCAACATCATCCCAGCAACAGCACCCTTTATCCCCACCTACACCAACCTATCCTGCTCCCCAAACTCCTCTACCCAATCATCCCAACCCTATTCCTATTCCTATTCCTGGTTGGATGAGGTACTCTGTGTCTGAAGTGCTCTGTGCAAGCGGAACAGGAATGACTGCTCTGACCTGTCTACAGCGACATGCACGGAGTCCTCTTGGCTATGCAGTATCACTTCTGGGTGCACAAGGGAGTGATGGAACTGCGTTACTTTACAAATTCTCCAAACCAGTATCCCCAATTATTGGTTAGAGACACCACTGAACGGCAGCTGACAGGTCAGTAGCAGTGACAAGGAGTCTTCTATGACCTCATTACTAGGACTGAAATGAGAGCTCACAAAACAAGCAATCTCATCAAAATTCTGGTTTTGAAGTTGGACTGTTTCACCAGTTGAGAGAAAAAAAATCAAATCAATGGACATTTTTACACACACCTTAAAATGCTGATCTTTCAATCTTCTGGGTTTACAAGTCCACAAGTAAGTTCTGGATGCATTCTTCACACACACACTGCCCTGAGGCAGCCTAGCCACACCTGTAGATGTGAGGGCCTGCCATGAAAACCAAGTGACCACAGCTGCCTGGAGCAAAGCAGTTTACCAGGAGAATTTTTTACACACAAAATTTCTGGGAGAAGTTCTATGCAGAAGTTCAAAGAGCCAGATGTTTAAGATCTGGGTGAGTGATTTAGACACACAGAAAGTTCAGGGTGTAACAGCAAACATGCAGGAGAAATGTGTGTGTAAAAACACCCATTGTGTGTGGACAAAAACAGCCACTGGGGATGGGGGATGCACTACTGCCTCTTCTAGCACTTCCGGTGATCTAGTCAGCAGAGGAGCCAATCTGCTTCCTCTCTCTCTCTCTACGGTCTCCCAAGTGTGAACTGTGGACACCTCACCCCAGAATCAAAATGGTGCCTGGTCCATGAAGCGAGACCTTGCTCTGTGCCATTTCTGGTTGCCCATGGCAACTCCCGGGCAGTCAGGTCAGCCATGCCTGCTGCCCACCTGCTGGCCATTCAGTCTTGTCATCTTCCTTTTAGGAGAGGGGGGACAAGTTCCTCTCCGTACACAGCGTTGCCTATAAGCAGGTGGTGGGGTGTGTGTGTGTGAATGAAAGTGGGGACAAAGAACCTAAGCGGGACTGTCAGACTGGAGACAGGGCCAGGATTGCCGGAGGGCTGTTTTCCAGCATTAAAGACTAAGCCTGTTATATGGTACTATGCGGAGGGTGGAAAACTGCATGCCATGTATATTAAAGTGACTGTTGAACTAATTCCTTACATGTGAGTGACTTGGAAGCTAAATTCCCTGCAATAAGTAACTCAAAAGGGGTCAGATCCTGAAAGGATCCCCCCTGGGGAACCACACCCTGTTACACATGGCCCTTCCCCAAAATGACACTGACACTGACAGTTCTAATTTGGAAAAGGGCACACATTCATTAAAGCAGATCCAGCAGCCATTTTGCACATGTGCAGTGATTTTTTAAAATTATTATTTTTACTGAAATAATTTTTTTTAAATGAAAATGAATTCAATCAAACAAATGTCATTTGCTTAGTCATTTGTTTTTGTTACCTTAGTTATGAAAACTAAGGTTTTCCCCCTCGGGAATCTGACGGCACGTCTGTTGACAGGCCATTCACATTTCAGAGGGGAATAAATATGCGTTCTGTGCTGGGGCCAATGTGCGCCCCGGCATGTCTGAAAACACTCCACAGTTCTGGGGTTGGGGCCGGCCTCAACCCCAGAACCGTGGTTAGCTTTGAAACCCACCAGGAATTCACCATGGTGAACATCTGGCAGGGCTCAAACAAACATGCCACCCATCACAGCCACCACTCTGGATCCACTGTGATCCAGCATGGTTGACTGTGGTGGTGTCATGTCTGAAATTACCTAGAGTCAGACTCTGGAATTTTTGAAACAGGGAGTGTGAGAAGGTGGAGAAAAGGAAGGACACTATTTCACAGCACAATTTAAAATGGTAAAATGAATTGAAAGCACAGCGCAGTAATTGGCCATGGATATATGTTGTGTGAGTGATCCTCACCGAATAAAATCAAGAGAGGCATGGTGGCTGAGTGGTTAATGGCAGTGAGTTAATTCCCTGAAGATTGTGGGTTTGAGTTTTGCTTGGTCTTGCATTGGATGGTTATCTCTAGTCCTCTCAGCTGTGAACAACTATCTAGTCCATTAGATTTGGGAAAGTCAAGGCAGTTGGATGTGGTGCTGGCCACATCACTGTCTTTTGTACTACTGGCCACAGAAACTGGTGTATCTTAAGCCACACCAACCAAAAGGGCCACATGGCCCAGGTTAGACTGACTTTAAAGTCAAGGTGAGACATTGACTTCAATGAGGACAGAATTGCATCTCTGGACTGACATGTAAGCACGTCTAACATGTGGCGGATCTATGGAAGAGGTTCCCCAGATTTAGTATTGAATTGTAGGGGTGTGCAGAAGGCATGCCATTTGTTTTCATTTTTATTTACAACTCTTCATTTTAGGGGTGGGAGGGTTTAAACAACCCTAACATTTTCATTTTTATTTCATTTTTTAAATTAAAAAATAATATTAAAAAAAATATCACTGCACATGTGCAAAATGGCCACCAAGATCATTCTATGCATCTGTGACCCTTTTCAAAAATTGCACTGGTAGTGTCAGCTACATTTTGGTAAAGGGCGCACATGCACACAATATTCTGCTGTCCATTTGAATATGCACAGTTATTTTCTTTTTAAAAAATAAAAATCATAGCCCCACTGCCATTGAGTGGTGCTCTTGTCACTAATAAACCAGTGGCTAATTCTGTGCCTATTGCTATGCGACTATGGGCTATAGCCAACGATCCTCCCACCCCCAGCCATTCTGGGCTTTTGCCTCCTGCATCGGCCCAGACTCAGAATTCTCCTTCTAATTCCAACTCTGAGGGAATGGAAGTTGTATTATCCTTGCCAGCACTGGAAGATCCCCCTCCATTATGTTGCTCTCTGGTTCAGGAGTTGCCTGGCCATTTGGCCAGTCAATCAACTACACAATCTGTACCAGTCGTTCCCTTCTTAGACATTGGGAACGCCCCAGGGCCTTCATCTGCCCCTCTGCCCCTTTGGGGATTCGGGATTCTATACGTAATCTTATTCAGGGCATAAATCCAACAGGTAAAGGCTATTCTCAGCCCAGGGTGCCAGATTCTAGCTGAGGGGCAGTAGGGCCCCCCTCCGGCGATATAACCATCTGCTCTTGGAATATTGCTGGTTGGAAGGCCCAGGATAAAGTTTCTTCCTTTTACTCCTTTTTGAGGATTTTTAAGGTAGTCTTCCTGCAGGAGACTTGGGCCAAGGACCCCGTAGGGTTTTCCAGGTTTTCTTCCTTTTTTCTGCCAGCTGTCTCCATTTTTGGTAAAGGCCGCCCCCAGCGGGGCGGTGTTGCTTGTCTACTCTCTGATGAGTTGGACTATGAGCTGGTTTGTACCTTAAACTCCCCCCGCCCCGATTGCTGTTGGGGTGGTTGTCAAACTGAAGGCTGTTTGTCTCATTTGCATTTCAGTTTATATGCCCCCCTCAAATTCCGTAAACTCAGGGCTGCTCTTTTGGGGACAGCTCGAACAACTGGTGGCTAAGTCCTCTGAATCTTTCCCGCAAGGTAGAATAATCCTGGCAGGGGATTTAAATGCCCGATTGTGCTCTAACAATGATGCCCTGGGGGCAGCTTGTAATTTGGATCTCGGGTCACCTCCTCTGGGCTTATTACATAGGCAGTCTAAGGACTCCACAATTAACTTTGCGGGTCTATTGATGGCTAAATATTTGGTCCAGCTTAATCTGTTTCCATTAAATGGTTCAGTGCAGGAAGATGGGCAAGGGGAGTATACTTTTACTTCTCATCAGGGTGCCAGTGTAGTAGATTTGGTTATAGTCTCCCCCTGTATAATTCCATTACTGTTTAAGTTTCATGTGGGTTATTCTAGTTATGGGGACCATTTCCCAATTTTATTTTCGCTTAACTGATCGACTTCAGGTGAGGCCAGAGGCTTTTTGTTTACCTATTAGTACTTCAGGTATTAGGACCAGGGCTCCCTTGACATCCAAACTTTTCACGCTATTGAGCTGGCAGTGAGTGACCTGACCTGTCATACACTTACAACTGGGATTATTGAGGGCACTAGCCCATTGGCTGTGGTTGAGGACTATAATGCACTTCTTCGTTTGCTGATTACTTTTTTATCTAAACCAGGTTGTCCCCCGGACTCCAGGAATATCTGAGGACTTGGTTCCCCATGGTTCGACTCTGAATGTCGGACTCTTAAAAGTTCCTTGAGGTCCTTTTTCTTTTCCTCAAGGGCCAACTGGACTCGGGATGCCCAAATTAAATATGCTCAGCTTAAGAGCCAGTATAAGGAAATAATACAGCAAAAGAAGTCTGCTTAACGGGAGGGTACCTGGGGGCGCCTAGTAGTGGCTGCCCAGTGTGGGCAGTCAAGGTTTTTTTGGACTAGTTGTCAGGACCTGGGGGCGGAGGAAGCCCCGCAAGACAGGCAGGGGCCCCGCACCCCAGAAGGCCCCGCCAAAGACCCCGATCCCGGTGCAAGAAGCACCCCATAAGGCCCCATCAATAGAGGAGGTAGGGCGCAGTACAATCCCCGATACCGGAGCGGAGAAATCACCGCAGGAACCCCGCAGGGGAAAACCGCTTGTCCCAGAGAAACAGGGGGCGGAGCCAGGAACGACGTTACGCCGCTCAGCGCGGCTGCACGCACAGAGGGGCGGAGCCAGAGACACTTAAGGTCAGCCGGCACAAACTTCCAGTGCCGGCGATCAGTGTACTGTGAAGCTGGCCCCCAAAGCGTGCGATAGAAACCGAAGGCAAACAAGCGAGCGAGTGGCGAGAGAAAGAGAGAGTGCGAGAGTGTGAGGAAGGAGTGTGACGTGTGCGAGTGCAGCATTAAGTAAGTGAGTGATTGGGTACAAGTGTGTGTTGTTCATTGTGTTGTGCACTATCCCCCTATCTCCCAGTAACCCTGAGTGTCTCCCTGCGGTGGGTGGGGGTGTTCCCCCCGTTTCCCTCTTCCCTTGTCCACAGGGGTGCTCTCCCTTCCCCACGCTTCTTTCCCACGTGGCGTTTTTCCCCCAGCACGGTGTGCTTGGACGGGTGCAAGGGGTTTGGACGTGTGGGCAGGGACCTGGTCCCCCTGGGAGCCAGGAGGGGGCCTGCACACTCTGGTACTGATCCCATTCCCTGTGATGATACGGCCCTATCTCTAACGAGACACGGTGGGCCACCCTACAACCTGAGGGAACTTCTTTGTCGGACCCAGCGTGTGCACCCCCTCTCCCCAGGAGTCCCTTGTGTGGGCCGATTGAGCTGCTGGTTAGGTCCGTGGGCTTCCCCCCACACACTCCCCTTTTCGGGGAGCCCTCACACTATTGTTAATAAATCCCTTGATAAGGGCCTGAATGCTCCCAGTTTGGCAGTTCCTCCTGCCCTCTGGGAAATCTATTATCATACCATCTTTCCTGCCCTTCCAAGGTATGGGGATTCTTTTATATTTCCCCTGGACCTCCCGGTGTGGGAGTCTGTCTCTACAAAGACGGTGCTCCATCTGATAGCCTCATTGAAAACAAATAAGGCCCCCCGGTGCTGATTTTGTTCCGGCTGAGCTTCTGAAGATTCAGGTGGGTTGGTGGGCCCCCTTATTGCCTGCTCTTTTTATGCATATTAATTATTCTGGCATTATCCCTGAGGGTTGGGGAGATTCTGTTATCATTTCGATTTATAAGTCTGGCCCCACACTCAACCAGGGAATTACAGACCCATCCGTTTGCTGAGTATCATTACCAAACTGTATGCTAAGCAGCTTCTCCTGAGACTAGAGGATTGGTTGACCAAGGAGTCTATTATTTGCCCAGAACAAATTGGGTTCCAATCAAACCATTCTACGATACCCCACTGTTTGAACCTGGCTCACTTAGCAGAGAAATATGTTAAAACTAATAGGAAACTCTTTTGTGCCTTTGTTGATTTCAGAGGAGCATTTGACTCAGTCAACAGAATGCTCCTCTGCAACAAACCTAATGGGTATACTATTGACAGATGGCTTCTTGCTCTTTTACAGGCCTTACATTATAATACCACACTGGCAGTCCATCTGGACCATTTTGGAGCTCTTTCAAACAGGATTAGGACCTTTTCTGGAGTCCTCCAGGGGTGTATGCTTGCTCCCACTTTGTTTAAAATCTTTTTCAATGATATGGTCCCCATTTTGTCTAGGTATGATCAGTTTCCCCCAAAGTTGGGTGTCCACCCGGTCGGTGTACTTTTGTATGCCAATGATGCGGCTATTCTCTCTCAAACAAAGGTTGGGTTGCAGAGACAGCTTAATGACTTGGACCTTTATTGCAAAACTAATAATCTATCTGTTAATGCTGTCAAGACGAAGATCCTGGTTTTTGACTCCTTAAAGAAAAAATTCCATTGGACCATAGGAGATGCTACGGTCGAACAGGTTCAGACATATAAATATTTGGGCTTCCGGTTTCAGGTATCCCTTAAATGGAACTTGCATTTTACAGCTGCTGGTGCCTTGGCTAAAGGGTGCATAGCAGCATTGTTGCATTTCTTCCAGAAAAGGGAAAAGAGCTTCTTGGCCCTGGCTTGCAGGGTCCTTGAAGCAAAGCCTAGGGCTCAGCTGTTATGTGGGGCTGCCGTGTGGGCTGTTTACCGCCCTTATGACCTGAGTTTTTTTCAGGCCAGGTTTTTTTGTTCTTTGTTAAGAATTTCAAATGGTGTACCCTCTGCAGCTATTCGACTGGAACTTGGCCAATGTAACTGGAATTTGTACTTCTGGCTTCAGGCAATTGTTCTCTGGATTCATATCCAGCAGGCCTCTAGCTCAGATTTGCTTTCTTTTTTGAGAGAAGGTTCTTTTGTCAGCTCTTGGGCCAGTTTGGTTACTGATAAGATTGCTGTGATTGGTTTGTCTATGTCCGATCTTTTGTCAAAGGACTTAAAATCTGTTAAGGCTGAGGCCTTTATTAGGCTTTCGGATATTAGCCGGCAGGAGGACTCAGTTAGTGTAGCTGAGTGCTTTTTTTTGGTACATTACTTTTCTTGGGTGACTAACTTTGCGAGCCCTGCGAGGTACTTGATGGCAAATTGCTCTTTTGGGAAGATTTGTTTATTCCTTCAGGCCCGACTAAATGCTCTTCCCACTTGGATGCTCGAGGGGCATTATGCTGGAGTTCCTTGTCATCAAAGATTGTGTCCGTTTGACAGTTTGGATGCCGAGTCCCTGGAGCATATTTTGTGTTTATGTCACCTTTACAATTCCTCCAGGGAGCTGTGGCTACCCAAATTTATCTCATAATTGCCCGGTAGAACGCCTTTAGAAATTTCTTGCTGGTTGATATCTGATTTGTCTGATTATGTGACTTTTGCAGTGATGTCCTTTTTATTGGATGCGTTTGAGGCTTTCTGGAAATTTCTTTCCTTTAGAGCTGTGTAATTTTCCCTGTCATTTTTATGTACATTGTGTTTTATTAATATTTTTTTTACAAAAAATTGTCCATTTTTTTTTCTTTCAGAAGTGTTTTATGATCTGTTTAATCTTAATTTTAAATTTATTTTATTGTATTGGGTTTTGTTCCATTTTGAACCCTTTTTGCTATGGCATGGTTGTCATGCTAATAAATACATATACAACAATGCTGACAGTGTCATTTTGGAAAGGGGCATACTTGCACAGAACAGCCACAGTGGCCATTTTGCACATGCACTTTTTTTCAAATTTATTTTTAATTTTATTAACAAAAACGAATTAAAGTGAAGAATGAATGTTTGCTTATTCATCTATTTTCATATCCTTATTTATGAAAATGAATGGGGGTTGGTTTGTTTTCATAAATAAAAGAAAGTTATAAAAACACACACCCCTATTGATTTTGATTTACCACATGGTTGAAGTTTTCACATCACAACATAAATCTGTGGTCAGGTGCCATGTGGCACTTTACCATTTTTTCAAGGGTATTTATTGCTTTAAGTTGTGACACGTGAAAGCAGAAAAACATAATTAAGAGTCCCTTCAATCAGTATAGCAGCAGCCCTGCTTATATTAATAACAAATAACCTTAATTGTTCTCTTTGCACATGTTCTGAGGTGTTATTTTCTTTTACTCTTCTCAGAACATGACAACTAAATGGTTAGGCGACAGCAGGCCTGTCAGGAGATGTAATTGCATTTCGCCACTGTTTTCTAAAGCCAAAATCTTGCAAAGACATGCACAGCTGCTTCGCTGTATTTTTGGGACAAGTCACTTCAAAAGACCCTGACGAGGTATGCATAGAAATATAGTTAAGTTTCAATTTAAAGACTCAATCCCGCAATACCGTACATGGCCCCAAATGATTGTTTCACGCTGTGCAAATGATCAGAGGGTGAGAAAGTGTTTTTTGTCCTTCCAAACTTGATACACAATGGTTAATAATTTGTGAATTGTTCACTGCACTCCTCTTTTTTAAAATTTGGATTCTATATAGGGCAGTGCATCTGGGTTCCAAGTGAACCTGATCAAACCTCAAAAATAAGGTCTCAGGGGGTCCTGAACTAGACCCTGAAAGCTGCACAACAATATCTGGCTTGGAGCCAGAAAGATATCTCCCTGCCCCATCAGCCTGGATGATTGCTCAGGGAGGCTGCAGTGATGCTTCCCCATCTGCAGGGGCCATTGCTACTTTCACTTTGCAGCCTCCAGCACTGCAGCTTGGCCAACCCTAGCCCAACCTGGACTTACCCATGGGGAGCAACAGTGAGTGTCTGAGACCCCATTCTGTCCCCTCCTCCCAGGCGCGGCTCCCCTTCAGGGGCATTGGGGGCATTGACCCCCCAAGCACCCCGACAGGCGCCCCCGCTCAAAGTAAAACAAAAACAAAAAAAACTCCCCGCCGCTTCCTCACCACCCGCAACAGCCTCTGCCTTGCCTTTGCAGAGCCGAGGCTGCTGCAGTGCTGTGGTCAATTTCATGTCAGTTTCACACTGAAACTGACCACAGCCCCGCTGCAGCAGCCTCCACTCTAAGCAAAGGCAAGGCAGAGGCTGCTGCAGCTTTACTTCCCTTCTGGCACCCACTCCAGGGAGTGGGTGCCAGAAGGCTCAAAAATCAGCCGCCCAAAGCATTTTCCTATGGAAAACGCGATTGGGGCAGCTGAGCTCCTCTGTCCACAGCACGTATGGGACGTGCTGTGGAGGGAGGGGCTACAGCCTTCCATTGTGCTCAATGGGC
>QEPC01012689.1:951318-1017192 GCA_003113815.1 Sphenodon punctatus
CCCCCCCCCCCCCCCCCCCGCAAAACAGTCTGTAACTTCATGGAGAAATAAATCCCACAAAAGCCAGCAATCCCAGGCCCCAGCAATCACAAAATTAAGAAACCAGATATTCACCCCCCCTCAGGCCTCATGATGCTACATACCAACCAAGCAGCAGGCAGAACGAGAAGCAAAGTGGCACTCAATTATTTATTTTTTAAAAAACTGCATGGCATGGTAAAGGTAAATGTAACCCCCATCCCCCAGCATTGGCCCTATGGACAGGACAGGTCAAACCATACCATGCCAGGCCAGCATAGGACAGGCACCCCTCCCCCCAGCTGATTACTTACAGATCCAGCAGCACAGTAGCACACAGCCAAATTGAGAATGGACAGAATGGCTGCAGCCACTTTTATTTTGCCCTGCCAGTCAATGTAAAGCTTTCCATCTGGCTTGGCCAGCTAATCAAAACTTGCCATCTGGCTTACGATCACTCAACTGTCCCCTCCCATACCCCCCTCCTACAAAATATGGCACTAAGTTTTATTTCCAGAAGAAGGGAAGCTCAACTGTCCAGCAGCCCCCCACACATGTAATGGTTTCAGAAGTTTTCCAAAGTTTTCAGAATAATAGCCTTGGTCCTCAGACGTTTAGAATTCAGACTTTCTGAACTGAATACCGTAATATTTGCTGAATTCTGAAGTTGTCCAAAGACTTTGTTTCATTCCTAGTTATTATGTGTCATATTTAGTTATTTATTACCCCAGCCTTCCCAAGAAAGGCTGCTCAGGGTGGCTTACAATATTAAAATACAGATATAAAACAGACCAAAAATACAAACACATAAAACATCCCACAACCCTACACCATGCCCCAACCCCTCACCAGCCCAGTCACCCAACCTCCTATCTTCACCCATATCCTCCACAAATCCCTCCGCTTTCTACATTTTTATCGTATGTTTTTGTATTAAAATATTTTAAGTTACATATAATTTTAGTTAAAAAAAATAAATTGGTAGCAGATTAGCAGCAGGTTTCATTGCATTTTCCTTATAGACATGTCAAACGTGCAGAGTCTCTGAACTCCTATTCCAAAAAATCCATAAGAAAGGATGCAAACACAATTACCAATAAACACGAACACTAAAAAACAGATACAAATACTAAAACTTTGTGTGCAGTCCTAATTCCACAGTTTGTGTCTTTGGTGCAATGACACCCATGAATAGGTTAATTTGTGAAAGGCACCTTTTCAAAACTGCTCCAAAGCAGCCTCCTGTACTACAAGATTAACTAACAAAAATTTGTTCTAAGTTGCCATTTCACTGGATGAATTCTGTGTCACTTGATGTATATGTAGAAGTTCTAGAATTCAGTTATTGTTTCCCCAACTTAAGAGAGAACCAAGATTCTTAATTCCTATTGTTGCCAGCAAAAAATGGATATATGGACCAATCCTGCCTTTTGGTGTATAGATACATACAAAGAGGGTTTATAGCCCCTCTCCAGAGGTTGACAAGGAATTAATTGACTGCTTCTTTTGGAGAAAGCAATAGTCACAATTGGGTATGAAGAATCAATTAATTAATCTCACGTAAGAGATTTAGAACATGCAGGGGAGAGAGTGTTTGGATATTTTCAGATGAGATTCTACCTCACATGGCAACCCATGAGCCACAGATCCCTTCTGAAGGTGGAGCAGCTGGGTGCATGCTCCTGCCAGCCATGGAATAACCACTCTCAGTCACGCATGGAGAAATTTGCGGTCCTATGTTGAGGCTGTGAGGATGGCAAGGAATGAGTTCCTTGCTATCCTCATAGCGTCTGCGAAGTCACGCCCGGCGGAGCTGTTTCAGGTGGTGTGGGGGCTGGTTAGTCCGGCCTCCCTCCGCCTGAATGGGGACTTGTCCCAACCCCACTGTGAGGAGTTTGTCAACTACTTCGCAGACAAGATTGCTCGGATTCAGACCGACTTCGACGCTGGATTAGGGTCAGTAGGGGAAGAGCACGAGGTGATGGAGGTCCCATCTGGTCCAGCTTTGTGGGGGGAGTTTCAGGAAGTGACGCCTGCTGATGTGGCAGATGTCTTGGGGTCTATGAGGACCACGTGTTGTGAACTTGATCCATGCCTGTCCTGGTTGGTGAAAGCCTCCAGGGAGACGTTGAGGACGGTGCTGGCGAGGGTAATGAACGCGTCCTTGCAGCAGGGGAGGTTGTCGCCTTGCCTCAAGGAGGTGGTGGTCCACCCCCTGCTGAAGAAACCATCTTTGGATGTGGATGTGCTCGCCAATTACCGACCTGTCTCTTACCTTCCCTTTTTAGGGAAGGTTATTGAGCGGGCAGTGGCGATCCAGCTCCAGGGGCATCTAGACAGCATCAGTTTCCTGGACCCTTTTCAATCTGGGTTCTGCCCCAGCTATGGCACTGAGATGGCGTTGGTGGCCTTGGTAGACGACCTCTGCCGGGAGATGGATGCAGGATGTTCAACATTTCCCATTCTGCTAGATCTCTCGGACACTTTTGATACCGTGGTCCATGGGCTGCTGTTGAGGCTGCTGCATGACCTGGGGGGTCTGGATGGGATGGTCCTTGAATGGTTCCATTCATTCCTCTCGGGGAGAAGCCAGCGGGTGGTGCTGGGGGACGAGACATCGTGCCCCCGCACCTTATTATGCAGCGTTCCGCAGGGTTCTATCCTGTCTCCATTACTATTTAATGTATACATTCAGCCCTTGGGGGAGGTTGTGAGAGAGTTCGGGGTGCGGTGTCATCAATATGCTGATGATACTCAGCTGTACCTCTCCTTTTCAACTGACGCAGACCCTGCTGTCTCGGTGCTATCCCAGTATTTGGAGGCCATGGCGGATTGGATGCAGAAGAGAAGACTGAAACTCAATCCCGATAAGAGTGAGGTGATGTTGGTGGGGAGAGCGAGGGAGGTAGTAGCTCCCCTGATTGGGGGAGTTCGCCCTCCTATAGCTCAGCAGGTCCGGAGTCTGGGGGTGATATTGGACATAGACCTCTGCCTGGAGCGGCAGGTGGAGGAAGTCGCTAAGGCTGCCTTCCGCCAGTTATATCTGGTGCGTAGGCTGTGTCCGTTTGTCTCCGGGCCGGAACTGGCCTCCCACATCCATGTCTTTGTCACCTCGAGGCTGGACTACTGCAACGTGCTCTACGTGGGGTTTCCCTTGTTCCTGGTTCAGAGGCTGCAGCTAGTGCAGAATGCGGCGGCTCATCTCCTTATGGGGACGGGTCATCGGGAGCACATTACACCTGTGCTCTGGCCTCTGCACTGGTTGCCAATAGGATGCCGAGCTAGGTTCAAGGTTTTAGTGTTGATCTATAAGGTCCTTCACGGTCTGGGCCCCTTGTACCTCAGGGATCACCTCACCCTCCATGCCCCAGAGCGGCTCCTGCGGTCAGCCGGTGGTGCCTTTTTGGAGGTCCCCCGTGTAAAGTGGGGGGCCACAATGGAGAGGGCATTCTCGGTGGCCAGACCGCGCCTTTGGAACTCCCTTCCAGAGGAAGCTCACCTGGCCCCAAGTCTGTTGTCATTCCGGCAGTGTTGTAAAACCTGGTTGTTCACCCAGGCCTTTGGGGGGGGAGGGGGGGTTAAGGTTTTTGTTCATCTCCCCTACCCTGTCTATTGTTTTAATGTTTAAGTTGTATCCCGGGACCCTGTTTTAAAGTATTTAATTTGTCTGAGTATTTTAAATTGTTTATGTGTTTTCTATTTGTTTTTATGACTGTTGGAAACTGCCCCGAGCTGTTGTCAGGAGGGGCGGGGTACAAATGCAATAAATAAATAAATAAATAAATGTGGAGTGAGCTGTATGGGGCAAGCCAAATGTACAGTGGCAGCCTCCATGGCTGCAGTAGCCACACTGGGTGCTAACCATTTGTTTCACTTCCCACACCCTCCATATGTTTGGGTGCTCCATGGCAGAGCCACACAGGAACCACAGACACACACACACACACACACACACACACACCCCACATCAACTTGCTCATCTGAAAACACCCTTTGGCTACCTCAAGGAATGTTTCCTGACTACATCTGTGTCAACTTCCCCACAAGGGGAGTGTTGTGTGAATGAGTCTTATGGCTAACACAGGAAATCAGCTCTAAGGTCCACGCCAACCCCACTGGATCATACTATCATTCTGTGTTAAGTGAATTTGAAAAGCTACCAAGTCAGGATGGCAGCAATTTCTTTGACTTTCTACTGCAATAGCTATAGAAGATAACAGTGAATCAGGTCCTACAAAACTCTGGGAAGAATTTGGTTCTAACTGCAGAGTAGCAGAGTGTACCGAGCAGTTGTCAAAAACAATGCCAAATGCAGAACTAATACCTGGCATGCCATGGCAAATTAGTAGCCCTTGTGCTAATCCCCTGTGTTGTTAGAAAGCTGTGTAATGCCCAACCATGTGCTTTCTGCGTTGCTAACATGTTTGCTCTGATCTAATGTAGAATATATTATGTGCCTCATAATTAGTGTCTGTCATTTTTTACTGGGAAGCCTGAAAGGTTTGTCGGCTTTAAGGAAGGGGGAGTAAAGAAACCTTGAGACTGAGTCTCAGCAATAAGCTCCTTGTGTTTTATTGAGAATCCAGCATTTCTGTTAAGTAATTTCCCCAAGCAGCTGGGATTTAGTCAATGTTCTTAGTTATAATTAAATGATAAATCTTGGTGCAGGCAGCTTCCAATATAGAATATGTCAGTTCTGTTGAAGTAGAATAGGGCAAAAGATACATTTACCCATGAAAACAATCCAGCTTTGGAAGAATATAGTCTCTTGTCAGAGGCCAGAGAACTAGTAGCTGTCATTGCATGGTCAATAACAAAGGAATTCCAATTTCCCTCCTCTGCTGCTTGCAGTGCATCATCCAAACTCTGCATATATGCAATTTTCTTGAAATAGGGGATTGCTGCTATTGTGCTTGACATTTTCATATTAGTGTGACTTGCTAAGGGTCTCCTTGATGGCTGGAGGTGTTGGCTTGTTTATATACTTCCAGCAGTAGCTGGAAGTAAGTAAAAGGTAGAACCACTCTCCATTATAAACAGGGGACTGCTGAAGCCCTGATATTGAAGAAACCACTTGAGCTACAGTTCTAGGAATAGTCATACATGCAAATTTTAAAGAAGATCCAGCCAGAAAATAAAAAGTTATCATTGTTGAAAAGTTAATTGGTTGTGGTCAGAATGCACAGCATCCCGACTATTTTGAACTATGGATATCTCCTCCCCCCCAGATGAGCTGAGTCCTGAAACTTCACAGCCTTGTAGTCTGAGATCTACATCAAGTGCTGCTGAAGTCTGGGTCTCTTTGTTGAAGTCAAAACGGAGTTATGAAAGATTTAAAAATCAGTTCTGCTGGCTCGCACATGCACAATAGTGCCCACTTCCCAGGCTTCTGCCAGCAGAGGGGCAAGCCCAGCGGTGAGCTTGAACAGTGTAAATGAGAAGGGAAAAAGAGGAGGTACTCGCCACCACTTCCCTCCCACTTGCTCTGCTGCTGCTGCTGCTGCTGCTCACCACTAGCTCCCAAGGCCAGCCCGGTCATCATGTCAACTCCCCGCTGCCACCCGCACGTTGCAGGTGAGAGTATTCACACACCCCTCAGAAATTCCATGTGTGTGCGCAGTGCTGGGTGGTGTCTCCATGAAGAGGACTCTCTGGATTGCCTCCCAGGGTGTGAGCAATGCATGGGGTGATGGGTCCCTCTCCTTGCCCGAAAGATGGGCTGTGTGTGAGTGTGTGCCAGCCAGCACTTCCTGGCTGCTTGAGAGCTCTTGGGAGGGTAAGAGGTTGTGTGTGCACTGAGCCCTCCATGCACAAGTCCTACCTACCACTCCCCGGCAACTTCCCCAGCCCTCCACTTAGCTCTCCACCCCCCCACTCCTACTCCCACCCACTCCAACTTATTCCTCCACTCCCTCCTACTCCCACCCCCTGGCAAATTCCCCAACCCCCCACTTAGCCCCCCACCCCACTTCTCCTCCAACCCCCACAGCCCCAAACAGATCCCCGTCCTACCTGTCACCCCTGCACAATCATTCAAATAGTTCCAACTGAAATCAATGGGATTATTCATATGTCTAAAGTTAACTACACTTTCAAAGGCTTTTCTGAATCATGTGCTGAAGTGAAACTCTTTCAAGGATTGCTTGCTACTCCACAGGACCTGCTGCTGCTTCTGCTCCCACCAACACTACTGCTATCCTGGACCTGCTCCACAAAAACAGGTCTCTCTCTTTATCTGATAAAAATCATGAATAGATGGTTAGTCATTAGGGGTGGGAGTATTGGTATCAGATTAATCCAATAATGGCTGGTATCAGATTAATCTGATAATACTGATACTTACCGGTTTTGGAATAGTGGATTTTTAACACTGCCAGCTTTACCGGATTTTTTACATCACTGCCATTTAATAATGACTGCAATGTTAAAAACCTGGCAAAATCTGCAATATTAGGGGGTTGGGGGGAGGGTCTGGCCCCCTCAGTGTGAGGGAGGGGTGCAGCCCTTTGGGGAGGGGGGTTACCCTCCTGTGGCAGATGAGGGTAGGGTGTGTGTTGGATGGGGGCGAGGGGACTGGGTATGGGGGGAGGGCTGTTCCCCTTGGTGTGAGGGAGGGGCGAAGCCCCCTGGGGAGGTGGGTTACCCTCCTATGCAAGAGGAGGGTAGGGGGTGTATTAGTGGATGGAAGTCTCCCTCGGGGGGCTGGCAGGATGGCCTCCAGGTGGGGGGGTTGGGGGGCGGATCGGGTGGGAGTCTGCAGCTATAGGGGTCGTTGTGGGCAGGGGGAATTATGGTCCTTCTGGGAGGCAGATTAGATCTGTGAGGCAGGACAGATGTTATATTCTTTTCCCACTTAATGGCCCCCAGGCAGATGGTGAGGTGATCAGGAATCAGAGGGCCCCTGGCCATGGTTTGCTGCTGATAAATGTGAGGTCAGTAGCCAATAAGTCAACTATGGTTCAGAAGATGATCCTGGACCAGTCGGCCAACCTCACATGTATTACAGAGACCTGGCTGGACACTGAGTTGGGGCCAGCTGGGGGGGCCGGTGGAGGGGTGGTGTAGCCATTATTTTTAAGGATACATTCTCTGTGAGGAGATTTCCTCTGCAAACTATCATGGGTATAGAGGGCCTTCATCTGGTGTTGGATTTGGCCGGAGACAGAGTAGGGATACTTCTGATATACCGGGCACCCACCTGCATGGCAGTTTCCCTGCCCGCACTGACTGAGGTAGTGTCGGAGGTGGTCTTCCAGTCCCCCAGGGTAATAGTCCTGGGGGACTTCAATATCCATGATGATGCCAGTCTTGGAGGGGCAGACTGTGAGTTCATGGCCACCATGACTACCATGGGCCTGTCTCAGAGATTGGTGGGCCTCACACATGTTGGAGGATATACCCTGGACATGATATTTTGCACAAGCCTTGAGGCGGGTGATCTGTTAGAGGTGTCATCAGTGCCCTTGTCATGGACAGATCATTATCTCCACCAGGCCAGAATCTTGGAGTATGTTGGCCCCGGGAGGGTGTGGAACCAGTTAGGATGGTTTGCCCCTGATGGCTTATGGAACCTGGAAGGTTCCAGACCACTCTAGGGGATGTTTCCTCTGATCTCGATGGCCGCTCACTCAATGACCTCGTGACCATATAGAATTCCATGTTCGTGGAGGCCATTGACTGGGTGGCTCCCAGGTGTCCACTCCCGAACCACCAACAACACAGGTCCCCATGGTATATGGAGGAGCTCCAGTGGATGAAGCGGGAAGGGCGACAGTTAGAGTGACGGTGGCATCACTCGCGTGTTGAAGTTGACCGATTGCGGCATAGAGTCTGGCTGCGTACCTATGTCATGGCAGTGTGGGCAGCAAAGAAAGTTTTCTTTGCTGCCCTCATTACGTCCACTAAGTCCTGCCCGGCAGACCTTTTCTGATTGGTGAGGGGGCTGGTCAGTCCAGCCTCCCTCCACCTGGATTTAGAGTCATCAAATGCTCATTGTGATTTGTTTGTGGACTTCTTTGTGGATAAAATTACTCAAATCCACAACAGTTTTGATGCAACATTTTTAGCAGTAGGTGAGCCAGAGGCAGTAGAAGCCTCGTCTTGTCCTGTTTTGTGGGATGAATTTCAGGATGTGTCATCCTCAGAATCAGGGGATGCTCTTGGGACTGTTTGAGCCATTTATTGTGAACTAGATCCATGCCCATCCTGGCTCGTCAAGGCCAGCCAGGAGACATTAGGGCCGTTGTTGGAGGAGATTGTCAACACCTCCCTTGGGGAGGCCAGGGTGCCAGACTGTCTCAAGGAAGCTGTGGTGTGGCGCCTGCTCAAGAAGGCATAATTGGACTTTGGTGTCCTGTCCAGCTATCGGCCAGTCTCTAACCTTCCCTTTTTAGGGAAGGTTATTGAATGGGTGGTGGCCCGGCAGCTGCAGGAGCATCTGGACACGGTTAATTTTCTCGATCCCCTACAGTCTGGCTTTCATCCGGGATATGGCATGGAGACTACACTTGTGGCCTTGGTCGACAACCTCTCCCATGAGTTGGACCGGGGTTGTTCAACCCTGTTGATCCTGTCAGATCTCTTGGCTGCATTTGATACCATTGATCATGAGTTGGTGACTCGGCTGCGGGACCGGACAGGGATTGGCAGGACTGTTCTTGAATGGTTCTGCTCTTTCCTGTCTGGGAGAACTCAATGTGTGGTCCTGGATGATTTTTCATCTTCTCCCAGGGCCTCACGTGTGGAGTCCCGCACGGTTCTATCCTGTCCCCTCTCTTGTTCAATGTGTATATGAAGCCTTTGGGGGAGGTTGTTAGGAAATTTGGCATACGGTGTCATCAACATGCTGATGACACCAGCTATATCTCTCTTTTTCATCTGACTCAGATCTGGCAGTCTCAGTGCTCACCCAGTGTTTGATGGCTGTGGGGGATTCAATGAGGGCGAGTTGCCTGAAGTTAAATCCCGACAAGATGGAGGTGATGGTTGTGGGGGAGGTGATGGTTGTGGGGAAGACCCCATCATTGATGGGGTCCATCCTGCCCTGGTATCTCAGGATCGGAGTCTGGGGGTACTCCTGGACTCACAGCTCTGCCTGGATGTCCATGTGGCAGCTGTGGCAAAGGGGGCACTTCGCCAATTACATCTGGTGTGTCGGCTTCGGCCGTATGTCTCGGACTTGGATCTAGCCATGATCGCCCATGCTTTTATTACCTCGAGACTAGACTACAGTAATGCACTCTATGTGGGGCTACCCTTGGTGGTGGTTCGGAGACTGCAGCTGGTGCAGAACGCGGCAGCTAATTTCCTAACGGGGACGGGCCGACACAAGCACATTACACCAGTGCTTCAGTCTCTGCACTGGCTGCTGATAGTCTTCTAGGCCCAATTCAGGGAGTTGGTGTTGACCTTTAAAGTCCTAAACGGCCTGGGACCAGCCTATCTGCAGGACCGCCTCACCCACCGGATCCTTGATTGGCCCCTGCGGTTGGCCGGGGGTGCCCTCCTCGAGGTCCCCTGGTTTTCTTGGGTGTCGACCTTGCGAAGGGCATTTTCTGTGGCCACAACGCAGCTGTGGAACTCCCTCCAGATGGAGGTCTGCCTGACCACTAACCTCCCCTCTTTCTGTAGATAATGTAAGACCTGGCTATTCTGCCATGCCTTTCCCAAGGGGGTAGGGGGTAATTTGTTTTACTGTGGGGGTTTTAATTGTATTAATGTTGTTTTAAAATCTTTTTTAATATGCTGTTAGCTGCCCCTAGATGCTTTTAGCAGGAGGGGGCGGCATAGAAATTTTATAATAATAATTTTTTAAAATGTTAAAAATCCAATATTTTGAAACTGATAAATCTGGCATTGGGAGATCAAATACCACTAAATCTGGTAATCCCCCCTGGAGTCTGACCACTATTAGTCATACACCTGAGTGCACCACAGGAAAGGAGACTGCAGCTTTACCAAGGTGTATTGGTGACTTAAGGTGCATCTGTAACAGAGGTAGGGCAGAAACTGTCAGGCTGACAAAAGGTGAGGTAAGAATTCTTTAACTTATTTTAAGAGCAAGTAAATGCCTTTCAAGTGTCCTAACTCTTTGAAAATATACCAGAAGGAAAATCTTTAGCATGCATGTTGCAATCTCAGAGATGCTTTAATATTAGCCTTCTTTAAATTGGTACTTCAAGTTTACTTAATGAAGTCCTAGTAGAACATCCTTGAGTTTGGCAGCATAAACCTGAGCACAGTTCTAAGCATACAGCAGTTTGGGGTTTTTTTTTGGTTTTTTTAAAGAGCTTTTCTCAAGGTACTGAATCAAACTCAGTCTACAGATACTGGGATCTGAGTGGCATTCACTGAAATTTCAGCTTCAGTTTCTGGTTGCTGTTTAGTTTAACATTTTACCTTATTACACGCTAGAATTACATAGTGTGTGTGTGTGTGTGTGAAGGGAGGGAGGTAACCAGTACTTTCCCATATAGGAGAATTAAGCTACCTTCTCAAGCCATTTCTTACATAAGAAACTGGGTGCTCAGATTACATAATATTGGTGAGAGTTGGGTGGTTGTGTTTTTTAAAACCCAGCCAGAAACCTTACTGATATTTTTGAGGGAGGGCATGCTTATTTCTGTAAAACTGTGAATCCTCCATTTGAGGATTGATCACTGACTAAACTATCAGATTAGTTATTTATTAAGCATTTATTTATTATCATAATTCAACTGCAAACAATTTTTTTCAAACTGTCTTAACACTGTCGTTTTGAGCAGAATTGCATTGTATACAACCAATTGTATCAAGTTGTCTACACTAACATTGGCAACATTCATTGGGATACAATTTTGATAGATAGATAGATAGATAGATAGATAGATAGATAGATAGATAGATAGATAGATTATTACGTGGTCGATGACCATTGTAAACCAACAAACAAACATACAGAATCATTTGTTCTTGATACCGTACACCAAAGGACCTGAGCCTCTAAGAATATAATTACAAGAGAAATAAAACAGTTCAGTACACTAAAACAGTGGTCAAAACCTAGCAACTAGTTGGCGGGCTTTCCTATATGACACAGATAGGGTGCCCAGTTTACCCCACTGAAAAACACTCAAGGCACAATAATACCAGGAGCGAAATATAGGGCTTACTATTACAAGCAATCCTACAGTGCTGCCTCCATAGGGTCAGTATTCCCTGGGGAGAATTTGAAGCTTAAAAAGCTTTTCCTGCGATGGAAGGCGTGCAGTAAAAAGGTGGCAGTATTGGTGAGAGTCTGGGCCTCTGAGTTGTCCATTAAGACTTGTAACAAAACAGGATCTGATCTACCAGGGTATTTATTCAGGGCAGAGTCCAAAAATCTGGTATGAAGATCGTTATACAAGTGGCAATGTAGGAGAATATGGGCTACCGATTTGGTGGACATTCGATCAAACGGGCATAGGTGCTCTAAAAAGGGAATGCCCTGAATACGACTCTCCAAAATCCTTGAGGGAAAGGAGTTCACATGAGCCCTAAAAAGTAGCTGCTTGGCCTTAATGGATATCGGGAGCTCCAGGTATCTTGCCACCTATCCGCAAGGTGGAGCCCAGTTTAAATAGGCCATCATGTGGGGCAAAGATCTTATCTTCCCCACCTCCTGTTGTCTCTCCATGTCTGGGCTCTGCAGAGAATCTCCCTCTTCACTACTGCAGGGGATTTGTGGGCCAAGTACTCCTGTGACAGCCCCATTGAGTTCAGATGCGCAACTATCTTCTGCATCTAGGGGCAAGTAAAGGGGTCTAGAAAAACTTCCTTCAAAAGAATAGAGCCCTGGCAAGCAAAAATCTTGGACCATAATTTCAAGGAAGATTTCATAGCCTCGAATTGCCTGCTTTGCTGGCCAAGCTCCACTCTCATGGCCACGAGCAGAGTCCCTATTGGCTTGCCCAGTAGCCCTGACAGAAAATTAGTCTGAACTTTGTTGGCCCTATGAGCGACAAAAGGCACCCATAGCTCAGCTCCATAAAGGAGCTGAGCTCTGACTTTGCTATTCAAAACCCTAATAGAAGGGACCACCGCACATCTAACCTGCCCACGAAAAAATCTGAGGATAGCTGTGGCCATCCCTGTTGCCGTGGCAGTGGCTCTTGAAACGTGCACATCCCAGCTGGTATTTCCCTTAAATAACAGTCCCAAATACCGAAAGGATGTAAACTGTTGGATAATGTTCCCCCTATGGACCACCGATGTTGCTTCTTCTTTTTGGAGAAGACCATGATTTTGGATTTGTTATAATTGATAGTCAGCTTGCTCGACTGGTAAAATGAAGCAAAGGCATTTAGTTGCCTTTTAAGCCCTACACGCATTGGTGAGACCAAAGCCACATCATTCGCATAACACAGGGCACTGATCACTCTTGTGGCGAGCTTAGGCGGGAAAAACCTGGAAATGGCCATTATTGAGATGACATCATTGATGTAGAAGTTAAACAGAACCGGGGCCAGCACACATCCCTGCCTCACTCCCACCCTAGAGCGAACCCGAGATGACAGCTGGCCTATTCCGTCCACTCTGACGACCAAAGAGGTGTTCAGATGCAAAAAGTAAATTAAATTAAACAATCTCTTGTCAACAGAGGTTCCTCTCAACCTGGCCCATAATATAGTTCTATCGATGAGTCAAAAGCAGCCGACAAGTCCAGTTTGGCATAGATCTTTCCTACTACTGAGAGGAGGCTGATTGGCCTGTAGTTTGCTGGATCGGCCCTTCCACCCTTTTTATATATGGGAACGATAACCGCTATACCCCATTCCTTCGGGATCTGCCCGGAACAGTTTATAGCAGTGAACAGGGCTGCCAATAGTCTGGCCAGTCTTTAAAAGTTTTTATGAACTCGACCTGTACTAAGTCCACTCCAGGGGCCTTGTTATTTTTGAACGAGTCAATCAAAGCCTCGATCTCAGCTTCAATTTCTGGGGGCCATGGAGGAGTTCATTATTGGAAATGTCAATGTGTCCGTCCCTAGGGCATCCTCACCAGCCCCAAACAGGCTATCAAAGTGATCCGCCCAAACCTGTGGGGTTATTGGAAACATAGTCCACTGGGGACGGCTTCTAACTGAGTTGTTTACCAGTCGCCAAAATTGTCTGGTGTCCTTAGAGTCTGCAACACTCAGCAGTGCCTTCCATCTTCCCTCCACGTATTCCCTTTTCTTTACTGAGATAAGGTTCTTATAATTTTTCCTTGTACTAAAATATTCTGGTGGTATCCTGGGCACAGTGCTACTCCTGTATCTAGCATAAAGGTCCTTAACTTTTGCCTGAGCTCTGCGACAATCTGCATCAAACCACACCTTTCTCTGGGAGGCTGTTGAAGCTGATGGCTTACTAACTTCAGCCTGAAGTTGATGTAATAGATCCGTCATAAGGGTGTCATAGGATCCTACCATCTCCGCTGAAGCTGTCATCAATAGGATAGAGTTGCGCAAGTCACTAACCCTAGGCTGCATAACATATACCGCCAGGGAGGCCATCATCTTGTCATCCCACTTGGGAGCCCTATAAATACCCAAGGGCGGAGCCTGATCCATGGGTGTAATTTCATGAACCAAACTCGTGGGAGCAATAGCAGCCGCCAGGATAGGGATCAAGGGGAGATGATCCCCCATCAATTGTGATCCAACCCTGAAATCCTGAATAAAGGGGAGAGCCTCAGGGGACACCAGAGCATAGTCCACAACACTGGAGCCATTTGGGCCCAGGTAGGTGAACTCATCAATAGAGTCATTGAAGCCAGCCCCATTTAGAAGGGAGAGGTTACATGCGGCCATCAACCTGGCCATGGCGATCCCCGAGGCATTAATTGACCTATCCTTGGACTGTCTAGCATTTAATAATCCCTAGGAAAGGTCCGGCAGGGGGGGTCACAATAGGGGCTCATGGCCAGGCCTGTGGCTCCCATTCTGGCATTAAAGTCTCCCATGATAATAAACAGGGCTACAGGATGTTTGACAAGGAGTTCCAAGATTAATTCCTCTAGTCTCTCCCACATAGTTTTCTGAAAAGAGCCCGAATTCAATGGGGGAATATACATCATAAGGACTACCAGCGCCTGGGACTCTAATTTAATAATGAAACCGCGAGCCACTGGAGGGCAAAGAATCTCTGCAATGTCTCCCACTGTCCAATCATTGGACACAAGGTAGTCCAACCCTCCACATGGGCAGCCTCTGTTGCAGTAATTAACTACAGGGAGGGAGAGGGTTCTATATCCTTCCATCTCAAGAGTCAACTTGGCCCATGTCTCCTCGACTAATATGATGTGAAATTGTTTAATAAAGTCCATAAAATCCCCCTCTGTCCTATGCCTCTCCCAGCTCGCTATGTTCCAGGAACAAAGTACAAGCTGATCCAATTTAGGTCCTGGAGCTAGTCAGGGGGCACTATCCCCTGACCCATCTATCTGTTATCCGCCCGAGCTCTTCCTTTGCTGGTAGTTGTCAACAGGGATAATCCAAAGGACCTTGGGCATTAGCTGATCAAGATCAGCTGCAGGTGTCACAGGCAATGTGCTAGAGTGGGTTGCAGTGGATGCAATTTCAGGCACTAGTTTAGTAAGGGTTTCTAGCTGGCCGCCCGTCGCAGGAGGCTCCTTGACAGTGGGAACCTCCACAATGCCAGCCGCCACCAGGGTGGAGGGGGTCTGGTTGGCTGTTGCTAACAAACTGGGAGCTATTGAGGTTCTAGGTTGGGTCAAAAAGGTTCTCTTTAGAGGGCCCGTATTTACCGGCCTTGTCTGATCTCGGGTGGGCAAATGATTATCCTTAGTTGAACAAGTCGGCCAAATAATTGGTCATATAAGGACTAGAGGTTTAACCTCAGGGTTTTCGTAGACGCTCTGAAAATATAGCCTCCTAGATGCAAAGAGATCTGATTGCGCCAGAAAGCCCTCAGCTATTTCCGCTGACTGGAAATTGATAACAATACACTGGCTAGGAGGAGTCGAGGGGACCCATATGACATTGCTGACATATTTATGGGGAACCAGAAGCCCTGTTATTTGTGAGAGGTACAGCCTTGCTCTATATCTAGAATTCCACTTTGGGCAATGCCCTGAGGGCAGTGACCTAATATCTAGAAACAGGGCATTAGCAACTAAGAGGAAAGGTAACCTGCCCGAGGTAGGCACAGTGATACAGTATGGAGCTGGCACTCGCATGCGGTAGCCACATACACAAAGCGGCGGAGGCCCAAGATCAGACAGTGATAGGCATCCAGGAGGGTAAAAGGGGAGCCCAGGAACAGTTGAATGCCAGGGGAATGCCACAGGTCAGCTAGAGCCATGGTCTCCCTGTAGGTCCAGCAATGCGGATCGCCTGCAGAACTGCTGAGCAGGACCTCCAATGCAGCAGTATCAGCCATGGTGCTGCAGGCAGAGGGTGTGATAACCACAGACAGTGGGGCCCCACAACCCATGGAATGCAGGGGATGCAACCAGGGGAGCTTCAAGGCCACGCGATAAGGGTATGGGCAGCACAAGGAGGGTGGCTTGGAAGCATTGTGTGGGGAACGGACACAGCACAGCTGCAGGAACCGAAGGCCAGCGACGGCTTACACACAGACAGCAATGATACACACACAACGTGCAATCACCCTGGGACACCTCCCAGAACAGGTCCTCGCAAGTACCTGACATGGATGCGAACCAGCAGGGCGCCAGTTGGCTCCTACAGGAGATCATAGCAGAGTGGTACTGCCAGCACACCGAGTTCCTACAGGTCACCACAGAGCTGCTGGACAAGTACGCTGGGATGCCGATGCCGAAATGCCTGGCCCAGGTCACTGCAACCAGCCTGCTCACCCACCACAGATGCCACCGCATCCAGGCCATGCGCACAGCGCATGGGCTCTCCAGGATGTACCTCTGGGCCCTGCTAAGTACATGCACCCATCTGACTTCCCTGAGGCAAGCAGGTGCATGCCACTACCGGAAGAGGGGAGCCCTCTTCAGTGCTGTCATGCTGTCCGGGCCCAACAATGGTGGGAGCAGGTCCTGACACAATGGGATGATGCTACTTGGAGAGTACATTTCTGGATGGACCGGCGTACCCTCCTGCAACTAGCGGAGCTCCTGTGGCCCTGGCTGGAGCAGCTGAAGACCCCCATGTGCTCCCCTATCCCGGTCACCCAGTCAGTGGGCATAGCTGTCTTGGCCCTGGCCACCCCAGATTCCTGCCGTTCCATGGCTCAACACATCGGAATGGGCCTCACAACCATCACAGCCATAGTCCGTTACTTCTGTGAGGCTGTGAAGGCGGTCCTCCTTGACCAGGTGATCCAGCTCATAGATTAGGGGGTTGTGATGCCCGGCTTTGAGGCTACCAGGTTCCCCAATTACGTGGGCACAATCAATGGCACCCATGTGGAGATCCTCCGCCCCCCTCCACCCAATGATGTGGCTGAGTACATCAACAGTCATGGTTACCACTCGTTGCAGCTACAGGCCATCGCTGACCACCGGGGCCAGTTCACTGACATCTTCACTGGCCACTCCAGTCACAGCCATGATATCCGGATCCTTGCCATCTCCCCCCTCTTCACATGGATGTACAGGGGGGATTTTGACAACATGTGGATGACCTGGATCGAGGGGGTGTTGGTACCCCCCTGCATCATCAGAGACCCGGCGTGTCCACTGATCCGCTGGTTCATGAAAGCCCATCCAGTGGCCCGGAACTGGATGGAGGTCCTGTACAACACCCGGCTGTGCACCACGAGGTCCATGGTCGAAAGTAGGGTTGATGCGGCAGCAGCTGTTACTGTGCCATGATTCCATTCCGCCATTTCAGAATTGCTCGTGCCACACCGCGGCTTTTCTGTGGACATTCCGCTAATTCCGCTGGCAATCTGCAAATTGCAGAATTGTGGAAAAATTGTGGAAACTGTCGGAAAACCGCTGTTCCGCTATTTTGTGGTGCTGGTGGAAAGGTGGAAGTAGTGAAAATGTCATGTTTCTGCTATTTTGTGAAGCCTGTGGAAGTAGCGGAATGAAATTAGCAGAACTGCGGAAGTAGCGGAATGAAACTAGAGGAATGAAAGCTTCTGCCATGCCGTACCACTAACTGCGGAAATGCTGTTTCCGGCGGAAATAGCTACCACTGCAACATTCCACTACAGCCCTAGGCCTTCGGTGCCCTAAAGCAGAGATGGAGGTGCCTGTCTGGGCACCTGGACTACTCGGTGGAGACCTCTGCCCTGGTAATCGGTGCCTGCTGCATCTTGCACAACATCTGTGAGATGGATGTAGTGGCCCTTAGGTATCCCAGGCCACAGCGGCCAGCTGGCCACGTTCCGCTATACATAAATGTAGCAAACCCCAGGGAGTATCATTATGCTAAGCGTATCTGAGCAGCACTTACTAGGCACATAGCCCGGTTGCCCCAGGCCTGAGACTCCCAGGGTAAGTGGGGCAGGACCCCTGCCATGCCCATGCCCGGGAGTGCCCGAGCCACAGCTGCTGAACCTGGGGTACCCAGCGTGTTTACCAATGAACAACGGACATGATGGTTACAGTGAATAAATGTGCCTTTATTGTATTTACAGTGATCCCAATGCCTTACTTCCCCCTCACCTTACCCCTGCCCCCTGGCCCCTTCTGCTTCCTGGGGTGACATTTCCATCACTGTGTGGGCTGCTCCTCAGGCTGAAAGCCACCCTTGTCCACACTGGTGCCCTCCTCCATTGCTTCCTGGATCTGTGTGGCCTCCTGACTCACCTCTGTGGCCACTGCTGGGGGCTGGTCCGGGCCCGGGACTGCTTGCTGCTGCTGCACCTGGGGGAGCAGCTGTTGACATCTCAGCCCCAGTGGTACAGGGAGACAGATACATGGGCCCTGTGGTCGGGGCTGCTGCTGCTGCTGCTGCTGCTGCTGCTGCTGC
The DNA here is from genome assembly GCA_003113815.1 of Sphenodon punctatus. Taxonomy (NCBI): domain Eukaryota; kingdom Metazoa; phylum Chordata; class Lepidosauria; order Sphenodontia; family Sphenodontidae; genus Sphenodon; species Sphenodon punctatus. The sequence continues at coordinate 969,254 of QEPC01012689.1, forward strand.
TGAGGGATGGGCACCAGCGTTGGGATGGCAGGTGGGTGTGGGGCTGCAGCTGATATGGAGCCCAGGGGTGCTGCTGCCATGATGTAGGCAGTCATCATGCCCACATGTAGCAGCAGCAAGGTGCTGATCTCAACGGACCGGTCCAGCTTCTGGGAGTGCTCAGCGGACCGGTGGTCGATGTTGTCCATCAACCGCTGTATCACCTCCATCTGCCGTGTGTGGTCCCAGTGCTGAAGTCACCTCTTCTGTCACATCTCAACTACAAGGTGCCTGTCCTGTCCCTCCACCTGCTCCATGACCTTGCCGGTGGCCGCTTCCATCCTGTCAATGGCGGTGATCATCGCCTCCCCCTGCTCTGCACTGATCCTCATCATCTCCTCTGCCAGGTCCTCCCGCTGGTGGCGCACACTTGCCCTATGCTCCCGCATCCTCTGGGCCGGTGGCACTAGTCCCTCTCAGGGCTAGGCCAGCTGCAGCGTATCTGCGGGATATGGGCTTGGTTAGTTCTGTCCGGAGGCTGCACGTCTGTCCCACCAGAATGGTACTCGGGGGGGCCCTGGGCTACTTGGCCATCCCTCCCCCTTCCACTTGGGTGGTCGGGTCCCCTCCCTCCACACACCTCTGAACCACTACCCCTCCCCTGTTCCCTTGTGGGCACCCTTGGCACCCCGCCCGCCAGCTCTGGCCACCGGTCCCTAGGGTCCTCTCAGAACTGTGTGTGCTGGTCAATCTGCTCTCCCTTGGTCTTCCACCCTCTGCCAGAGTGTGGGTCACCCCCCTGCCCGCTCACCATGCTCTGCCCCCTGCAGATGCTGGTGCCTCCCCCCTTCCACCTCGGCCTCCCACGGCAGTGGTATCAGTCCTGTGTGGGACCAGCCAAGGAGGAGCGGGGTAAAAATCTAATAAATGAAATTAATGAATGAATGTTGCCTCCTCCTCTCCCTCAGTCGCTCCTGTGGTAAGGAGGGGGGGGGGTTGGTTGGTATGGTTCCCTGCCTGTTGTATCTCCCCTGCTCCATCTCTGGGTCTGTGCAGGCCCCTGTGCCATCCCCGCCCTGTGCTTACCTCCAATGTCTGTCTCCGAGTCCTCTGTGGATGGTTGCTCTATAGGGCTCTGCTCCGAGTGCTCCCTTCATGTCCACTGGCTCAGGGTGACCAGCGTGTCATTGTTGGAGCCCGAGCCCAAGTGCAGTACAGGACTTCCCGTGCCTGACCATGGCGGGCACCTACTGGTCTCCGAGGTCCTGAGCTGTTCCTCTTGGGGTGCGGGTCTGGCAGTGTCTCTGGGTGCACCCGGTGCTGCCATGGGGGGTGGGACATCCTCCCATGTCCATCCAGGTGCCACAGAACTCCCTACCAGCCAGGGGGGAACAATGTACCCTTTCAGGTGGAGGATTCTGTCTAGGGCATCATAATAGGGTGCAGTCCACGCTGCATGACCGGACTGCTGGTTGTTGTCCTTAATGTGTTTGTAGCCCCTCTTGAGCTCCTTGGCCTTGGACTAGCACTGTGCTGCCGACCTCTGGTATCTGGCCTCCCCCATGTCCCTCACTATCAGGTCGATCAAGTGCTCATTCTGCTTGTTTACGGCAAGCTCCAGCTGGTTTTCCAGGGACCCCCAGATCTTGATGAAGTCCTGGGTCTCCTGGAATTCCCACTGTCCCCCTCACTGGTACCTCCATCTCCGTGCTCGCCCCTCCAACTCCTCTGCCACCGCCTCCTCCAGCTCCTACCTGCTGGTGTCCTCTGGGGGTTCCAGGCCTCAGGCACATTTCCTGGTCTGTTGGGTGGACATGGGGGTTCTGTGGTTCTGCCATTCCTGCCCCTGGCCCCTGCTCTCTTGCCCTCCCTCCATGGCTGTCCACTATCTTTGCACCCCCGCCTGCCACTCCCAATGTCCCATTGTGGTCTCTGTACCCATTTGTGGGGGGCCTCCATCCCCTGTTTGGTATCCCCCTGTGGGGCGGGTTTCTCCGGCTCCTGCTGCTACTGTTGCTTCTTGCATTCCAGTTCTCTTCTGTCTCTCCACTCTCTCTTCCTGTCTCGCCACCTCATTCCCCTGGTGCACTGTAAATATCCCGCCTTGTTCCATTTCTTGCGCATTGCCCAGCAGTGACACTGCATGCAGTCACCATGGTGTGGGGTCATTCTGTGTGATCGCGCCTGGTGGTTGCCATTCAGACATTACTTTTGGTCATTTCCTGGTGGGGATTGCATTGACCATGGTTCTGGGCCTGCTCCCGTCCCGAGGTCGATAACCATGGGTGTCTTCAGACGTGACGTTGACATGGTGAACCACGGTGAATACCCATCTGGGGTCACCGTGTCCCGTACGTCTGTTTGGCGGCCGCCAGATGTTGACCACGGTCAATCGGCACATGGGGTTTGTTTGAACCACGCTTCCCGGGCTAGCCGGGGGAAGGTCCCGGGAAGCGTGGTCAAACGGACCCCGGGCCGTGGCCAACGAAAAGTAACGTCTGGCCGCGTGCCACGGCCCGGGATCCCCGGCGGGATCCCGGGCCGTGGCACGATCGGCCGGACGCGGCGACCGCATTGGCCCCGCCGCCCATCCGTCTCCTCAGAGGGCGGGCGGCGGGGTGCGTGGAGGGTGCGGGGCCGTGCGGCCGCACATTGCGCCGTGCGGCCCCGGCCCCTCCCACTTTCCCCGCCGGGATCCCCCCGGCACATCTGTTGGGCCGTTACGGGGTGACCCCGGTGGGGAACGAAGCCAGTGGTGCCGGTACGGGGCCAAAGGGCCCCGTATCGTCTGAAAGTACCCCATGGTTGGCCTTGACCCCTACCAGTGATTGACTGTGGTGAACATCTGGATGCCACCGAACAGACATTCGCGGCTCATTGGCTGTGGTTGACTGTGGTTGACTGTGATCTCATAACGTCTGAAATCACCCTAAGGCTCCTGTGAACTAGACATGTTGGAAAAGCGGTCCTTTTTACAGAGACACTCTAACACCAATAAACTGGGTGTTACATTGTATTATATGTAACATGGGCCCTTTCACACGAGGTGCCTCCACCCAGTTTTACTGGGCAAAGATGGGTGGAGACGTCTGTGTAAACACCACTTGCAGTGGGTGGGGTGCATTTCGCTGGGTGGAGATGGGTGGAGGTGTCTGTGTAAGCACCGCGGGCGGTGGGTGTAGGTGCATGTGTGCTCCCGTGCAACACCCATATGCAACCACCCATGGAGCAATCGGCATTGGAGTCCATTGCTCCCTGGGTGGGTGGTGGGTGGAGATGGGTATTGTGCGGGAGCATGCACGCACCTACACCCACCACAAGTGGTATTTACACAGACACCTCCACCCATCGAAATGCACACCACCACCACCACCGCCCATGGTGTTTACACAGACACCTCCACCTATCTCCACCCAGCAAAACTGGGTGAAGGCATCTTGTGTGAAAAAGGCCCATGTTGCAGTGTTGCCCTGTGGGTGCCCTGTAACATGTATGATAAAATGTAACACCCATTTTATTGGTGTTAGAGTGTCTGTGTAAAAAGGGCCAGAGTCATACCTACAATGAAGAGAAACTCCATTCTGCTACATGCTTTACGTACATATGCAGTGGTTTTATGAAGGTTCACATATCTGCTAAGTGATTTAAATTTTTACCTTGCATAATCCCACTGAAATCTATGACTACCACATATGTAAAAAGTTAAGCACCTGTATATGTCTTTGCAGGACTGGGTGATTAATTACAGATAGTCTCTGCCCAGACAAAACTTGAAAAAGACCAAGTGTAGGAGAGGCCACAATCCAACAAACAGAGGTAAACCATAGTCAGGATTTTCCAGGAGTACATGTTTCTACTCCTGAACAATGTCAGTTAAGTGTTCTGTTTGAATGCTTCAGGAGTAAAACAGAAGTATGGATCAGCTAAATCTAATTAACTTTTGTTGGAACATGAGGCATAACTAGGGTTAGGGGAGGTGACTAATCTAAAATAACACAGTCCCAGTCCTGCAGACACCTACATGTGCTTAATTTCATGTCCATAAACAGTCCCAATTATTTATTTACATTTTTTAATCTCACCCTATCCCTTAGGCTCAGGGGTTGCTTTCAATTCTTTAACTTAGTAACTGTAACATTAGCTCAACTCTTAATCCTCACAAGAACCCTGTGAGGTAGGTTAGGCTGAGATATCTGTGACTGTTGTAAGGTCACCCAGTGAGTTAATGGCTACGATGAGACTTGAACCAGGACCTCCCCCTAGTCCAACAACTGCTCTCTTAACCACTACACTACAATGGCTCTCAGTTAGTGTAAGTGTTTGTATAATCAGGGTCCTGCTCTGTCATACAGCTAAGAGCAGAAACCAAACCTTCTGTGGTTTGATCCAGCATTTTCTTCATTCCACTGGAAAGGAGAAAATGAAGATATTGGGTAATTTTAGATGTTACGAAAACGCCTTTCATCACAGTGAACCCCAGTGAACCCTGTGGTGGTGACGTTTCCGGGAACGTCTGTTTGGTCCCAGCCAGTTGTTGGGATCAAACCTGACCACGGTTCTCGACCTCTAGCTGGCCAGAAATCAAGAACTGTGGTTAGAGTGGCCACAATCCTGGATGGGGCCGGTGATGGCAGCACTGCACGTCTGCTCGCAAGCCCCGTCCCAGAATCAGATCCCAACCACAGGACTGGGTAAGGCACAGTGGCCTCATTGGCCAATCCCTTTTTAAAACTAGCTACACTACTGGCCATGTCCGTTACCTCTGGCAGTAAGTTCCACAAGTTAATTGTGCGCTGAGTGAAAATCTAAAATAACATGGTCCCACTCCTGCAGACACCTACACATGCTTAATTTCATAATTAATTGTGGCTTACACTTCTTTAACTTAGTAACTGTAACTGAGTAACTGTAACTGAGTTCTGTCTCTCAGAAGTTAGTGGGAGCCTTGCAGGGATGATATTCTAATTAATCAACAACTGATTCTGTAAGAACTGAGCACTACACACCCGCCTCCCTTTATTTTGGTAGGATTTTAAAAACCGGTGCTGCTAAAGTGGCCCAGACTGGTAGGATATCATCTCTGGAGCCTTGCCTCTCACTTCAATAAGCAGAGCACAAGGGTTGCTACCTTTCCCACAGCAAAGGGGCTAGGGAGGGGCAAAGGGGCTCTCACACTCCTTACCAATGTGGCTCTGCCCCCTGCCTCCTCCTGAAATGTAGATTTCTCTGGGCTATTCAGGATAGACTCGTGCTTGGGCTAAAAATTCGGGTCTGAACCTCGTCCCAACAAAGCCTTTTAAGTCTGGGCTAGGGAGTGTGCAGCACTTGCCTTTTTCATTTTAATTTTAATTTTTGTTTTATGGATTAAAAACCCATCTGTTTTCAGGGTTTCATAAAAACCCTATTAATTTTCATTTGTTTTTTTGTTTTTAAAATAAAAATATTACTGTGCATATGCAAAATGGTCACCAGACCATTCTGCACATACTTGCCCTTTTTCAGAAGTATCACCACCATTGTGGAAAAGTGCAGCTGTTCTGTGCATGCATTGCAGATACTTTGTGCATGCACAGACTGGCTGCCCTTTTCCCAAATGGCAGTTATGCTGCTGGTGCCTTTTTGAAAAGGGGCACTGAATGCATAGAATGGACCCAGTGGCCATTTTGCACATTTGCAGTTATACTTTTTTTTTTTCATTTTGTTTTTTACTTTATAAAATGAAAAATAATGAAAGCAAATGTATATTATTTGTTTATTCATTTTATTAACATCAGTTACTAGAATGAATGGGTCTCCATTTGGTTTAGTAACCAATACAAACAAAATTATTGGGCACCCCTAATCTGATCCTGAGATGATAGAGGGTGGCCCAATTAAAGATCTCAGAAATCAGTTCACAATTGCATATGGCAGAGATTCCCAAATTGTGTCAGGACCCTAAGTGGGGTCATACCATCAGCAGATGGAGTCACAATCCCAAATGAAATTTCACAAACTTTGCCGATCTTCACTGGCCCTTTTCAAATGGGCCAGTGAAGATACCTAATCCGTTCTCTACATACTCACTCTTCCTGTCCCGTTAAGGTAAATTGCCAGGGGCACTTGACGCCTCCTATAACCACCACTTAAGGCGTCTGGCAGGACTGTGTTTTGACACCAACCCTGTTTAACTATTATATTAATGATGTGGCATCTTTAATGGCGGCCCCAAGGTTTTTTCCACCAAAAATAGCGGACAAAGTGATAGGATGTCTTCTATTTGCAGACGACGTATTTCTTCTGTCCCAAATGCAAATAAACTTGAAATGGCAGATAGCAGCATTTATGACATTCTGTAAGGCCACGAAACTTACTATTAGTACCTCAAACGCAAGGGTGGTGGTATTTACCGCCAAGAGGAGGAAGTATAATTGGGACATTATGGGACAAAAGTTCCAGCAGGTTCCTAGCTATCGATATTTGGGCCTACTGTTCCACCAGTCTACAATGTGGAAGTTCCACGTTCACCGTGCCATCCTGACCTCTAAAGGCCCCTCCCGAGCACTCCTGGGTTTTTTCACTCGGGCAGGTAGGTCGGCTGTTTTGACCGCTATCCAGACCTACAATGCCAAAGTGCAGGCCCAGGTGTTGTATGGGGCCGAACTTTGGGCCCCACTTTGTGCTCACAAATTAAATTCGACCCAGGCGGGGTTCCTACAGGCCCTTCTGCATGCACCTAGAGGTATGCCATATGCAGCGCTTAGAGCTGAATGTGGCCAGCTTAGCTGGCAGCAAATTGCCATGGAACGTGTCTTTGGGTTGTGGTGTAGAACGATAGACATAAATTCCTCAGAGCTTTTGCATGCTATAGGGTTGGATGGATACCGCAACCCTTGGCAGGATAGCATACAGGATGTCTTGGTACACATGGGGCTATCACCAGAATATTTGGCCCATAAGCCGCCGGTAGCTCTTGCTAGGGAGGTTAAAACCAGGTCACGGGATATATACAGACAAATGGAAATGGGTACAATTGCTGCTTCCCCCCACATGTCTTTATATTCCATCTTTATCCCTGACCTAGGGCAGATGGCCAATTACCTCCAGGTACAAATTTCAGCTAGGGGCAAAAATCTAATCCTGTCCGCCCGCTGAAACGCATTGCCTTCTCAGGTTATGGAGGGGCGGGGGGCGGGTATTCCCTTTGCTTCAAGGCTTTGCCCATTTGACAGACAGGCAGTGGAAACTGTTGGGCATATGCTGCTCTACTGCCATCTTTATGACAGTTTGAGGCAACAGTATCTGAGGGAATATTTAGACAAGCTCCTGGGTTGGGCAGAATCAGTAAACCTTGCTTTTTTGTTGGACAGCTCTGATAGAAGTATAATTAATAACACGGCCACCTTCATGATACATATGATTCATGCTAGGGAAGATTTCCTGCCATTTAAAAGTAATTTAAGTTAACTTGTGCCTTATGATATTTACGTTAATAATCTACCATGCCATTCTGGTCCTAACTTTGCTGGTATTTTGGGTGGGCTGCTATATTTGTTATAACTTGTTTTTACTGATTTCTATAAAGAGAGTGATTAAATTTGTACTAGGTGTATTGTTATAGTAATTGCTTTTGAATTTGTATTTGTTTATTTGTTCATGTGCTATGGCCAATGGCTACGCATAATGACAAATTTATCTATCTATGGGCTGCAGTGGGTGGAGGTGGGTGTGGGGCCATTCCAACATGCGCACACCCATCTCCACCCACAGAGACACTGCCATTTTCCCCAGTGCCTCCATGCATGGGTGATGGGTGGAGGTGGGTGGAGATGGATGGAGCACAGTAATGCACATGCATCCCCACCCACCACAGGTGGCATTCGCACGGGCACCCTCCCACACACACAGACACATGCATTTGGCGAGGTGGGGGCGCCTATGTGAAAAGGGTCACTGTTGTCTGGAGAAACTGAATTATATTGAAGTCTTAAAATGGCATCACACAGGGGAAAACAATCTGGGAACCCTTGTCCTAGGGAGGCAAACAAGAAAAGACAGGAGAAGAGTCTCCTCTACTCCTGGAGATTCTTAGAGACAACCTCTGGATTAGCGAGATGTCTGGGTTCACTGAGAGGAGTAAATAACCAAGGGGGGCCTGTCTCAGGACCCTTTGTGCCTGAACCTAAGAATCTGTAGGTGGTAGCAGCATGCAAGTCTCAATTCAATTCAATGTATTATGCGTGGCCAAAGGCCATTGCAAGAATGCACAAGCAAAAAAAAAAAAGAGAACCCGTAAATTCACATTAAGAAAAAGAAAAAAAAAGATAGACTACAAAAATAAAAACTCAAACTGAACATGATGAAAACTGAACTTCTGATCTTCCCTCCCAATCCTTCATCTCCCTCTTCCCTGTCAATTACCATTGATGGGGTCTCCATCCTCCCTGTCCCCCAAGGTCGCAGCTTGGGCTTCATCTTTGACTCACACCTTACCTTCAAACCCTACATTGACTTTGTGGCAAAATCCTGCCGCTTCTCCCTCCACAACATTGCCAAGATCTGCCCCTTTCTGTCCATCTCCTCTGCCAAAACTCTCATCCATGCCCTAGGCATCTCACACCTTGATTATTGTAACCTCCTCGCTAGCCTTCCCCACTCCCATCTTTCTTCCCTCATCTCTGTTCAAAACTCTGCTGCCAGGATCATTCACCTAGCCCTTCACTTTGACCACGTGCAGCCTCTCCTCTCCTCTCTCCACTGGTTCCCTCTTCCTGAGCATATTCTGCACAAGATTCCAAAGAATCCAATAGAAATCATAAAGCCACATCCAATATCATCCAGTGTCATAGCCCAAATCGTAACTCAGTCTCCAATCAGTGGTTTATATTCCAGAAAGTGTTTCTGCAACATAAAGGCTTCAATCAAAAAATGGGTCAAATCCCTATTCAATTGGGGAGAAGAGCAAGTTAAAAGCAGGCTCAACAAACATGAGTCTGAACACCCAAAAAATTTCATAAGAAGAATGCAAATATGTTACCCTAATTTGGTCATATAGTTGACAGCTAAGGCGAATATGTTCTGATGTTTCAACTGAAAGCTGATCGAAAGGGCGCAGGCAGTCAACAAATGAGATTCCACTGTAATGCCCTTCCAAAACCTTAGAGGGAAGAGCGTTAAACCGGGCACACAGAATAAGATGTTTCCCTCTAAATGAAATTTGTGACTTTAAATAGCCTGCCATGTCCCCAAAAGCAGGAGTCCACAGTAAATAACCTACCATATGGGGAGAGTGTCTATATCACTCAACTCGTACTGCCTCTCAATATCCCTTGATCGCTGAAGGATCTCTTTTTTAGGAGCTCTAAGATCTTTACTGTCCAAGTAAGATTGGGAAAAAACCATCCTGTATATTCAGTCTTCAGTAGCCTTAGCCCAAGAACTCTTATACGAGTCTCCAAAAGATGTTTAACTAGATCCGAACCAGGGAGCTTAATAAGTTTAATCCAAAAATTGAATGTTTATACTTTACCAACTGCTTGCCAGCTCCTTTGCCCTACCTCTAGTCTTATTGTGGCAGCAGGAGTACCCTTAGGTGCCCTAACTAAACCTTGAAGGAACTTGGTTTGGATCTTATTCAAATTATAATAAGAAAGAAGGGCCCAGAGCTCTGCACCATAAAGAAATTGGGCCCTAACTTTACTATCAAATACTCTAAGTGCCGCATCCAGAGCATTTCTCCCTGAGGAGCTAAAAAACATTTGGATTGCCAAGGCTGAGCTCTTAGCCGCTAGCACCAGCCTCTGGTAATGCTCCTTCCAATGGCCTGATGAATGAAAGTGGAGACCTAAATATTTGAAGGTCTTCACTTGCTGTATGGATTGGCCATCCAAAGACCATCCATAAAACTTCCTTTTGTTAGAGAAGGTAACAACTTTCAACTTGGAATAATTAATGGCCAATTTATTAGCCCTACAATAGGTTGTGAAGGCATTTAATTGTCTACTGAGCCCAACCTGAGTCTGAGAGAGCAATACAATAACATCGGCATGAGCCAGAGAAGGAATTAAATCATTAATAAAAAGATTAATAAACAAGGCTGGCACCAAAACACACCCCTGTCTCACCCCTGATAAAGTGCCGACTCTATCAGTGACATGGCCTACCCTATCAATCTTGAAAACTAAAGAGGAGTCATGATGTAGGGATTTGAGAAGGCATGATAACCGCCTATCAATAGATGACTTACCCATGCAAGTCTGACTGGGGTCTAGTGAAACTCTGGTTTGTGACAAACCCAACCTGAATATATTTAAAAACATGTTTAACTGTATGCACCATGATTAATCCCATTGGTTTCAGTGGCCTGACTCACAGTGTAGAAGTTTAAGCATATGTGTGAGTCGCTGGCCCTTTTCATATGGTTCACAGTGGGTGAGGGAATGGGTGTGTGCCCATGGTGGGTGGAGGTGGGTGTGCACCCATTCCCATGGGCACACACCCATCTCCACCCACCTCCACCCATCTCCAAGCATGGAGAAACAGGCATCGGAGAACGTTGCTCCATACATGGATGATGGGTGAAGGTGGGTGGAGATTGGTGGAGCACGGGAACATGCCCACACCCCCATCCACCACAGGTACCATTCCTACAGGCGCCCCACCCGCACCTGCCATAGCATTTGCACGGGTGCCCCCCCACCGCACATGTGTGTGGTGGGGGGAGGGGGGCACCCGTGTGAAAAGCCTGTCTGTGAAACAGGGACTTTAAATGAAACTTAGGAGGCTCTGACCATGAGATGTGCCAAGCACACACATTTCTCTTTAACATTAAAGGGAATGGCTGGCAGACATTCAGCATGTTCTAGAGTTAGGGCTTCTCTGTTACCCAGAACTCCCTTGATAAAAATACCAAATTTGTCCCCTCACTGAATTTACAGCAGGGTTTTCTAACTACAGTGTCCCTATAATGGCCAGCGTCTGTCTAATCATTAGTGGAAGCACCCTAGTTCATTAAGCATTCAAGGCAATTGGGAGGTTAAATCAAACAGAACAAACACTAGTGGCTGATGTGCCTGTAATAAAAGGAGGAGGAAGAAGCAGCATCTCTTGCGGTCAGAGACTGACAGGAGTGGTAATTTTGTGAATTGTATCATTAATAAAATATATTTTATTCTATTTGATGCCAACTTTGGAAGGTTCCTGTATGATTATTACATTTTTAAGCATCATAGTTTTTTTTTTCTAACGGCTTTACCCGAGGCTAAATTGAGATCTAATACAAAATGCAAAAAGGCTCTGCTGAAATGCCATTAAAATTTTAAGTTTATGTTCTTTTAGGGGGTTTAAAAACTATAGACGCAAAGCTGTAAAAGCCAAAAGGAATTGAATTGCAAGATTTCTGTGTTTGGCGATAGGGGTATACCCCGCCTGAAGTATGTTATCTCAAGTATATTCTTCCAGATAATAGTGGCCTTAAAAAAACCTATTGGTTAGGGGGTTTTGTTATTAATTAATTAATTAATTATTAATGATACATTATTTATTATTTATTATTATTACTATTATTAATAATAATAACAATAATAATAAATGTGATCCTTTCAAAGCATTATTTTCTGGTGATTTGATATAATGGTTTAAGCAAGTTAAGTTCCTTTCTGTGTAACCACAACATGCCAGAGCAAGGATGGAAGAGAAGGTTGCTACCTTGTAAACAAGGTTCTTCAAGATGGGTCCAAACATTCTCATAAATGGGTTTGTGCTTGCGCACCCTTCTCTTACTGGCTGTTACCAAGCTCACTAGCTTAAAAAACACGTGACGTTCACGCGCCCCCACACTATATAAGGCACTTTCCCGCCTAAACCCAACAGTTCCTTCCAACCCTGAGAGTGCAAGAAGAAAATTCCATGCAGGGCTGGAAGGGTGGGCATTTATGAGAATGTTTGGACCCATCTCGAAGAACCTTGTTTACAAGGTAGCAACCTTCTGTTCTTCTTCGAGTGGCTCATCCCATTCTTACAAATGTTAGAGTACCAAGTCTAGACAAGGCGGTGGGGGAATTATCTATTTGAAAGAGAGATAAATACCAATTGGAACTAAAAGCAAAATGATTTATTGTATATCACAACAGGTAAGTATGCGGTCCTACAGTACACTTATATACCAGAGACAGTAATCACAATAAGGTGAACCCTGGGAAAAATACTCATGGTTTGAAAACCCAGGTAAGTAAAGATTGACCCAGGATTGTGTGTGACTGGGAGGCGAGATGCAGGTCATAGTGTCTAATAAACTTATGGGGGGAGCTCCAAGTAGCTGCTCTACAAATCTCCTGCGGTGACATGTTAGTGAAAGCCGCAGTAGATGCTCCCATAGCTCTAACTTAATGGGCCCTCAAATAAGGCGGTGGATCAATACCCTTGTGATGATACGCCATGGAAATAACTCAAACCAGTCACTTGGAAATGGTCTGGGAGGATACCCTTTGACCTAGATTATGACGGGAAGGGGAGACAAATAAAGTATCAGAACTTCTACATACTAGAGTCCTAGTCAGATAGTCTAGGACTGCTCTTTTAACATCCACGGTGTGCGCAACAGCCACACTCTGTGAAGAGTGAGGAGGGGGACAGAAAACTGGGAGAACAATACATTGGGCTAAGTGAAATCGGGATACCACTTTAGGAATGAAAGATGGATGCATCGCAATCTCCAACCTGTCAGGGAAAATCTGAAGGTAGGGTTCATTAATATGAATGGCTGCGAGTTCACTTACACACCTGAGGGAAGTAATCGCGACCAGAAAACAAGTCTTCAAAGTAGCGTGCCACAAATCTACCTGTTCTGGAGGCTCAAAGGGTTGGCTTGCCAAGTATTCTAGAACCAGATTGAGGTCCCATTGTGAGGTAGGAAACTTATGTGGAGGAAAGACATTCATAATGCCCTTGAGAAAGGATTTGACCGTAGAGTGAGCGAACAAGGAGTGTGATCCTTGAATAGTAACCTGTCTAGAAATTGCAGAGAGGTGAACCTTCAGAGAAGAGTGAGATAAACCCTTTTCTGCTAGTTCTAATAAATACTAATTGAACAGATACCTGGTCGAGAGGCAGGGACTTGTCCTTCAGCCATAAGGAAAAGTGTTTCCACTTGGATTGATAAGATTTCCTAGTGGAAGGTTTTTTGTCATTCTGTAGAATGATAGCCAATTTGTGTGGTAAAGAGCTAACTGCTACCTCATTTGAATACTCCACGCGTGGAGGTTGAGGCGGTCGATTTCTGGGTGGAGAATCCTCCCCTGGTCCAAGGACAATAGGTTCTGAGTCCTTGGGAGGGGGAGAGATGTCGTGGACAGATTCTGGAGGTCGTGAAACCAAATCTGGCATGGTCAAAATGGTGCTATGAGAATTAGTTTGGCACCTTGTAGGTGAATCTTGCTTAGCACCTTGGGCAATAGAGGGAGGGGAGGGAATGCATATAGGAGACGTGGTGTCCAGGGCATCACAAATGCATCCCCCAGAGAAGTGGGGTCATGCTCTTGTGCAAAAGCGGTAGCATTTTGAATTGTGGGCTGTGGCAAACAGATCTATTTGTGGGATGCCCCAAAGATGGATTAAGGCTTGATACACCTGGGGAGAGAGTTCCCACTCATGATGCTCCTAGGTGAGACGACTGAGCACATCTGCACGAGAATTTTCCTTCCCTGCTATGTGCGTCGCAAGGAGGAAGATGTCGTGCTTCCTTGCAAAGCACCAGATGTCCATGGCTAGGTGACAAATGACCGGTGATTTTGTGCCTCCCTGTTTGTTCACAAACCAAACAGCTGTCATGTTCTCTGACACGATTGTGACCACTGATCCCTGAAGCTGATGTCTGTAAGGATTTTAGAATAGCAGTGATCTCGAACAAATTGATATGCAATTGTCTCTGACTGCTGTTCCATGAGCTGCATATGGATAGGTCCTGGAGATGTGCCCCTCATCCTGTCAAGGAGGCATCTGTAGTTAATAGGCACATAGGAATAGGCTTGTTAAAGGGCATTCCTTCTAGGACAAAAGACCTATTGGTCCATACTCTGAGAGAGTTAAGAACCTGTCTAGTAATCCTTCAACTTTTAGTAGGAGGATCAGTAAGGTGGTTAAATAACTCCAAGAACCAGAATTGAAAAGGCCTCATAAATAACCTGGCAAATGGTGTAGTGGCAGTAGTTGATCCAATAAGCCCTAGGAGTCGTTGGAATGTTCTAACAGGTTGTCTTCTATGAATGGATAGAGATTTTATGAGGGAGGAAAGTTGTACAAATCTTTCCTCTGGAGCAAAAAAAATTTCTTGAGAAGAATCAATGATTGCTCCAATGTAGCCAATGCTTTGCGTGGGGGAAAGTTGGGACTTTTGACTATTAATAGATAGTCCCAACCGACGGCATAGATCCATGGTAAAAGTATACAGCTACAGAGTGAAGCGGGTGAATCCGCTATTAGCAACCAATCATCCAGGTAGGGGGTAATTGCAAAACACTGTCTACGTATGTACACAATGACAGGGGCCATAACCTTAGTAAACACCCAGGGGGCAGAGGAGAGAACAAATGGGAGGGAGCAAAACTGAAATTGTACATTGTTATGGACAAATCTAAAAAAACCTCTGGAAATGGGATGTAGTCGTACCTGGAAATACGCGTCTTTTAGGTCAATTACAGCATTCCATTGGTCTTTTCTCAAATAGTTGCTCAAAGTATCCAAGGTAATCATCTTAAATTTCTTATAAGTTACAAAGAGATTAATAAATCTTAGATCTAAAATAGGTCTATGACCACCATCCTTTTTGTCTATAACAAAATAACTAGAATAAAAGCCTGATTTGATAGTAGAGGCAGGAACAAGCTCTATGACACCTTTGGCATACATTTGAAACACCTCTTTATTAAGAACACAGGCTTGTAGTTTAGAAAGTTTAACTGGGGCAGGAGGTCTGCCAAAAGGAGGTACAGAAGAGAACTTAACCTTATAACCAAAACGTTACAGAAGTTTGGGGAACAGTGTGGCAAGCTATTCCTGAAAGTTAATTTTTCAAAAACCAAAATAGTGGGTTTTGCTCCTAGATTTCAACCTAGAGCCTGGTTTATGGGGACTAACATATTGGAGCAAGTGCCTAGCTATAGATACCTGGGAGTGATATTCTCCTATACTGGGAATTGGCGGAACCATGCTAAGGGCTTAAACATTCAGATTGCCAGGGAATCCTCCTCCTTCATTAGATTTTTTTTTTATGGTAATGGAGGTGGTAATGTAAAAATAGCATTAAAAATATTAGAGGCTAAATAATCTCTAAAGTTATGTATGGAGCACAGGTTTGGGCAGTTAGGGCAGAGATAGCGGGGATTGTAGATCCTGCAATAAATTGTGTGCTAAGAACCCCCTTGGGAGTACCCAAATCTACGCCTATGGCAATTGTTAATCTGGAACTAGGGTGGCGCACCTAGCAGACTAAATTAGATTTAGTTATGATAGCCTTCTGGCATAAGTTAAGCCAACAGAAAGAATAAACATTAGCAGGTAGATACCTCCTAGAAAAGTAAAAGGGAGTAGTTACAGATCCATGGTGGAAAGATGTGCCGAAGATGGTGGTGTTAGGGTTTTCTCCAGACGGTTTACGGCAGATTCCTAAAGTAACTATTAAAAAACTGGTCAAGAGAAAGGGGAGGGATATAGCATATCAGAATGAAAGGGCTGCTGCCGCTTCTGCCCAGGCTTCCCCCTGGTATAGGCTGATTATGCCGAGTATAAAAGGTGCTAGTTATGTACAATCCTTATCTAACATCAACCTCAGAAGGGCCTTTACCTCAATACGTCTCCAGACCTTTGAGTCTGAAGTACGGAGAGGGTGTTCTTTGGGGATTACTTGGGTAGATCGAGTTTGTTTATGTGGGCAAGCAGTGGAAGAGGTATTTCCTGTACTCTTTGAATGCCCTATATATGAAGCCCCATGGCTGTATCTTGCTCATAAGCTACAAATACATCAAGAGGCCCATAGAAGGCAAACAATTATTTTTCTATTTTGGGATTAAAACTGTGAGCGATCAGAGCATGCTGCAATTTTTGCTTGGAAGATGACCAAATTGAGGAAATTATATACCTGCAAAATCCCCTCTGAGAAAGGTTATGATGGAGGGGGGGGCTTGAGGGTATATTGAACAATTGCTGTAGTTATTATTAAGGAGGTCGTTAGGAAGTTTCCTGATTTATTTAATTCATTAAGAATGCAGGATCATGGTTGTTATAACTATGGAGAATGCCCAAATATTATGAATTATGCTGTGAATTATGCTATACTACATTTCGATTATTGTCTAATAGCTTATAGCTGTATTTTTCATGAAGATTTTATGTTGTATAAGATGTTTTAAATTTTGCATAAGGTTATTTGGTTTGTATTTATTCATGATTATTATTTTATGTATTGGCCATGGCGGAAGTCAGTGCCTAATAAAAAGACTGAACTATAACCAAAACTATAACTGAACTATAACCAAACCAAACCTGAAGAACCCATGCATCAGTGGTGATGGATTCCCATACATGTAATTAATTAAACAGCGAAAACTCAAAGTTTACATCTCCCAAAGGTGCTCCTGAGGGGGAGACAGGGAGACACTGTAGCTGTCAATACCTCCCTCTGGCAGAAGGATTAGCAAAATGCTGCTTGGTAGTAGCCATCTGTTTGTCGGAGGGATACTGGTATCTGGGTTTCCCCTGATAGTTAAAGAGAGAGGAATAATACCTCTTGTTATATGGCTGCGAGGGAGCGTAATATTGTCTTTGGGGTCTTTGAGAGGAAGATTGCTGCTGGTACGGACGAGGGTGAAAAGGAGGGGGTCCCTGATCCCGCTGTACAATTTTTATCTTGTACGCTGTGGCCTTGGACTTTTGAATCTTCTCTAGGATGTCGTCTGTGTCCTTTGCGAAGCGGACGGACTTGTCAAAGGGAAGGTTTTCAATTCAAGCTCTGTGGTGGTATTCTAGCTTTGTTCCTCTCAACCAGGCAAAATGTCTGGTGACCATGGCATTAGCTACCGCTCTAGCAGCGGTCTCCGAGGAATGTCGACTGTTTGTAGCTGGAATTTAGCCATCGTGGTACCCTCTGTACACAGGGTCTGGAGGGCTTTCTGCTTATCCTTGGGAAGCTGTGGGATGAGTTTCTGAACCCCTTCCCAGAGATGGTGTTGGTACGAGGCCATGCCCGCTGCATAGTTTGCTGTGCGCATCAGCATTGTACTGAACGCAAATGCTTTCCTGCCAAAAACATCAATTCGTCGGCTATCTCTGTCAGCCGGGGATGTCTCCTGCATATTCCTCTGAAATTTTTCTGCTGATACAGAGACAACCAAAGAATTAGGGAGAGGGTGTTTAAAGAAAATTGACCCTTGTTCAGAGGGAAACAAATAAAAAGAACTACTGGAAGCCGAAACAGGTTGCACAGTACCTGGATTAGACCAGAATTTTGCTGCTTCTGCTGAATGCTTTTTAAACAAGGGAAGGGTTAATTTTGACTGAGATGGTTTCTCCACCGCAGAATAGTCAGGATTCGATTCTTGCTCTGAAATGGGGACCGTGGTAATGTTAAGAACTTCGGTGAACTTCCTGAGTAAATTTTGAAAGTCCTTGTGCTCTTGAGAAGAGATGGACGTCATAGTTCCCTGCACATCGTCAGACGGCAGAGGTGAGAGGTTCTCGGCGTCAGGTAACTCTAAAGGTTCCTCTGTTGGTGTCTCTAATTCAGACATTTGCAGAAGCTCTACCTGTTGGTCAGATTCGTCCAAGGGCACTGCCAAAGTAAAGGGCTGGATGAGTGAACGTAAAAGCTGGGCTTTATAAAGCTTTCTTTTGGCCACTCGACGTTTATGCCTTTGTAAGGGTTGTTGAAATTTAGCTGCAGCCTCTATGGCAAAAGCTTCAGGATCAACTCTCAATGTCGTGGCTCCTCTAGACGACGTCGATGCTGAAGTTCTCGATGTCAGGGGGAGAGCTGTCGACGTCGATTGTCCCGCTGACTGTGGATGCCACTTCAACGTCAATGCAGTCGACGTCGACGGTCGTGATTTGTGTCCCCATCTCAAGGTCGAGGGAGGAGGAGAGACAGCTCTAGGAGGTTGAGACTCGACGTCGTCGTGGCCAGATGGACATTCTGAATGTAACGTTTTAGCCACTGCAGCCTGAATAAGTTGTTGCAGGCACAAAACTATAAGTTTGCGATCTTGTTTCCTCAAGTCCTCCTGGTGTTTTAGGTATTGCCAGGGGAAGGCAGAATCACTAGCTGGACAGTGCTGTCTTATGGCTGGCCTTTGATCGATTAGAGGTTGTGCCATAGCCACCCATTGTATGTTAGGGGATTGATAAGGGGAACCCTCAAATCTGGGATCCGTCCCCTCCTCAGCATTGTAAAGCGGTGAAGAGATATTGAGGGGGGGAAACAGGTGAGAGCAGGGACCTTGAAGCCGCTGCTATAAACTCTTCCTCCTCCGAGGATAGCAATGGGGATAAAGAGCGGTCCACCAGAATGGCAGGCTCTGACCCATGTTGGATATCTTCCCCTCTTAGGTGACGGAGATCAGGAAGTTTGAGGGTGAGAAGTAACCAGCTCCGAGACTGAGGCTTCTGAGGTGCTGGGGCCCACTGAGATAGTTTCTTCTGCCCCAATGCTAGGAATAGCCAGAGACGGGGAGCGCAATTTGAGTCTCCTGTTTGACTTACGTTTATCTTTTTGTTTCATCTCAAGCTCCTTGATCAGGGCTGGGAGGCGGATAGCTCTCTCCCTCAGAGTCTTGGGTTTGAGGAGAAAGCATTCAGGGATGTCCTGTGGATTGTGTTGTGTGCCCAAGCAGACCAGACACTGCCCATGTGGATCTTTAGTGGTCATTTTGCAACCACAAGAAAAGCATTGTTTAGAGCCTAGTTTGGCAACTGACATATTGAAAATCTAGCGAGCAAAGGTAAACAACTGGTAAGCCGCAAAGCGGTTGGAAGGAACTGTTGGGTATAGGCAGGAAGGTGCCTTATATAGTAGGGGCGGGAAAACCGGTAAATCCGGAATCCGATAATGCCGGTACCAGGCGTACCGGCATTATCGGATTCGACCTGGTAAATCCAGTCCGGGTACCGGATTCCGGGTACTGGATTTTTTTACATTGCAGCCATTTAAAAATGGCTGCAATGTAAAAACTTAAAGCCCCACCAAAAAAGTTAAAAAAAACAAACCCTCCCCGAGTCCAGGCTGCGCGGGTGGAAGGGGGGACACCCCCCACCCACCCTGCCCAGCCTGGATTTTTGTTTAAAAAAAGACTCAGAGGCGAGCCCACCCCCCAGCACCAGCGGCCGCGGCGTCCCCGCAGCCGCCGGTAAGTATGACCCGATCCCTGGGGGGGGTGTTTAACACCCCCCCAACCCCCCAGGGATCACCCCTACTAAAGTTCAGTGCTTGCTTACCTTGCGGAGCTCCGGGTGCGGCGGCGGCGGGCGGTCCGGCGGCCTCAGCGCCGGCTGTGGCTGCCGGCGTCAGAGACGCTCTAGGCCTTCTGGGGAACTTCCGGGTTTCCCCAGAAGGCCTAGAGAGGCTTCCGGACCGCCCGCCACCGCCGCACCCGGAGCTCCGCAAGGTAAGCAAGCACTGAACTTTAGTAGGGGTGATCCCTGGGGGGTTGGGGGGGTGTTAAACACACACCCCCAGGGATCGGGTCATACTTACCAGCGGCTGCGGGGATGCCGCGGCCGCTGGTGCTGGGGGGTGGGCTCGCCTCTGAGTCTTTTTTTAAACAAAAATCCAGGCTGGGCAGGGTGGGTGGGGGGTGTCCCCTCTTCCACCCGCGCAGCCTGGGAGGGGGAGGGGGGAGGAATTAATTTATTTCATTGATTTCAATGGGGACACAGTGCCCCATTGAAATCAATTAAATAAAACCGGTACCGGTATACTGGATTTAATCCAGGAATCCGGTTTTTAGAGAACCGGTAACCGGTAAATCCGGTAGCCAGTAATGGGCCTGGGGTCCCACCTCTATTATATAGTGTGGGGCGCGTGAACGTCATGTGTTTTTTAAGCTAGTGAGCTTGGTAACTGCCGGAAGGAGAAGGGTGCGCAAGCGCAAACCCATTTGTGAGAATGGGAGGAGCCACTCAAAGAAGAACCAAAGTCCTCTGCATTTCAGGCAGGCACTTAAGTCACTTCTTAACTCCAGAACCATGGTTGTTACTCTGTTCTTACTGGTCCATACTGCACCTCTGGAGCCTCTTATTAACTTATGTCAAGTCACATGCTATTGACCACTTCCAGTGTAGGCTATCCCTCTCAGGCTGTATGGGCTATCCCCCTCAGACACCAGGGTTTTGGTTAAATGCGACAACTACCCAGCTTGTGTTTTGGACCAAACTGAAACAGATACCAAATAAATTAAATCTGCGGTTAATATCCAGCTAGTTTGATGGTTATTCAATAATTAACCGGTTACCATGGAGGTTAACCACTGAACCAGGTTACAATGGGCCAGGGCAAAAGCCAGTGCCGAAATAAATTAATTGATTGATTGAAGCAGGTTACCATACAATACCATAAAAAATAACTGGTTTATGGCATAACTGAATGTTACCTTTACTTCTTTAAAACAAGGTCTGGAGGGAGAGAGGGAAACAATAGGAAAGGAATTATGGACAAACAGTAATGAAGTAAACAGTAACATGCGCTATTGCAGTAAATTAGTATCTAGGCCTTTCTAGATACTGGCGGATACCACAGACATAACCGAGATATCAAAAAGCGACAGTTACTCATTTCAGCTCTAGTTCTGGACTCTGACTATGCTCCTAGATCTTGCCTCATCTCTTCTTTCCTTCCACCCTGCCTTGGCACTGCTCCATTCCACTTCCTGCACCACTCCTGTCCTGGTCTGCCTGACTACCCATCTCCTGACTTGGCTCTAGTCTCTGGCATATGACTCCTGGTCTCTGAACTGGCTCTGGTTTCCTGACTTCTGATTCTTAGTTCCCAACTTGACTGTAGTCTTCCTTGGTGACTCTGGTGAGAGCTGCTACAACCTGATCCAGATCCCCGACAGCAAGGGACTGTCAAGTAGAAATAAGGAGAATGTGTTATCTCCACATATAGCATTCATGACCATAAATGCCATACCATTAGTGCTTTTCTCCTTTTGATCCAACAGCTAACGAAGGAATGAGTCTGGGGGATGGAGGGAGAAGGGGAAGGGAGGATGGTTGGTTGATGGTGTAACATGTAAATTTTCCTTCCCCCGAGCCTTTGTGGTGCTGGAGAGAAGAGGGGTTTTTTTCTCCACTTTTTAGGTGTTCTTTGCCTTATGGGGAAGTTGTGTCTACCTGTTGCTCTGTAGCCTCATGTCATGGGTGACATCACGCCCATTGTGACATGGCCAGGCAGGGACCAAGCACTAAGGCATTGGACAATGGTGGCAGGGACCAGTAATGGCTTCATCTGTACAGCAGGTAGGGAATGGGATAGAAGGGAGAGGGCAACTGGAAGGGAGTGGGAAGAACTAGGGAAGTGGGAGCTGTTTCTTTGCATGTATGGATGCCCTGGGCATGCATCTTTCCTCACTTGTTTGGATAAACCAGCAGCAGGAGGAGTTAGTGGAAGCAAAATTTCAGTAAAACATGAAAACTGCTTTTTCTTAGTCCTTGCCATGGTACAAGCAGAACCGTAAGTGTAGAAGTAACCATGGCTGTAGTGGAAGCCAAAGTGCTTACCCACTGCCAGCAGAGGCAAACTTGTACCTCTCAGTCCTCTAGCTTCCTTTTCAACTGTGTATTTTAGCAATACCATTGCCAGTAAAGTTAAGCTTTAGTATGAGTACTGTTACTTAAGTGTTATTATTTTTATTTTAAAAATAAAATAGAAATTATTTCTTGTGCTTGGCTTTCTTTACAGTATAAAGGCTCATAATGAAATAAGATCTACATATCTGTTATAATCATGAAAGATTTGTTTTGAATGGGTTTTTATTCTGTTGCTTGGCAAATGTCCACTGTGGTGGAAAGCTTTTTTCTTTTACTTGTAATGCCTAAAATAGAAGAATAAGTGAAAATGATAACCAAACAAAGCAGAGATTGATACTGATAGTGCTTTGTTTGTATCCTGTTTGTCCCAACTGAAGCAAACAAGGTGAATTTGTCAGGTATGATATTTAAATCAAATACTCTTTTCAGCTCTACTGCAGACTGGAGACCAAATTGAAATGGTCTGAATTTCTCAAGTGAGTCACTGAATTAAATTACATCTCCTAATTTGATACCACTCAGGTATGGTCCTAGGCTGATGATGAAAGAATATGGCAGAGGCCCCAGTAAATTACTGTTATATTGAAGAATGCAGGAGAAGACCAACCAAGCAAAATCCTTGAGAGTATCATCATTTTATATGCTCAGAGGAGTATGCCGGATAGCCACACTCTATTAAATAATTTCAGTGAAAAAAAATATCTGATTTTGATTCTAGTTTAACTTTTTGTCAAAAGGCAATGAAACTTCTGAAAACCTTGTTAATTGAAAATAAAAATGAAATTCAGAATCCAAAATGGAAATTTAAAAATTTCACAGCAATGACTTTTTAAAAAAAAATACCTTTGAACAGATTTCAATTACAGAAAGCAATTTTGAAATTTCTTGCACAAACATTGCTGTTTTCCTAATTACAGTGCCATTTCAAGCAACTAAAGAGCCTGAATGTTGTGCTAATTAATTAATGTACTCATTTTTATTAATTATTAATTATTAATTATTATAGCAACAGCAATGTACCTGGCACTTTACAATTGTATGAAAGAGACATGGTCCCTGCCACAGCGGGCTTACAATCTAAGAGAAATGTGGGGTGGGGGGATAAAGGGTGGGGGGAACAGAGGAAGAGACAAGAATACATACATGAACTCGTGGAGTCTCAAGTGCACGTGCTTGGCTTAATTACAAAGGTGTAGTTACTCATTTAATGTTACACAAGATACAGTGGTTCAGGACAAGTCAGCAAGGGGGCAAGGGGAATGAGGAACCAGGGAAATCTTGATGGAAGCGGTGGGTTTTGAGGTGGAATTTGAATATTTGGAGGGAGAAAGCTGAGCTAATGTGTTCAGGGAGGGAGTTCCAGGCATGGACTGCTGCCAGGGAAAAGGGGCGGATGAGTTTTGTGGAACAGGGGAGCCTTGAGCAGGCAAGGGTGGTGGGAGAGGAGGAGTGGAGTTCCCGGACAGGAGTGTAGCAGGAAATGAGTGCTGAGAGATTGGGGGGAGCAAGACCATGAAAAGCCGTGTAGGTAAAAACCAGATGTTTGTGCAGAATATGTTCAGGAAGAGGGAGCCAGTGGAGAGAGGAGATGAGATGAGGGGCTTGAGGTGGTCAAAGTGGCAAGCAAGGTGGATGACCTTGGCAGTAGAGTTATGAACAGAAATGAGAGAAACAAGGTGAGAGTGAGGAAGACAAGTGAGAAGGAGGTTGCAATAGTTGATGTGTGAGATGAATGGGGGATAGACAAGGGTTTTAGCAGAGGAAACAGTGAGAAAAGGACATATCTTAGTAATGCCATGCAGAGAGAAGCAACAGGAATTGGTGACAGAATTGATCCGTTGCCAAAGAGACTGACTGTTACCTCATTATCAGCCACAGTAAGGATATTGTAATATATTTGCTGTACATCATTAAGCCACTAGATCAGAAGTTCACAAACTATGGATCATGATTAGGGCTACATATTTTTCTCAGCAAATTTCTTAAAAAGTCATGACTTGATAATGGAAAAAAATTCAAAAAGTCACAGAAAAGTCATGGGTTAAAAAAAAACAACTTTATTAACTATTTCCCTTAAGGGAGGGGAGCCCATTAGATTGTAAACCCCAGGGTATTTAAATGGGGGATACACCTTAGATTGTAAGGCCCAAAGGGGGGATGAACCCCTTAGATGGTAAGCCCCAGGGCATTCAAATGGGAGATGAACCCCTTAGATTGCAAACCCAAGGGCATTCAAATTGGGGATAAAACCCTTAGTGTTCTCGGTGGCTGCTAGCGAGGGTGTTCTTGGTAGCCACACCTAGGCTGTGGAACTCCCTCCCGATGGAGGCCTGTTTATCCCCAGACCTCCCCTCTCTCCGAAGATCGTGTAAGACCTGGTTGTTCAGCCGGCCTTTGGGGAAGGGGGGAAGGGGGGTGGGGAAGGGTTGGGAGGGTATTTTTATTGCCTTTTAGTAATTTTAATATTATAATATTTTAGTTTCATGTATTTTATTGTATTTTTATATGTTGTTGCCACTCTGAGCCGCCACTGTGCGGGAGGATGTGGGGTAAAAATGTAAGAAATAAAGATAAATAAAATAGATTGTAAGCCCCAGGGCCCTATCCAAAGCCTTTTAAAAGAAGGAGTGGCAGAGGGAAAATCCTCTAATGGGGGATAAACCCTTTATATTGTAAGCTCCAGGTTCCTATCCAAAGCCTATCAAAAACCTTTTAAAAGAAGGAGTGGCAGAGGGAAAGTCCTCAAATGGGGTAGGGATGCTGCCTTGTAAACAAGGTTCTTCGAGATGGCACTAAACATTCTCACAACACCCGCACTTCCAGCCCCACATGGAATTTTCTTATATTCCTAGAAAGGGTTGGAAGGAACTGTCATTTTGATGCGGGGGGTGCTTTTTATACTAGAGGAGCTCGAGATCATCACGTGGTCTATTACTTGAATATGGTGAGCATGCCATGCACAACCCAGTTGTAAGAATGTTTTAGATCCATCTCAAAGAACCTTCTTTACAAGGCACCAACCTTCTGATCACTCATGTGGAGTGGAGTTGTACTGCAGCACTACTAGCAAGCAAAGGTCTCAGAGGTCCCCTCCCCACTTCAAACAACAAACAACGGCGATGTGGCACTGCGGCTCCAGAAGGGAAAAACCAGAGTTTTCAGGGCAGTCACGAGGAAAGGTAAAAAGTCATGGAGGGGGCAATATTTGATGCTAAACAGCCACACCACCTACAAATTGGGTAACTATCATAATTGCTATTTGATATACTCTGGCAACAAAGGTAAACCTTTGTAGCTGTATGGGCTGCTGAAATTATATGTAAGTCTAAAAATGGGGACAAAAATCTTACTGCTACATTAGATAACTTGTGTGCTGTTAACTTTGAATCAGGACTGGTAAACAAAGGAGCCAGGTCTGGAAATCAAGCTATATGGAAGCCTATTTGTAGGTTGTAGCTTTTCTTTCTTTTTTTTAAACCAGCACATTCCTTTCAAGACATTGACACTATATATCACAGTGCTCTCTTTGGGTAAAAACAAATGTGCAGGTGGAGAGGCAGATTCCCAGCCTGGTCCTGAGTGGAAAATGTGTCCACTGCTCTCCAGATCAGCGAGCGGCACAAATCAAACATGCTTCCTGCCAGGAGAGCTATCCAACCACCTGCACAACCAAGATGGGAGGGGGGAATGCAACAGACATGCGGGTGGCCAGCCATGCCCAGCTCCCTGCCCTCACCATGATGTTCAGCCATGGTGAACATAGGTTTTCTCAGGCCACATCCCGGGCAAGCTGCCTACCTGCTCTGGGGCAGAATTAGGACCATGGCTGTTTTTACATGGCTGTCCCCAACTCAGTGTTCGGAGTGGGTGCTAAGGGGGAGGCATCCGTGTAAATGGCTGGTGGGGGGGATGGGTGTCCTCTCGGTGTTTGCCTGTGTGAACACCGAGCGGGATGGAAGGGGGTGCGTGTGCACTCACGCACAACACCCACCTCTACCCATTGCACAACCATCTCCACCCACCTCCACCCACGGAGCCCTCCAGAAAACCGGAGGAAGCTCCGTGGGTGGAGGTGGGTGGTTGTCCATGTGAACGGCCACACACCCACCTCCACCCACCATGGCCAAACACCCATTCCCCCACCCACCTCTGTCCATGTAAAAAGGGCCCATATCTGGCAGTGCATAAACATACACGCTCGTGGATCTCTGGCCACAGTGGGCTATCATCACATCTGTTAACACCCCTTGTTTACAACTGACTTGCCTTGTAGCATTAATAAATAATTCCTTGAAATTCGCTGAGTTTCCCAGAAAGAAACAGATTCTAAGTTCCTTTTTGTAAGTAACTTTCCTTCTGATGAATACAGTCATTCATAACAGTTGACAAGTGAATTGTGTGCAGTTCTGGTCGCCCCATCTCAAAAAAGACATAGCTGAACTAGGAATGGTACAGAGAAGGGCAACAAAAACAATCAAGGGCTCCTGTATGAGGAGAGGCTTGATAGGTTGGAGCTCTTCAGTTTGGCGAAGAGACGACTGAGAGGAGATATGCTAGAGGTTTATAAAATCACGAGTGGGGTGGAACTAATAAACAAGGAGTAGTTACTTACCCTCTCAGCTAGTACTAGAACTAAGGGACACTCCATGAAACTCACGGATGACAAGTTTAAAACAAATAAAAGAAAATATTTTTTCACTCAGCATATAATTGGGTTGTGGAATCTACTGCCAGAGGCTGTGGTAATGGCCAGTACTATAGCTGGGTTTAAAAGAGGTTTCGACAAGTTTGTGGAAGATAGGTCCATTAACAGCTATTAGCCAGACAGGATCAGGGAACANAAACTCACGGATGACAAGTTTAAAACAAATAAAAGAAAATATTTTTTCACTCAGCATATAATTGGGTTGTGGAATCTACTGCCAGAGGCTGTGGTAATGGCCAGTACTATAGTTGAGTTAAAAGAGGTTTGCACAAGTTTCTGGAGGATAGGTCCGTTAGCAGCTATTAGCCAGACAGAATCAGGGAACATGTCGGGAGCTGGTGGAAAACAACAGGGAATGGATCCCCCATTGTGACCGGTTGGGTGCTTCTACCAAGCCACCATAATTGGCCACTGTCAGAGACAGGATGCTGGGCTAGATGAACCATTGGTCTGATCCAGTATGGCAATTCTTATGTTCTTATGTTAAAGAAACAGATCCTAAGTTCCTTTTTGTGAGAAACTTTCCTTCTGATGAATACAGCCATTCATAACAGTTGACAAGTGAATCCATGGACACATCCCCCACTTCACACAATCCACAAGTGTCTCCGTAGGTTTATAGCATTCTACTTTCAATGATAGTTGTAATTTATAATCTGACGTTATAAAATATATGAAAAAAATGTCTCTTGCAGGCTGTTAAGCATTAATGCTGTCATATAATATTTTTTTTAATATGCCATAGACACTCATATTAGTTTAAATGCCAGCTACGATATCAGGGAGGGTTCTCCTGTGACAGTGCTATTTTATACAAACTGAAAAAAAAATCCCCCAACTTGCACATTTCTGTGAAATTATGCCACGGGGAAGCATCTCTCATGTTGGTATTAATTCTGACTGTAGACACTGTAAATTTATGAATAAACTTATCTCCTGTCAAAAAGTAGAAATTGTACTACATTGGGATGGAAATGCAGCCCATCAGGGAAATAGAAACATTGTATCATAGATAGATAGATAGATGATTAGATTAGATTAGATGAGTTACATTTATATCCCAGCCAAACACACTGTACCCTACATCTGTTGATGCAGAAAGAAGAAAGAAGATTCATAGTTACTGTCCATCCCCAAAACAGAACCCTGTTTTCTGCCAAAAAATACCATGGATGTTAATAAATATGACCCTGACCCAGTTGTCCCATGATTGCCTCAGTCTTTGTGTCTGTTTTTAGGCCGCCAGATATGGGCCCGATATAGATCTCAGCCAAATGGGCAGCTGGCCTGGGAACGTGGGGCCAGAAGGAATCAAACCCACAGTCTGGGCCCAAGGGCCACTCAGGCAGGTCATAGTGGGCTGAACCGAACAGGCACGTATGTTTCCACACCAAGATGCCCCATGTGAAGGGGGGGGGGGAGAGTTGCCATGGCTACCAGCCATGGCAGTAGTAAACCCTGGAAGCCATAGCTCTCTCTTTAGCCACAGAATGTGCAGCTCTAAGGGAATTGCTCCAGATAATGGGTGATTTCAGACGTGACGAGATCACGCTGAACCACAGTGAACCACGCTCAACCCCCCTGCGGGGCCAAAGGCCCCTGAACGTCTGCACGGCGTGCGCCAGATGTTGGCCACGCTCAATTGCCACATGGGGTCAATTTGAACCACGCTTCCCGGGCTAGCCGGGGGAAGGTCCCGGGAAGCGTGGTCAAATGGACCGCGGGCCGTGGCCAACAAAAAGTAACGTCTGGCCGCGTGCCACGGCCCGGGATCCCCGGCGGGATCCCGGGCCGTGGCACGATCGGCCAGACGCGGCGGCCGCATTGGCCCCGCCGCCCGCCCGTCTCCTCGGAGGGCGGGCGGCGGGGTGCGTGGAGGGGGCGGGGCCGTGCGGCCGCACGTTGCGCCGCGCGGCCCCGGCCCCTCCCACTTTCCCCGCCGGGATCCCCCCGGCACGTCTGTTGGGCCGTGCAGGGGTGACCCCGGCGGGGAACGAAGACGTTGCTTCCGGTACGGGGCCAAAGGGCCCCGTAACGTCTGAAAATACCCAATGTTGCTGATTAGGCTCAGTCCTAACCTGAAGGCAGCATTGTTGGGACTGAGTGTGGAGTTAATATTGATAATTCTGGCATCACCCAAAAAAGGATCAGGAAGGCAGTTCCTGTGCCAATAACCATTCAGTCAGTGGCTCTCAAACTTTGTAAACAATGCCCATCCTTTCTCTTGTCTGTGGTACCGGAGGGCCCACTGCTACACACATATATATAAACCTTTCTCCCTCTGTCCTTTACCACCCTTACCTTGCTCCCATCTCTTTCCCCTTTGCTACTGAAAAATTTTGGAAGTTCCTTCTAGTTCATTCAGAACGGAGCTAGTGATTTGGCAGATGGGCTCATTTTCACGCAGTCCAACATACCTTCTGCACCCCATAGGGGGCCCACCCACAGCTCCCTCACCCCATACCTCCATCAAAGGATCCAAGCATTGTCCTGCATCCTCTCCTTCATTTCTGCTTCCATCTTCCTGAACCTGCCTTCCAGTGCTGCACTTCCCTTGCCCTCCATCCCTGACCAGCTCTTCTAATGGCCCCTTCAGACTACATTTCTGGTACTGGATCTCTTTGGCTTGTCATTGGATTATGTGCTCATACCTCCCAACCTGTCAGTGGGCCAAAGAGGGACATATGTCCTGTCCCCCACCCCCAGCCACCCTTTCACTCACACACATACACTCACCATCACATGCATGCACACCTACTTTCACACATGCATGTATGCGCACACATTCACTCACACATGCACGCACATGTGTGATGTGCAGAGGGGTTTGGAAGGTGGCTCCCAGTGAAGCTTCAGTGAGGTAGGGGTGGACCATGGCAAGCTCCAACAGATTGGCCATGTGGGGGATTGGGGCTGTCTCCAGTGTAGTGGAGAGCGTGGTGGGAAGACAATGGCTTGGGATTCTTGGTGGTGCCCGTATTAAGGGGATCTGCCAGTGGTTGCTAGGGTGGTCCAGTGCTCTGGTGCCCACCCCCTCCCAAAATGTGACATTGCCTGTCTCTAGGGATGGGCGAACGCAGTTTGGAAGTTCGGAGTTTGGCCCCAACTCAGCCTGTTCGGACGACCGAATCTGAACCTGAACCGGAATTTGAACACAAACTGACCAAACTGAACTAGATTCTGAACGTCGAAATGACCGAACAGTTCAGTCAGTTTGGATTGCGTTCAGTGGCAAAAACATGTCACTGGGAGGCAAAACATGACAGAGAGGGAGAGTCAGCTGAGGAGCAGACTTCCAGGCACCAGGGGTGGAGAGACTTGGAGTAGCAGCCAGCCTGCCCAATCACCATCCCTTTCTGCCTCAGACCACTGGCTTCATAGTCTGTGATTGGCCACGGGTTAGGCTGCATGGAGCCAATGGGGCTTGTGGTGAGGTGGGCGCAGCAAGAAACAAAACTGATTGCCTCCCCCCTTCCCAACACCTTCTGAGCTAGTCACTGTTCCTGAACAGCAGGCATTTCAGAAGGCTCCCTCTCTCCCAGCAGTTTTTGTTCCTTCCTATTCCTAATCCATTGTCATCCTTCTCCTATTTCACCCATCCAAACCATTTACCTCCAGATTATCATTTATTTAGATTATATTAGATAGATTTAGGTGTTATTTTTTGTTTTTACCCCTCCCTGTGTTCCCTGTGTTCAACCTTCCTTCCTCTCTCCCCCCTCCATTGAATCCTTTCCCTCTCCCTCTTATTCCATCCCTGATTCCCTTCCCCTGTTTAAAGTTTTGGATTTATTTAGAGTAGGATTATTATTAGATTGATTTTCATTTCAGTTTCGTACCCCTCCCTGTGTTCTTTGTGTTTCCCCCTGTGTAATATTGTATATATAGATAGATAGTTATTAGATAGATAGTTACTAGATAGATATACATAGTAGTTAGTTTAGTTATAGAGATAGATAGAGATACAGTGTGTTTGTAGGACAAGGCCTTTGTGGTTAATTATTAGGATATTCCATTTAGTTCAATAGGTTTTAGAATAGTTAATAGCAGTTAGATTTAGTGTAGAGATAGATAGATATATAAAAAAAGAAACAGCCACTCCAGCCCCAGGACCCGCTGTCAGGGTTTTGGGGCCATGTTACAGGCAGGGAGGGCTGTGGCCAATACCTACAAGCCGCCACTCTAGCCCCAGGACCCAACGTCATGGGTCTGGGGCCCTCATTCCTCACACAGAGGCACTGTCATTCCACCGTATCAAGAAACAGCCACTCCAGCCCCAGGACCCGCTGTCAGGGTTTTGGGGCCAAGTTACAGGCAGGGAGGGCTGTGGCCAATACCTACAAGCCGCCACTCTAGCCCCAGGACCCAACGTCATGGGTCTGGGGCCCTCATTCCTCACACAGAGGCACTGTCATTCCACCGTATCAAGAAACAGCCACTCCAGCCCCAGGACCCGCTGTCAGGGTTTTGGGGCCAAGTTACAGGCAGGGAGGGCTGTCCCAATATCCAGAAGCTGCCACTCTAGCCCCAGGACCCAATGTCATTGGTCTGGGGCCATCATTCCTCGCACAGAGAGCCTTTTTCCGA
Organism: Sphenodon punctatus; assembly: GCA_003113815.1. NCBI lineage: Eukaryota > Metazoa > Chordata > Lepidosauria > Sphenodontia > Sphenodontidae > Sphenodon > Sphenodon punctatus. The sequence continues at coordinate 1,000,296 of QEPC01012689.1, forward strand.
ATGCCCGAACCAAACCAAACAGCCAAACCCGAATGTGCAAACCGAACCGGACCAAAGCGAATGGCTGAACCTGAACTGAGATCTGTTCACCGATCCCTACCTGTCTCACACAGCACTATGGTATTTCCCTGCAAAAGAGGGATGATCCTGCCTAACATGAGATTGTTAGAGGTACACATACTCTGGACTGCCCCTTTGGATTAGTTGCTTGTAGACTGATTCCTGATTCTGGCTCCATGGCCTCTACTTTGACTTTGCATCTGGTTTGCCCCATTGGCTTGTTGTCTAATCTTGCTTGGTCCTGAAGCTACTCAGTGATGGTCTGAGCCTGAAAAGGTCACACAACCTTGCACCTTGGCACCAAATGAGCATCAGAAAGCCAGGACTTTTAGCTGCCTCTAGTTGAAATCCATAGCTAAAGGTGCAGTACTACCTCAGGTAACCCACCTTTCAGCTACCCCTAAGGAAGACATTAATTTCTCTACTAAAGCCCCAGTAAACACAATGTGGGTGATACTGACAGTGCTGGATCCAGAGAAGTTGAGACCCTGTGTAATAATGGACATGTGGGTCTCTTCCTAACATAGCAAAGTCTGCACTCATTCCCTATAGCTTTCCAGGTACAATTCAAGCTGCTGGTTTTTACCTTTAAAGTCCTAAATGGTCTGCAGCCTACATATCTGAAACACTGCCTGTCCTTCCATGCCTCACTGCAGCCCATGCGATCAGCCAAGAGCACCTTCCTGTCGGTACCATCTGTTAGCCTTGTCCATACGACAAGAGCTTGCAGGGAGGCATTCTCAGTTGCTGCTCCAATGTTGTAGAATTGTCTTCTCCTGGAGGTTTGGTTGAGCCCTGTCCTGGCCATCTTTTGGAGGTGGTATATGACTATTCTTTGTGAATGAGTGAATGAATGAATGCTTTATTTATGACCATTTGATGAAATCAATCTTTTCTATGTGGAAAAGCATTTGGTGGGCAGGGATTGGGGTGGGTTGTGATGAGTGGTTTGGGGGGAAGGGTTGTGAGGCGGGGTTGGATATGGGGAATAGAGAGGTAGTATTGGGTGGGTTTTGCGGGGGTTGTTGGGAAGGTTTGGGTTTTAAGGGTATTTTATTGTATGAGTTTTAATATTTGTACATTTGGGAGCCACCCTTAGCCTTAGGAAAGGGAGGCAGTGATTACAGCTATTACAATACCTCAAGACAGAGATTGGCAGAGCTTTGCTCTCTTTGTAACAGCAGAGTAGAAGGTTTGTTTTCATCATATTATTTTTTCACTTTGTTAATGGAAAACAAATGCACCCAAATAGCATCGCATGGAGAATGAACATGGCAGTTTTATAATCAACTGAGTTGGACACAAATAAATTACCTGGTAGCACTTCATTAAACAAACCACCTTACACTCAGTGCTCTGTCGCCTGAGCAGGTTTCAAAAGAGGTGCTTGCCAGAAGCCAGAGTAACAGTTTCCTGACAGAAGATGCCTGAATGTGACTGTCTCGCTGACTTTTAATCCAGGACATTAAACAAAAGATATTTTCTACCACCTTGATCATATTGTGTTGTTTTTAGAGGAGAAATTCAGTAGCATTGCTTGTGGGTGTCTGCTTTACTGAGCTGCGTGGGAGGCAGCGCATAAGAGAAATGAGTGTTTAAATGCCTGAAGTAGAAAGTGTAGACATCAAAGAAAAGGATTGGGAGGTTCTTTGGTTGAAGAATGAGTTCCTATGTTATCTCTTTTTCTCTCTCTCTGCATTTCCCAGTTCAACCTTGGAGTTGTTCTTGGCTCAAAGTGTGAAGAAAGAGATTGCCCATTGGTGACTAATCATGAGAGGTCTCTACATAATTTTACTCATTCATGCTTGTCACTGTAGTATCTCTTACCATTTCCTTAGGCACTAGATATTAGGAAGGTAAGCACAAGGTTATTGCATCCCTCATATCAATGTTGCTCAATTACATTTTCTAGTGGGATAGATACAGAAAAATGTATAACTTGGTGGGTTGAACCATGAGTTTGCATAAAACTGCCTAAATATTAATTACTTATATAGCACCAACAACGTGCTCATGCTGAACAGTTTGTAGTTAGAAACAGGTAATATTGGATAGACAAGGAAAGAAAGAGGATCATAGGGAGAAATGGGGACCATGCATTCTCATTTTAGAATAAGAACATAAGCAGTGCTGTACTCTGTCAGAACAACGGTTCATCAAGCCCAGCATCTTCTCTCTGACAGTGGCCAATCTCTGTCTCTCAGGAGAATCCTCAATGTGTCACAATGGGCAATCCATTCCCTATTATTCCATCGCCCAACAGTAAGAGGTTACATCCCCCAAAACCTACTTGGCAAATAGCCATTTATGGACCTATCCTCCAAGAACTTATCCAATCCTTTTTTAAAACTAGCTACACTACCGGCCTTGACCACTTCCTCTGGCAGTAAATTCCACAAGTTAATTGTGTGCTAAGTGAAAAAAATACTTTCTCTTATTTGTTTTAAATCTGCTGCCAGTTAATTTCATGGAGTGTCCCCTAGAACAAGTACTGTTGTTCTAGTACTGTAAGAGAGGGTAAATAACCGTTCCCTATTCATGTGTTCGACACCACTCATGATTTTATAAACTTCTATCATATCCCCTCAGTCATCTCTTCTACAAACTGAAGACCCCAGCGTATCAAGCTTCTCTTCATATGGGAACCGTTCCATATCCTTGATAAATTTTGTTGCTGTTCTCTGTACCTTTTCTAGTTCTGCTATGCCTTGCTTGAGATGGAGCAACCAGAACTGCGCACAATATTCCACGTGCAGTCTGTAGCACTTTATTTGCCCTGGCTAAGGTTAATTATTTGATTGCTTGATAGGAGTAGAAAGTTAGGTTTTCTTGCTTGCTTTGTGTTTTCCCGCCTGACATAAGTAAAATCATACTAAGACAAGAGAGTGAAATAGGGAAAATCCACCAAGCCCGAACTCTTCCTCACTTGGAATTATGCCAATTGGGGGTGGGGAGGAAAGAGTGAAACAGAAAGATCTGCTCGACGGATCAGAGAAAAGGGGAAGTAAAATGATGGATTTGATTGGATGGTACAACTATCCCCATATTCAGATAGAAATAATATTATTGCTAAAATCTGATTAATAATCTCTGAAAGAGTCAAACAGCTTTTTTCCAGTGCCCACTTTAATGCTTTCCCTTCCCGAGTTTTTGAGGGTAGAATTCAGGGAATTCCATTTTCAGATAGGTTGTGCCCTTTTGACAATATAATAACGGAGACAGTTGGGCACATAATTTTACATTGCCATCTTTATGATGGTCTACGTCAGAAACTTCTTGCTCCTATTATGGGCAAGTTCCCAGGCAGAAATGACCAAGCCTTATTAGCCGTGCTTCTAGATAGCCCCGATTTAGACATAATTCGGAATGTAGCCACGTTTTTGCTAAGAGCTGTCCATCTTAGAACTCGGTTCTTAAAAAACATTCCTGTGACAATGTAGCTGTAAGTAAATAACAATCACCCTATGTAGGCAGTGTTTGCTGGGGACAGTCAATTATTTTTTTTACCAGTAGTGTTGTACTATTTGTTTGTGTTTGTTTGTATTTTTATAACCTGCAATAATCTAAGATCACACAATAAATGGATTTGATTTTGATTTTTTTTAAATTAATAATCATAAGCAAATAACCATATTTGCTATTCCGGTAACGGAATGGTCTATAAAAGATGACCCCAGCACAATTGCCAGCTCAATAGCTGCACAGCTCACAACTGTTCACACCTGGAATTCTGACTGTAGGACACATGGACCCCAGCAGAGTCTCCATCAGGGAGCCCACACCACTTCTCCACTGCAACTTGGTTCTTATCTTCTAATGGGTAAAATTTGCCAATGGCCACCTCCTTGAAAAAATGTTTTCTCCCATCTATAACTCGTAGGATTTCTGGTGCCATTTGCTTTATATCTCTTATTGTTCTCTTTTAAGATAATTTACAAACAATGTGATTCCTGTATTATTGGAACTGGGTTTCTTGTCCAGTTCCAGGCATACCTAATTTGCATTCTTTATCCAATAGTCTACTTCCTTGTGTTATCTTGTGTTTTAATAAATTGCTGTTTTACTTTCTGTAAACATCTTGTCCGAGTGGTCAATTCCTGGGAGAGGTGGAGGACCTTCAAAGTCGAACCTATACTGGAAATTTTACCCAAACTTAAAGTTGTGTACAGGTCATATCATAGATTTATATAGATGAATTATGATATTTTCATTTTTATTCTCTATACCTTTCTGAATGATTCCTAACAATCTGTTTGCTTTTTTGACCACCGCTAAATACTGAACTGAGAATTTCAATGTATTGTCCACAATGACTCCAAGATCCTTTTCCTTAGTGGTAACTCCTAATTTAGAAACCAGCGGTGGGGCTGATCCCATGCTCCATGGATCCCATGCACAACCTTCGCATGCGCACAACTCACACGCATATTCATTGGGAATGCATTGTGCCACATGGAATTCAAGTTGGACCTACGAGGATCCTGCATGGATTCCACGTGGAAGGGTTTGGGATTTTGGCCACTGTATACATATAGTTTGGGTTATAACTTTGCTCTTCTCCACATTCAATTTCATCTGCCACTTAGATGCCAACTCAACTAGGGTAATATCAGATGTGACGCGCTCCTGGGTCACCACAGTGGATTCCCAACCGTGGCTAGCCGCCTAACTTTGACCCGTGGTTCCTACAGGCCCCAAACAGACATGTCGGGAGCAGGACCATGACAAGGAAACAGACAGCCAGGCCACAATCTGGGATAGTGCAACAGATGTGACACCAATCCCAGACCATGGCAAGAAGCCCCAGAAGCCACCAGGGTGGGACAGGACACAGATATGGCCAACCGAGGGCAAAGGAAGCCAAAAGCACCACAAGGAACCATCCATGAGAGGGAAATGGGAAGGGAGAGGGAGGGGAGCGGCCAAGCCACACACACACAACAGGGAGAAGGAAGTCACAGACAGAGCTGAGCACAAACCACACACACGCTGGCGAGCACAAGCACAGGCGAATGGGAAAGGGAGCAAGGGGGAGGCACACAGGGGCACACAAGGGGGGATGGGGAACACCACACCGGTCAGTCCAAGAAACAGCAGCAAGGACACGGGATGTGTGTGTGTGTGAAGCCAACAACGGCCAACAAAACAGGAGGGGGCTGGTGCCAGAATAGAGATGAACATGGGAGCAGGCACCCAACACCCCAGGGACAGCACAGGCAGCACAGGGCACCCAACAGCAACACAGTTCTCTTGACAGAGAGGGGTCCACATGGTGACAGAGCGGGGTCCACATGGTGACAGAGCAGGGTCACAGGGGGCGGGCCACCAATCTGAGGAAGCCAGTGGAGAGGGCAGAGGCAGGTCCCAACAGCAAGACAACCAGTCCCGGATGGTACTGCACAGCCAGTGACGGAAGCGAGTCCCAAGTCATGGACAGCTGATGGTGCTGCCCCCTCAACACGGTGATGCTGGGTGACATAAGCAAGGGACCCCCAGTCACAAACAGCCACAGAGGCATCATGGGGGTGGAGGTGGGGGCTGAGCGCAGACACTAGCAGGGAGCCAGCCGAGCAAGGGGTGCAGAGGTCCACAGGTATCCCCAGTACAGGTGTCAGATAGCAACTAACAGCTGCCTGGGGGGTGAGTCACGGAAACGAACCCCAAGGGTACAGATGGTATAGTGGTGGAACACAGATGGCCCCGGGGTGCAGGTGAAGTGACATGGCTGAACAGAGGGGGGGGAAGTAGATGGAAGCAGGACAGCAGCAGGTGCACAATGGGAATGATGGAGCGGGTCACAGAATGGAAGGGCCAGGGAGTTGCAGGGAGCACTCAGTGGATGCGACAGGTGGCACACAGATGACCCAAAGGGAAACTACAGCCAGTTGCATGGGGTCACGAAGGGGGGTGGGATGGGGTGGCCGAAAAGATGAACATAGTGGGGCCACTACAACATGCCCCAGTGATAGCCCATCTGTGCCATGTGGTGCACATCAAGACAGTAGGCCTCAAAAGGATCGGGACCGATGAGCCCAACCTGAACATCGGCACAGGACCACACCTCCGACAGTGCTAGCAGCTCGGGTCCGGTGGGATCGGGCAAGGCATAGTCAGCCGGAAGGGGACATGACCGCTGTCCAAGCACCAACAGGTGGTAGTACAACACCCCACGGGAATGCTGGTAGTCACGGGCCCCTAGGATGCAGCAGAAGTAGGACACAGCCAGGTCAGGGCCGTCCTCCACCAGACAGGTCTGAAAGTTGGACAAGACACAGACAGAGAGAGCTGACACCATCTCAGGAGCAGACCTCGACATCAGCGACCCCCTCAGCTCTGGAATGCACCCATCTGGAAAGGGATGGAGGCCCAGCTCCACAGCATGGAGCTAGCACTCACAAGCAGTAGTCACATATCCAAAGCGGCGGAGGCCTGAGCTCAGACAGCGATAGGCATCCAGGAGGGTATACATGGAGGCAAGGAATAGTTGAACACCAGGGGAATGCCACAGGTCAGCTAGAGCCATGGTCTCCTTGTAGGTCCAGCAATGAGGACCAGCCGCGGAACCGCTGAGCGGGAGCTCTGCTGCTGCAGCATCGGCCATGGTGCAGCTGGCAGAGGGTCTGATAATCAAGGACAGTGGGGCTACTCAAACCATGGTAGGGAGGGGAGGTAACCAGGGGAGCCCCAAGACCATGTGATAAGGGTAAGGGCAGCACAATGGGATGACAGGAAATCAATGTGTGGGGAGAGGACACAGCACAGCTGCAGGAACCCAAGGCGAGAGACGGGGTACACACAGACAGCAGTGATATGCACACAATGTGCAACCACCTACGCAGGCACCCAGGAAGCCACCTATACAGCCCTCCCCCTCCTATACACCCGAACACCCAATACCCCAGTAGCCATTAGCGAGCAGCATCAGGGAGCACGAAACCTACAGGCGGAGCCCCCCAGTACAGGTGAGTGACCCCATGCCCTCAGGAGCACCTGGTAACTCATAGGCCATAACCAATCGGCCCAGCACCTGGGTACAGGGCCCAATGGACAGTCAGTGGTACGTGGGCGTGTACCGGCCCCAGCCCCTTATAGTGAGCCACAACCTGCAGCACAGTAGCACAAGCATCCCGCCAATCAGTGTGCCTGACACCACTTGATGCTCCTGGGGCACCTACCAGCTAAGACCCTTGCAAGTACCTGACATGAATGCAAACCAGCGGGGTGCCTGCTGGCTCATACTGGAGATCATAGATGAGTGGTACCGCCAGCACACCAAGCTCCAGCAGGTCAACATGGAGCTGCTCGACATGTACACAGGGGTGCGTGAATGCCTGGCCCGGATTACTGCAACCACTGCTCGCCCACCACAGGCGCTGCTGCATTGAGGTCATGCGCATGGTGCGCCGGCTCTCTGGGTTGTACCAGAGGGCCCTGCTGATTGCACGCACCTGTATGGCTGCCCTAAGGCAAGAAGCTGCATGCCACTACTGGAAGAGGGCGGCCCTCTTCAGTGCTGTCAGGCTCGCTATGCCCATCGACAAGTGTCTCTGGACCGTGCTCAGAGCCCAGCAATGGTGGGAAGGGGCCCTGACACGATGGGACGATGCTGCTTGGAGGGTACACTTCTGGATGGACCAGCATACCCTCCTGCAACTGGCAGAGCTTTTGCGGCCCTGGCTGGAGTGGATGCACACCGCCGTGCGTTCCCCTATCCCAGTCACACAGTGGGTGGCAATAGCTGTCTGGGCCCTGGCCACCCCGGATTCCTGCCGTTCCATGGCTCAACACTTCGGAGTGGGCCTCGCCTGCTGCATGTTGCACAACATCTGTGAGACTGATGGAGTGGACCTTGGGTATCACAGACTACAGTGGCCAGCTGGCCTCGTTCAACCATATGGGAATGTAATGAACCTCATGGAGTACCGCTATGCTAAGCGAATCTGAGCAGCATTTACGAAGCACATATCACAGTTGCCCCAGACCTGAGGCTCTGGTGTCCGTGGTACAGGACTCCTGCCATGCTGGTGCCCTGGAGTGCCCGAACTGCAGCCACTGAGTTCAGGGTCCCCGGCATGTGTATCAATGAATGACGGACATGATGGTTACAGTGAGTATAGGTGTCTTTATTGTATGTACAGTGATCCCCGTGACCTACTTCCCCCTCCCCTTACCCCTGCCCCACTGGCCCCTCCTGCTTCCTGGGGTGACTCCGTCACTGTGCGGGCTGCGAGCTGCCCTCACCCGCACTGGTGTCCCCCTCCATCACTTTCTGGCTCTTCGCGGCCTCCTGGCTCTCCTTTGTGGCTGCTGCTGGGGGATGATCCTGCTGCTGCTGCACCTGGCGGGGTGGCTGTTGCTGTCTCAGCCCCGGCAGGACAGGGAGGTGGATGCATGGGCACTGTGGTCGGGGCTGCTGCTGCTCCTGAGAGATGCGCACTGGCAGTAGGATGGCAGGTGGGTGTAGGGTTGCAGCCGGTATGGCACCCGGAGGTGCTGATGCCATGATATAGGCATTCATCATGCCCACATGTAGCAGCAGTGAGGTGCCTATCTTGAGGGACTGGGCCAGCTTCCGGGAGAGCTCAGTGGCCCAGCGGTCAATGGTGTCCATCAACTGCTGTATCACCTCCATCTGACATGTGTGGTCCTGTCTCTGTAGCCACCTCTCCTTCCGCATCTCGGCTAGGAGGTACCTGTCCCATCCCACCACCTGCTCCACGGCCATGCCGGTGGCCGCCTCCATCCTGTCAATGGAGGCGATCATCGCCTCCCCCTGCTCTGCATTCATCCTCATCTTCTCCTCTGCCAAGTCCTCTCACCACCGGCGCATGCGTGCCCTGTGTTCCCACATCCTCTGGGCCACTGGTACTGGTCCCTTTTGGGGCCAGGACAGCTTCTGGGGCAGCAGATCTGTGGGATACGGGTTTGGTTAGCTCAGTCAGGCAGCCGGTAGCTGCACGTGTGCCCCCTGGGACAGTACTGGGCATGGCCTGGGATGCCTGCCCATCCCCCCCTTCAACTTGGGTGATCGGGTCCCTTCCCCTCCCTCCATGTACCTGTGACCCACTACCCCTCCCCTGTTCCCTCATGGTCAACCTCGGCGCCCTGCCCACCAGCTCTGGCCACCGGTCTCCGGGGTCCCCTGGGAGCCATGTGTGCTGGTCGATCTTCTCCCCCATGGGCCGCCACCCTCTGCCAGCCCATTGGCCACACACACACACACACACACACACACACACACTTACCTCACTCCACTCGCTGCTGCTGCTGGTGCTGCTCCCCCTTGGCCTCCCACGGCAGTGGTATTGGTCCTGTGTGGGAACGGCCATGGGGGTGTGGCATTGGGGTTCCCCTCTCCCTACCCTCATATCTTGCCCACCCTTCGGTGGGCCCCATCCCTTCCATTTACCTTCTGCCACATGTTCCACTGCTCCCGGTGCCCGTTCCTCCTCTGTTGCCTCCTCCTCTCCCTTGGTCGCTCCTGTGGTAAGGAAGGGGCAGGGGTTGGTTGGTATGGTTCCCTGCCTATTGCACCCCCACTGCTCCCTCTCTAGGTCTGTAAAGGCCCTCATGCCTTCCACGCCCTGTGATTACTTCCTCTGTCCGTCTCCGAGCCCTCCGTGGCCAACTGCTCGATAGGGCTATGCTCAGAATGCTCCCCACACATCCACTGGCTCAGGGTGACCAATGTGTCATCATCAGAGCCCGAGTGTGGTAGTGGTATCCCCATGCCTGACTGTGATGGGGGCCTACTGGTCCCCAAGGTCCCGGGCCATTCCTCTTGGGGTGCGGGTCCGGCAGTGTCTATGGGTGCACCCGGTGCTGCCATGGGGATTGGGATGTCCTCCCATGTCCGGCCCTGTGCCATGCCACTCCCTATGAGCTGGGGGGGCCATGATGGATCCCTTCATGTGGAGGATCCTGTCTAGGACATCATAATAGGGCGCTGTCCACACTACGTCACTGGAGCGCTGGTTATTGTCCTTTATGTGCTTGTAGCCCCTCTTTAGCTCCTTGGCCTTGGACAGGCACTGTGCTGCTGACCTCTGGTATCTGGCTTCCCCCATGTCCCTCACTATCAGGTTGAACACATGCTCATTTTGCTTGTTTACCGCGAGCTCCACTGGTTTTCCAGGTACCCCCAGATCCTGATGAAGTCCTGGGTCTCCTGGACTCCCCACTGCCCCCCTTGCTGGTACCTCCATCTCTGTGCTGGGCTTTCCTGCTTCTGTGACACTGCCTCCTCCTCCGGCTCCTCCCTGCTGGTGTCCTGTGGGGGTTCCAGGGCTCGGGCACATTTCCTGATCTGTTGGGTGGGCATGAGGGTTTGGGTGCTGTGGTTGTGCCATTCCTGCCCCCGGCCCCTGCCCTCCCTCCATGGCTGTCTGCTACCCTTGCACCCCCGCCCCTCCGTGGGATTGTTCCATGTGATCGTGCCTGGCAATTGCTGTTCAGGCNATTCAGTGTAAATTAGAATTAGGCAACTAGTCAAATTTGCAAATCCAGTTGCATATACAGGAGTTTATTATGCTATAGAGCTATCAGTAAAGTTGTTGTGCAGGAGTTGTCCAATAAAATTCTTTGTAACAGTAGATTTGCACCAAGGGTAATTTCAGACGTTACGAAAATGCCTTTCACCACAGTGAACCCAGTGGATTCCCTGTGGTGGTGGCGTTTCCGTGAACGTCTGTTTGGTCCCGGTCAGAGGTTCACCACTGTGAACCTTCGGCCAGGATCAAGCTTGACCATGGTTCTCGACCTGCTCCCATCTCGAGCTCCAGAACCGTGGTTGGCCTTGGCCCCTACCAGTGATTGACTGTGCTGAACATCTGGATGCCGCCGAACAGATGTTCAGGACTCATTGGCCACACTGGGGGATTGAGTGTGGTTCACTGTGCTTGACTGTGATTTCATAATGTCTGAACTTACCCCCAGTCTCGCAAGATCCTCCTGCAGTTCTTCACATGTTTTAACTACCTTAAATAATTTTGTGTCATCTGCAAATTTTATCACCTCACTCTTTCCTCCTTTCTCAAGATCATTAATGAATATATTAAATAACACCAGTACCAGTACAGATCCCTGGAGCACTCCACTAGTTACTTCTCTCCACTGTGAAAACTAACCATTTACTCCTACTCTTTGCTTCCTATCTTTTAACCAGTTGCCAATCCATGATAGGACACTGCCTCTAATTCCATTAGTCTAATTTCCACAAGAGTTTCTCATGGGAGACATTATGAAACACCTTCTATATTATATCAACTGGCTTTCCCTTATCCGCATGCTTACTGCACCCTCAAAAAATTCCAATAGATTAGTGAGACATGACTTCCCTTTCCTAAATCTATGTTGTCTTACCCATTATGTCATGTTTATCATTATGCTCAGTAATTCTGTTCTTAACAACCATTTCCACCAGTTTTCCCAGCACCAACGTCAGGTTCACTGACCTGTAGTTTCCAGGTTCACCTCTGGAGTCCTTTTTAAATATTAGTGTTACATTCGCTACCATCCAACCCTCTGGTACAATGGCAGATTTTACCAAGAGGTTACAAATTACCAGTAGTAGGTCTGCAACTTCATATTTAAGTTCCTTCCAAAATCTGGGATGAATACCATCTGGTCCTCGTGATTTGTTACTATTTAGTTTGTCATTTTGCGCTATAACCTCCAGAGTAACACCTATTTGTGACAATTCTTCAAATTCTTCACCTACAAAGGCTCAGCCCAGCATGAATACCTCCCCAACATCCTCAGCGGTGAAGACCAAAGCCAAGAATTAATTCAATTTACAGATGGGTAACTGAGGCTGATAGACAGGGTGAAAATAAATGTGCTGCTGGACCACCAGCTAAATGCTATGGGAGCTGGAGTCGATCCTGGCGGGGTTAGTTCAGGGCAAGGAACTGACCTACGGTCAACCAGGCCAGTCGGTGAACACTCCCCCAACCCTTCCTCGGAACAGGAACAGAACAAACACACAGCCAGGCAGCCCCACCACCAGCATCCCGACCCCCACCATGATGGGTAGTCATGGAGGCCCTTGTGCCACGGTGGGGATGGTGGTGTGAACCAATGTGCAGGCCCGCTATGGCCCACCTGGATGGGCCTCAGTCTGGGATCATCCGGAGGACCACATCTGGGCCAGCTGCCTACCTGTTCGGGGCAGAAGCAGGCTTGCATACATAAGTTTGCATACATAATTGTACAAATCTACAATTCCCTTTAGTTTCAAAAACGGGATCTGGCAGTGTGCTAGGGTACAGAGAAGGGGAATCGGGGGAAAAGAAAGAAGGGAGGAAATGTTTAGCCTAGAAAAAATAAGCTGAAGATGTCATAACATGATTACAATTTTCAAATATTTAAAAAGCTACTATGGCACCCAGTTGTTCTTTCTGGTCACTGAGGATAGGACCAGAGAGAAAAAAAATACATTAAAGGAGGAAAGATTGAGTCTGAATATTAGGAAGACTTTTCTAACTATCAGGACAGTTAGACAATGGAATAATTTGCCAAGGGATGTTTTGGAGGCCCCAACACTGGAGGCCTTTAGGCTAGACAGACATCTTTCAAGGATCATGCAGATACTTGGCAAAGAGCAGTGGAGCCTTTCTTGCCAGCTGTGTAAACCCCAGTCTTTGCCCTTCTGTGTGAAAACAAAGGGACCAAGTTTATAACTGTTGTCATGTTCTGACAGCCCCCAGACATGTCAGTCTTCTACAGCTCCATATATGGATAAATCAGCAAAGACCTTGTAAGGATAGATGGCCAATGTCCTTGCATGAGCCTGAAAGGGTGGCTCCCTAAGAAAATGTAGTGGCCATGGGTACCTCCCTGGCTTAAGATGCGGAGCCTTTCACACTGCTCAAGAAGCTAAGATTTAATCAGCATTCTTGACTTTCCCTCTCCTCCTTTGTTCTGTACAAGGGTTCTGAGACCCTTAGTTTGTACAGGGTCTCAGATCCATCTTGTCTAGCTAGGAGGGTCTGTGTTGCTGGTTCTCCTGGTCAGGGACAGATCTGGATCCACTGTCCCTGTTCAATCTCCTAAGCAATAAAAGCCTAGTGACCCAATCCTCAGAGATTGGGTGAAAACAGACATGATGCTAACTCCACTTTAACACCGTTTTAACATTTCTTATGCATGTTGCAGGGTTGCATAGGGAACCAATACAGTCCTACAACATGCATCATAAAAGTTTAAACGGTGTTAAAGTGGAGTTAGCGTGATGTCTGTTTTCACCTATTGGATGTCTGCCTCGTTCTTCACATGAGTTCTGCAGCTTTGAACCCCTCAACATAACAGACTACAATATCACAGAACCGTGCATCTAAGTTATAGCAACAAAGAGAGAGGAGAAGAAATCCTTATATACCAATTTCAGGTATATAAGCTCTGGAGCATATAAGCCATGACAGACTTTTACCTCATGGACTTTGAAGGCCACCTTATTGTCCTTAAAAGTAGGCTTTTGTGCAATGTCTAGAACTCCCCAACTGACAATGGTTACATAGGCAGCAAGAGAATGATGCCAACCCCTATCCGGTACAATTTAGTTTGTGCTTCCATGCCTCTGGATAGCACATTTGCTATCTCTTTTCCTATACTTTCACAAAAACAACCATTAGCCTGGGGCATGTGAGAGGGTCAGACCTCCTAGAATACTATAAACCTGTTCTGGGAACATAGCAGGAAGGGGGGCTTTCTGGGACTGGGGAGTGTTGGAATGAGAGGGACCAGGAACAGAGCTCCCTCCTAGCTAGAAAACACAGAGAAAAGAAGAGGAAAGGGAACAACAAAAAGTGGCAAAAAGAGAATTAACAAGGAAAGAAGAAGGATGACAGATAACGGGGCTCTGGCTGGAGCTATTTGAGAAGCCTGGGGCTCTGGGCTTAATTTCATTCATTGGGTATTTTTACACACACATTTCTCCCTGTCTCTTATACACATCTAGATGTGTATAAGAGACAGGATCTTAAACATCCAGCTCTTTGAACGTCTGCATAGAACTTCTCCCAGAACTTTTGTGTGTAAAAAGTTCTCCTGGTAAACTGCCTTGCTCCAAGCAGCTGTGGTCACTTGGTTTCCATGGCAGCCTGTCACATAGAGCTGTGGCTACTTTAGGCTGCCTCGGGGCAGTGTTTGTGTGAAGAATGCATCCAGGAACTGCCTCAGGGCAGTGTGTGTGTGAAAAATGAATCCAAACTTACTTGTGGACTTGTACACCCAGAAGATTGAAAAATCTGGAACTTTAACGTGTGTGTAAAAATTATTGTTGCTGGTAAATTCCTTCTGATACTGTTACGCTGTTTAATTTTGTTCCAATGTGGACTGTGCTTAATTCATGCCAGGTCATCTAGAGGCTTTGCATAGGGTTTCATGTATATAAAACTGGAATAAAAAATTAACGCTAAATTAGCTATATCTTTATACTTTGCTCTCATGGAAATAATACAGGGTTAATATATCCTATTGCAAGCATGTCCTTGTCTTATTATAACTTCCATTGTGCTCAATGAGGTTTAACATTCCCCAAAGGGATCTATGAATTCACATGTGAAAAATTGTTCTTTGCCATAGTAGGGATGACCCTAAATACGTGCCTGTATTTCAAAGCACAGTCCTCGCTCCTCTGAGTGGCTAAATATGTCAACAAGCTAGTATTATCAAAGTGTAATAGAATTATTTCTACAAAGTAATGCACTGGCATACAGAATATTTCCCCAGTCCCCACAGTGGCTCAGGATAGATGAAAGCTGGATCCCTTATGGGAACAAATAAGAGAGTGAGAGAGGAGGGGAGATCAGGACAAGTGCAGTGACTGAACTGTTCTCACTTGTTATTGTACATAATACATTGTATTTTTCTGGTCTTTTGCAAAATGATCTTGCTCATTCAAGTTAGTGAAACTCTTGCAGTTTTCTTTAGTGGATTTGGCTTCATGCCTAAAAAGAAGGTGAAAGAAAAAAATAACCTATACAAATAAAGGTTAATAGTACAGAGCAGACATCTTAGACCAGTACTAGGAGATTAGATTGGATATGATCATTTGCGAGACATTTTCATTTTATAGAAGGAGAAATACAGTGGCTAATGCCAACTGTGTGCTCTGTTAATTTTCTGCTATAAGTTTGTTAGTGGATTTGTTTTTTCTCTTCTGAGATCGGTGTCCAGGGGTTTCCACAGGTGTGGTCCCATAATTACTATACAGGGTTGCACGATGAGATTTTATCACAAATTGTGTTATTACAGGGGTCTCTTAAAACCTAAAACTGTGAGATTCAAGACAAAATGGTGAAAATCTCAGCCTATCTTTTTTAAAAAGTCTCTAACCCTTATGGTTTCAGAGGAATGATTGAAAATATGACTGCACTTTTGTTAATATAGAATATAAGTACACACATAAAGTAAAGTATGTGTTTAAATGGTTTTACTTCATAATCAAATTTAAGAGCTTTGCTGCTTTAAAAAATCTGTTAGTGATGGCTTTGTGGAAAATATAGATTGCTGATGGTTCTGATGCAACTTGATGGTATTGTGATTCAGCTAGATTCCACAAATTGGGGGTTAAAAAAATGTGCAGTTGCAGTGGTGGCTGTATGTGCCAGATAGGCAGTGCCACCCCCAGCCGGGTCAGCTCCAGGAAAAGAACACATGCTCCTGCAGCCTGACCCGGATGGGGACTGAACAACATGTAGCTGGCTGGCTCTGCCCCTGAGCTGCAGCCAAAGCACACACACCCCGCCATGATGGGAAGCCTGAGTGTCATGGCAACCTCCCATACCGGGCCAGATGATCATGAAAACAGACACTCCACCTGGTTTGACCCGTTCTGGTCTGCCTGGTCAACTCCTGGGTCTGGACCATGGACCCAGTTCCTTCCAGGCCCACGTTTCCAGTCCAACTGCCTACCCCACCAGGGTCTGAATCAGGCCCACATCTGGAGGACCCAGAATAGACGTGAGGGTTCAGTGCTGATCCATACAGGCTAGAGTGGGTTGAATTAGGCCAACATAAGGTTTGAAAACCCCCATATCCTCTGGAAAACACAGCCAGTATTTGATTTTGCTTTATGGTCTGAGGGTTGGGCTGAAACTGCAGTTTGTTGGTGACTGCCTGCATTGAGTGGAGATTTTGAGTGATACCTTCCCTTCCAGGTATTTGATCAAGACCCTCCACTTGGGGGCAGTCGCCTTCAGGAAGAGACATAAGGGCACTGGCCATTATGTGACTGGTGAGAGGCTCCTGGGACTGGAGTTATTTGGGTTTTGTCCTGTAACACCTGCACCTGGGTTCCCAGGTTTTAGACAAAGAACCACATGGGCTGCAGATGGCTGTTAAGTGGTTATAGGGATTTGGAATGGGTAGTGTATCTTTCTTTTTTTCTATCTGTATATTCTTGGGGTTTGTGTCTGTTTTTAATTGATTTTCTGTTTGAACTGGGGTTGGGATTTGGGCAGGGGGAGATGGACAGGATCAAGAGGGAGGGTTGTGGATGGGAGGAGTAAGGCATGGGAGGGAGTGTCCTGCCCCCCCTGTGAGAGGGCGGGTACAGACATGGAAGGATTTATTTATTTTATTTATTTATTTTATAAACTTCTACCCCACTCCTCCTACCATGCAGCTCGGGGTGGCTTCCAACAACTTAAAATCCAATAAAAACAGTTAAAATAATCATAAATATTATAAAAACAGGGCTAGCAAACCAATCTAAAAACCAAAAATAGGTGGGGGAACTAAAACCCCACACCCTACCCACCCTCCCTCCCAAAGGCCTGGGCGAACAGCCAGGTCTTACAGTTCCGCCGGAATGTTAACAGGCTAGGGGCCAGGC
>QEPC01012689.1:1049973-1063352 GCA_003113815.1 Sphenodon punctatus
CCTGAGACTTCGCATCCGCCTGAATGTTTGTTTGTCTTCTCCCATGTCTCTCCCGCTGTCCCCTCTCCTTGTCTCCCCCTCCTTGTCTTTTAGATTGTAAGCCACAGGTAGGGACCGCAGCTGATTATATGTTCTGTACAGCGCCAGGTTGTTACTGGCGCTTTATAAATGTTTAATAATAATAATAATAATAATGGGCCCCAGAACCCTGTGGGTGGGTCCTGGAACAGGAGTGGAAGCTTCTAGACATTTGACAGCCCTCCCTGCCAGTAATGTAGGCCCCAGAAGTGGCTGCTTCTTTAGACAGTGGAATGACAAGTCCCCATGAGTGGAATGATGACCCCAGAACCCTGAGTGTGGGTCCTGGGGTTAGAGTAGCAGCTTCTAGATACTGGACAGCCCTTCCTGCCAGTAACATAGGCCCCAGAACCCTGATGGTGGGTCCTGGGGCTGGAGTGACTGTTTCTTGATGCTATGGAATGATGGGCCTAGAACCCCAAGGGTGGGTCCTGGTGCTAGAATGGCAGCTTCTAGATATTGGACAGCCCTCCCTGCCTGTAACGTAGGCCCCAGAACCCTGACAGCGGGTCCTGGGGCTGGAGTGGCTGCTTCTTTAGACAGTGGAATGACAAGTCCCCATGAGCGGAATGACAGCCCCAGAACCTTGAGGGTGGGTCCTGGGGATAGAGTGGCAGCTTCTAGATGTTTGAAAGCCCTCCCTGCCAGTAACATAGACCAGAGAACCCTGATGCCAAGTCCCGAGGCTGGAGTGGTTGATTCTTGATGCCATGGAATGACGGGCCCAGGACCCTGAGGGTGGGTCCTAGGGCTAGAGTGGCAGCTTCTAGATATTGGACAGTTCTCCTTGCCTGTAACATAGGCCCCAGAACCCTGATGGTGGGTCCGGGGGCTGGAGTCGCTGCTTCTTTAGACGGTAGAATGACCGTGCCCTGTGAGAGGAATGATGGGCCCAGAACCCTGAGGGTGCATCCTGGGGCTAGAGTGGCAGCTTCTATATATTGGAGAGCCCTCCCTGCCAGTAAAGTAGGCCCCAGAACCCTGATGGTGGGTTCTGGGGCTGGAGTGGCTGCTTCTTTAGATGGTAGAATGACCGCACCCTGTGAACAGAATGACAGGTCGAGAACCCTGAGGGTGGGTCCTGGGGATAGAGTGGCAGCTTCTAGATATTGAACAGCCCTCCCTGCCAGTAATGTAGGCCCCAGAACCCTTACTGCGGGTCCTAGGGCTGGAGTGGCTGCTTCTTTAGACAGTGGAATGACAAGTCCCCGTGAGTGGAATGACGGCCCCAGAACCCTGAGGGCGGGTCCTGGGGCTAGAGTGACAGCTTCTAGATGTTGTAAAACCCTCCCTGCCAGTAATGTAGGCCCCAGAACCCTGATGGTGGGTCCCGGGGCTGGAGTGGCTGTTTCTTGATGCCATGGAAAGATGGGCCCCAGAACCCCAAGGGTGGGTCCTGGGGCTAGAGTGGCAGCTTCTAGACGTTGTTGAGTTCTGTTAAGCCAGCCCTCCCTGCTTGTAACATAGGCCCCAGAACCAGGGGCTGGAGTTGCTGGCTGCTGCTTGATGCAGTTGGAAGATGGATCTCTGCAAGCAGAATGACAGGCCCAAGAATGCGGAGGCCCTCCTTTTGAGGAAATGGTACCCCCCTCTTTTTTCATAGTTCTGAAGAGACCCCCAAAATGAGAATTGGGGGAACTCTGGACAAGGAGCATGATGACTCAGAAATAAGGCGAGGCTGGGACTCCCAGGATTGACATAATAGACAAACCCCGCATACACAGATTAGTTTGATCCTGGAGAAAGGAGTTTAGCAGGGAGTTGCCTGTGTTACAGAGCAATCCAAAATTGAATGGTCAATTGAATTCCTTCCGTGCTTTGGAGAAGGGCCCCAGGTGTTCAGACAATGGCTCCTATCTAGCAATGGAAATTAGTCACATCCCCATCCTGTCCAAAACTCCTTTGGGGACAGCGAATCAGACACTAGTCCTGCAGAGATGTGTGGTGCTGAGGTTATAGCTGTCCCTCTGAGAGCTGTGTCACCACCATGCTCTGCCCCTCCCATCAGCGCTGTCAGCGGTGCATCACCTGGTACAGGAAAAAGGCAGGAGGGGGCAAAAAATCCTCGGTCTGGGTGCATTTTAAGTTGCTGCCCAAAGGTGTTGAAGCATGGGCCAGGTGCTCACCAACCTTGGCACAACTGTCATGGCGAGGCACCTCAAGGCATGCCACAGTGCTTTGCTGCTAAGCGGGTAGGCAGGGGTAGTGGACGCCAACAGGTTCCTGACAACAGTGGCTATAAGTCGTACACCTCCATCAATGGGCAAGCATCCTGCTCTAACAGCTGCTTCTATCAGTAGAAGCGGTATCACTGCTAGGGGGGAGCAGCAGCAGCATCAGTGCACCATGGAGGAGCTGGGGTGCAGACCTCCAACCCATGACAGGGTGAGCTGGTGGAGAGGGAGCTGGTGGAGAGCAGGCAGAGAGGGCTCTGGAGAGTGTGCAGCAGCAGCAGCAGCAGCAGCAGCATCAGCAGCAGCAGGACGCCCCTGGGGATGGTGGGAGTGGGAGCATCCACCCCTTTCAGCCGGCGAGGTCTATCTCTTCTCCTAGCCCGAGCAGTAGCAGCATGAGCAACAGCACCTTTATTGCTGCTTCTGGATGACGTGGATGGAGAGCCCTCCCTGCCTGGAATGTAGGCCCCAGAACCCTGATGGTGAGTCCTGGGGCTGGAGTGGCTGCTTCTTGATACGGTCGAATGACAACTCCCCGTGAGCGGAATGAGGACCCCAGAACCCTGAGGGTGGGTCCTGGGGCTGGAGTGGCTGGAAAACTTTGAAGACCCAAGTGGAGAAGGGTTCCATGTGAACTGTAGTTGTTGAATATGGGTCAGTCGATCCTAAGAGATGCGAGCTGGGCCCTTTCTGTGGATCGACACAGCTGCAGTGAGCATCATCTGCCCTTTCCCTGCCCATCCCTCCATGCCATCCTCTGCAGCAGTGGGGTCGGGGGGCCGGGGTCCCGGGGTGGTGTTCTGCCTTGGCATGCACCTAGCAGCTGACTTAGAACAGGTGTGGACCAGGGGAATCCGACTGTTTCAGTAACTTCGGGATGCGGATTGGCTCTAAGGACTGGGTGTTGCAGGCTCATCTGAGCTATGGTAGTGTACAAGAGTGCAGAGTAAATGGCTAACATGCAGTACCAGCAGCAGCGGCAGAGGCCCGACCAGGACTCACTGTCGGGCACCCCTGCTTGGCTAGGCCTTGCAGGCTGGCTTGCATGGGTAGGGGAGTGGCAGAGGACTGGCCAGGGGCATACTTAACAGAACTCAACAAGCACTAGTGCACGTTGGTCAAGCCTTGCCTGCTGGTGAATCTGGTGGATGCCCAGCCCCCACCCGCCAACGCACTCATCCGACCTATGGTCATTTACAAGATTGTGGAGCGAATGGCTGACATGCAGTACTAGAAGCCAATCCCGGAGAAGCCAACGGGAGCCCTGGGGAGAGTTCTCTTTTCTTTGTGAAGGGCAGGGTGCCCTGGAATGGGTTCACCCTGAGAGAGGGGACCGTGCCTTGGTGAGTGTCACATTTCTGGAAGCATCCAATCAGCTCTTGCTGCCCCTTGAAAATGGCCCAGAGACAGTCAGCTCTGCTCCTGTTGGACACAGACAGCTATTTGAACTTAGAGGAGGTATACAGCATCATCACTGAGGCCAGTGAGGAAATACCAAGAGGAGCTTGCTTGCAGACTGGCTGGCATGGGTGGGGTAGTGGCAGAGGCCTGGCCAAGGCTTGGTGCCGGGCACCCCTGCTTGGCCGGTCATTTCCATGCTGTCTTGCTGGCCCTTGAAAATCTGTAACTTGGCCCAGGGACAGCCAGCTCTGCTCCTGTTGGACACAGACAGCTATTTTAAAGGAGGTATAAAGCATTATCACTGAGGCAGGTGAGGAAATAGCCAAGATGAGCTTGCTTACAGACTGGCTGGCATGGGTTGGGGAGCAGCAGAGGGCCAGCCAGGGTCATACTCAACAGAGCTGAAGGAGGAGGGCTGCTGCAGTGAGCCTTGAAGCATAGCACGTGGGCCCTGGTGGACCCGACCCAAGGTGCAGATCTTGGTGGTAGTAGCAAATAAATAATAATATTCAACCTGTGGCACAGCAGAGGCAGCATTGGCAGCAGAAGCAGATATTGGATTGCCTGGACACAGAACCCATGGCACAGACAGCATAGGCGGCATTGGCAGTTGAACCCTGAGGGTGGGTCCCGGGGCTAGAGTGGCAGCATCTGGCTGCAGTGGAAGGACAGCCCTCCCAGTCCCTGCCCTTTATGTATGTATCCTTCTGGAGAAGGTTGGAGTAAGTTACTGACTATTTTTTTACGTCCTCCCCCTTTTCTATTTAAATGGAATTTGTCCTTGAATGCTCGATTGGGAAATCTCTTTGCCCTCTTTGCCAGCATTGCAGGCTGGCTTGACTGGCATGGGTGGGGGAGTGGCAGATGCCCGGCCAGAGCAGCAGTGGTGGTAGTAGGAAATAATCAATCCTATTCAAACGAGAACTTTGAAGGACGAAGTGGAGAAGGGTTCCATGTGAACAGCAGTTGTTGAACATGGGTCAGTTGGTCCTAAGAGACATGGGCCAGGCCCTTCCTGTGGATTGCCCCAGGCTGGCTGGCATGGGGGGTGGGTGGGGGAGTGGCAGAGGCCCGACCAGGGCTCGGTGGCTGGCACCCTTGCTTGGCTGGTTATTGCAGGATTGCAGCCTACTCTCAGGATCTGAACAAGCTATTCTGCCAATTGGTCAAGCCTTTCCCAGTGGTGAATCACGTGGCCACCCAGTATCAAACATTGGGTTGCCGAGGCAGAATCCATGGCACAGACAGCATAGGCGGCATTGGCAGCAGCAGCAGACATTGAATTGCCCAGGTACAGAACCCATGGCACAGACAGAGGAGGAGGCATTGGCAGCAGCAGCAGACATTGAATTGCCTGGGTACAGAACCCATGGCACAGACAGCGGAGGCAGCATTGGCAGCAGCAGCAGGCATTGGATTGCCTGGGTACAGAATCCATGGCACAGACAGTGGAGGCAGCATTGGCAGCAGCAGCAAACATTGAGTTGTCCAGGTACAGAACCCATGGCACAGACAGTGGAGGTGACATTGGCAGCAGCAGCAGACATTGGATTGCTGGGGCACAGAACCCATGGCAAAGACAGCAGAGGCAGCATTGGCAACAGCTGAAGACATTGGATTGCTGGGGCACAGAACCCATGGCACAGACAGCAGAGGCAGCACTGGCACAGCAGGTTCAGACATTGGATTGCCCAGAGGCTCATTGGAAACATTGGCACAGCAGGATCAGAGTTTAAATTTCCCAGAGGCATCATTAGTAACATTGGGACAGCAGGATCAGACATTAGATTGCCCAGGGGCATCATTGGCAACATTGGCACAGCAGGATCATAGTTTAGATTGCCCAGAGGCATCATTGTCACAGCAGGATCGGACTTTAGATTGTTCAGAGGCATCATTGGCAACATTGGCACAGTAGGATTGGACTTTAGATTTCCCAGAGGCATCATTGGCAATATTGGCACAGCAGGATTATAGTTTGGATTGCCCAGAGATCATTGGCAGCACTGGCACAGCAGGAGCATACTTCAGATTGCCCAGAGGCAGCATTGGCAGCATTGGCACAGCAGGATCAGAGTTTAGATTGCGCAGAGGCATCACTGACACAGCAGGATCGGACTTTAGATTGCCCAGAGGCATCATTGTCAACATTGGCACAGCAGGAGCGGACTTTAGATTGTGCAGAGGCATCATTGGCAACATTGGCACAGCAGGATCATAGTTTAGATTGCCCAGAGGCATCATTGGCACAGCAGGATTGGACTTTAGATTGCCCAGAGGCATCATTGGCAACATTGGGACAGAAGGATCAGACTTTAGATTGCCCAGAGGCATCATTGGCAACATTGGCACAACAGAATCAGTTTAGACTGCCCTGAGGCATCATTGGCAACATTGGCACAGCAGGATCAGAGTTTGGACTGGCCAGAGGCATCATTGGCACAGAAGAAGTGGACTTTAGATTGCCCAGAGGCATAATTGGCAACATTGGCACAGCAGGATCATAGTTTAGATTACCCAGAGGCATCATTGGCAACATTGGCAGAGCAGGATCAGACTTTATATTGGCCAGAGGCAGCATTGGCACTCAGTATTGGCACAGCAGGATCAGACTTTAGATTGACCAGAGGCAGCATTGGCAGCATTGGCACAACACAGGATGAGACTTTAGATTGCCCAAGGCCTAGTCCTATGAACACACTATAAAATATCAAAACTGAATTCACTACACAGTATCTCTACCTATCCTCTATAGCTAAGCTAACTCCTACATCTATCTATCTATCTATCTATCTATCTATCTATCCACACACAGGGATGGAGGGGGGGACACAGACAGCTCACAACAAACAACACAGGAAGGGGTACAAAACTGAAATGAAACCTAAATCAATATAATCCTACTCTAAATAAATCCAAAAACAGGGGACGGGAATCAGAGGTGGAATATATACAGGGAGGAGGGAAGGATTCAATGGAGGGTAGGGAGAAAGAACAGAGGAAGGGTTAAAAAATAAAAATAACACCTAGATCTATCTAATCTAATCTAAATAAATGAAACTATGAGGTAAATGTGTGGAAATGGGTGAAATAGGAGGAGGATGGCAATGGATTAGGAGCACAAACTGCTGGGAGAGGGAGACTTCTGAAACTGCCTGCTGACAGGAACAGTGGCTAGCTCAGAAGGATTTGGAAGGGGGGAGGGCAAAGACTTTTGTTACTTGCTGCACCCGCCTTTCCACAGGCCCCATTGGCTCCGTGCAGCCTAGCCCATGGCCAATCACAGCCTGCCAAGGCAGTGGTCTGAGACACAGAGGGCTTGTGATTGGGCAGGCAGGCTGCTATTCCAAGCATCTCCACCCCTGGCACCAGGAAGTCTGCTCCTCAGGTGCCCCCCTCCTCCCTGGGCTTGTGTACCCCATTTTTCCCACCCAAACGCCGCCGAACTCAGCCGAACTGTTCGGTCTTTCGAACGTTCGGTTTAGACGTTCAGTTCAGTCGACCAAACATGCCGCATTCGGCCCAAACACCAAACATCTGAACTGCGTTCGCACATCCCTAGTGCGCACACACACACACACACACAGCCACCATAGGATTTGCACGGGTGGCAACCACGCAACAACACCCATATTTCTGGGTGTTCATGTGTGGATGCTTTCTGTCTTAAAAGGGCCTATCTCTCACCCCTATGTAAAATAGGAATAATTCCACTTTATAGGACTGAAGCAAGTACCCACTGCCAATAGTGATTTCAACAAAGTCGGTGCATTCATATACACTTTTGCTAAGAAGATATGAAGTGATATACATTCCCCACTTTGGCTCTTTTTACACAGACACTCTAACACCCATAAAATGGGTGTTACATTTTATTATACATGTTTCAGGTCACCACTGCAGCCAATCACCATGGGCCCTGTACACACATGATGCCTCCACCCAGTTCTTCTGGGTGGAGATGGGTGTTGGCCGGTGTGTGGGGAGCATTTCCTTGGGTGGAGATGGGTGGGGGCGTCTGTGTAAATGCCACTTTCTGTGGGTGTTGGTGAGTGTTTGCTCCTGGCCAACACCCATCTCCACCCACACCCACCCATGGAGCAACCGGCAGTGGCGTCCCACCCACTGGCCAACACCCATCTCCATCCAGAGGAACTGGGTGGAGGCAGCATGTGTGCAGAGGCCCATGGTGATTGGCTGAAGTGGTGCCCTGCAACATGTATAATAAAATGTAACACCCATTTTATGGGTGTTAGAGTGTCTGTGTAAAAAGGGCCTTTGTTTACAGGTACAAATATACTCATTTTTTTAATTTTGCTTCAGCATTTTGGTTATTTTGATTACTTTGGTAACTTTGCTTTTATGTTTTGTTTACCCTGGTGGCACCATTTAGCACTAAAGCACAATAGTACTGTTGCACAGTAGTATGGTGAGCAATAACACATATATAGTATTGCTGAAGTAACCAAAACACCAAAAACAAAGTAACTAAAAGTAACTGGCAGGGGGTGTGCTGTATTTGGGGTGGGGCTGCTGCAGAGGACGCATTGGCTCCCTGGGAGAGTACTGACACCTGACCCTCTTCCTCTACTGGTATATATTCTAGGGCTGCGGCCTGGCAAGGGGTGTGCTGTATTTAGGGTGGGACTGCCGCAGAGGGAGCATTGGCTCCCTGGGAGAGTGCTGACATATGGACCTGCTTCCCCCACAGGTACATATTCTAAGGTTGGGGCCTGGGGCACCAGCCCTTGGATGACACCCAAAGGGTGTCAGCCATTAGAGGGCTGAAGTAGCTGTGGCCAAGAACCATGTTTGATGTATCTGAAGAGTCTCCCGCACCCCTTTTGGCATCAGCAGGCACCCTAACAGTGACCCCTGGAGAAAAGTGTGTATGGGAACCAGCTGGGGAAGGGGCAGGCCTAGCGATGTGGGCATGGCCAGAAGGTTGTGCTGGGGGTCCTTAAAAACCCCAGGACACCAGTGCACACCACAGCAACAAGCACCCTGGCAGTGAGGCACCCTGTGAGGCCAAGGTGCTCTGTTCCCCCTTCTGTGACTTCCATCTCCCCCAAGAACCATCTGAGGAAGGAGTGGGGCCAGCAACATGGGCTTGGCCAGAAGATTTTACTGGGGGCCCTTAAAAGCCTCTGGACTCTGGTGCACGCCGAAGGCCATGAGCCTAAGGTGTGGCCTTTGTGTGACTGGTGTGTGTGTGTGTGTTAGGTTGGAAAAGGAGATGTTTTTGTGCAGCAGCTAGTTAGAGGATGGTAATGGGGTAGGATATTGTGGAAGTTGAGACTGGGTATGGGGGGGACCCAATATGTGCAGCCAGGTGTGAGGTGGGGGGCACATAGAGGTTGCCCAGTGTGAGGGAGCAACGGGTGATGGGTGGGAGGGGAGTTTAGGGGGGGAGGGGCCCTCCAGTGAAATGGGAGGAGGGAGCAGGTAGGAATTCCCCTCAGGGGCCTGGTGGGACAGCTGGGGGGGTTTGCAGGAAGACTGGGGGGGGGACCCACAGCCATAGGGGTCATTATGGTCCAAGGGGTATATGGTCCGCGGGGAAGGTCAGTGAGGGCTTTAAGAACTGGCAGGTGCTTAGCACCGGTTCCACTGGTGGGCCCCCATGAGGTGAATGTGGGGGTCAGGGGTCAGAGGAACCCTGGCCTGAGTTTGGTGCTGGTAAATGCGAGGTCAGTCACCAATAAGTCAACAATGGTCAGGGGTTTAATCCTGGATCAGGCAGCTGACCTTGCTTGTATTACGGAGACCTGGCTGGACACTGAGTCGGGGCCTATCTTGACTGACCTTGCTCGAGCCGGGTACTTCAACCAACATCAATCCCAGGCTGGGGGTGTGGGGTGTAGCCATTATTTTTAAGGATGAATGGTCTGTGAGTAGATTTCCTGTGCCATCTATCAAAGGAGTCGAGGCCCTGCACCTGGTGTTTGATTTGGCCAGAGACAGAGTGGGATTGCTGCTGGTGTACCATGCACCTACCTGCCCCACAACTTCCCTGTCTGCTCTGGTAGAACTAGTATCAGGGGTGGTCTTGCGCTCCCCAAGGACCATTGTCCTTGGGGACTTCAATACCTATGCCGACTCCAGTCTCGGGGGTGTTGAGTGTGATTTCGTGGATGCCATGAGCCTGTCTCAGAGAGTCATCAGCCCAGCCCAGGTGGGTGGGCATACTCTTGACATGATATTTTGCACAGGCCTTGAGGCGGGGGATCTGGTAGTGGGGGAAGTGTTAATAGAATACCTGTCATGGATGGATCGTTATCACCTCCAGTCCACCATCCTAGTGCATGTCAGTTCTCAAATAGGTGCAGAGCCAGTTCGGTTGGCCTGCTCCCAGAGGATTATGGAACCAGATCGGTTCCGGATTGCCATGGGGGATATATCCTCTGACCCTGATGTCTGGTCGCTCGATGACCTCATGACTTACTGGAATACTCTGTTGACCAAGACCATTGACCATACAGCATCGAGGCATCCACTTCCCTCCTGCCGACAACGCAGGTCCTTGTGGTATACGGAGGAGCTGCAGCGAATGAAGCAGGAAGGGCAGTGATTAGAGCGATGGTGGCACCATTCATACACTGAAGCTGACTAGTTGAGACATAGAAGTTGGTTACATTCCTATGTCGTGGCAGTCATTGCATCTGCAAAGTCGTGCCCAGCTGAGCTTTTCCGGGTGGTATGGGGGCTGGTCAGCCTGGCTTGCCTCCGCCTGGTTCCGGAGCCATCTTCTGCTTGCCATGATTTATTTGCTGATTTTTTTGCAGATAAAATCACCCAGATTCACAGTGAGTTTGATGATGCAGTTATGGCACTATAAGAGCCAGAGGTAGTGGAAGTCCCATCCTGTCCTGTTTCGTGGGGTCAGTTTCAATGTGTCTCGCCTGCTGATGTGGGTGATGGTATTGGGTCTGTCCGCTAGGGATGGGCGAACAGATCGTGGTTCGGGTTCAGCCATTCGGTTCGGCCGTTTGGATAGTTCGCTAGGTTTAGGTTCGGTTGTTCCGTTCGGCCGTTCGGTTCAGGTTCGGACATTCGGAAAAAAATATCACGAGAGCACAAGTGCTGCGGAAACCGGAAATTCGAGTGCATGCGGAGCTGTGTGGCAAATGAGTGTGTGTTTGGCTGGGTGGCTGTTCAGTTTGTGTGTTTTGGCTGTGTTTGGGTGTGCAGTTGTTGTTCTTGTGGTTGGTGAGTGTTGGTGTCTGTTGTGGGTGACTGACTGTGTTTTTGTGTGTGTGTGATTTTAAAAAAAAAATGAAGAATACTATGGTGCTTCTTCCCTGGCTGGGGACCAACTTGCCGCTTGAGGAGGAGGAGGAAGAAGAACTAGAGCTTGCTGCCCCTACTACACCTCCGGTGGTGGTGCCTGGATTCTCGGATGAGGAGCAAGCGGCAGGCTCAGGAAGTGCTGCTGATAGTTTGGTAAACTTTTTTTTAACTTTGAGGACAAGAAAGGCTCTCTCCGTTAGCGAGCTCACTGGCGTGCGGGTGGGTGCATGGGTGGTGGGCATCAGTCAGGCACAAACAGTGGGCATCAGCAGGTGACAGTGGATGTCTGACATAGAGAGAGAGGGTACTGTAGTGTGGGGGGCTCTGGCACGAGCAGCACCCCCGCCCAAACATGTGCCAGGCTAGCAAGGGCCTCCACTCTCCAGTTGCCATCCCATTCCCTACGCACCCCCAAATAAGGGCAGGGTCTTTCCTCCAGTCAGGGTCACATCTCCCTTCACCATCCCTAGCACCCCAAGGAGGGCAGGATTTGCACGTGCCAGCCAGGGCCTTCCTAGTTGCAATCCCAAGCACCCCAAGGAGGGCAGGATTTGTACCAGCCAGGGTCTCTTCATTGCCATCCCAAGCAGCACCCCAGGGAGCGCAGGATTTGCACGTGCCAGCCAGGGGCTTTCTAGTTGCAATCCCTAGCATCCCTTAGCACCCCCGGGAGGGCAGGATTTGCACGTGCTTTCTAGTTGCAATCCCTAGCATTCCAAGGAGGAGGACTAGATGCATCATCATAAATTCATGATATTACTTTGGTGTTCTTAATGTGTTCCCATTTCAGAGAGGAATCGGATGCTGGCCCCAGCACTGCTGCCAGGACCAGGCCAAGGACTCGGCAGACCCCTAGGCAGAGGTTGCTGCCACGGCCAGAGAAACCCCCAGACATCCGGCACCAGACATCGGATGTCTGAAGATTCTACAACAAGGACAATGGAATCGCCACATACAAGGTATGGCACAGAGACTGGAACAGCAGGGAATGAATTGCCATATGACCTGTTAGGAACGGAAGTCCTGCTGTCATTCTCATCGTAACCAAGCCAAGTACGTGCACTTGAGACCTCGCATCTTCATGAATGTTAGACCCCTTGTCTCTCCCTCTGTTCCCCTTCCTAAGTCTCTCCCCCAGCTCCTGTCTCTCAGATTGTAAGCCCTAGGGGCAGGGACCCTGTCTATTTTATTACTTTGTAAAGTGCCAGGTACACTGCTGGCGCTATATAAATGTTTGTTAATAATAATAATAAGTCCCCTGCAGAGAGAGATTGGATGGCCACCCAGTCCATCCACTTGTGGAGACAGAATGCAGGCAGGGCTTATCAGACCATTGGTCTGACACAGTATGGCACTTCTTATGTTCCTATCTTTTTCTGCTCTTTTTAGCGCTGCAAGAAAATTTTCTGCCAGCAGAGGGAGGGAACCACGTCGGGGCTCATCAACCACATAGAGCGAATCCATGGCCTGAGAGTGAGGTGGCAGGGTGAGGAGTCTGGAGTGGCGGCCGTGGAGCCTCCGCGCCAGAAGAAGGGGGGAAGGCAACCTGAAAACAGTGGAATATAAGCCCCTCCCATCCCTCCAGCCCCGATGTGGAGACCCCAGGGCCCTGGGAGGACACAGAGGCGAAGGTCCTTCGGGCCAACTTGCAGCAGCCCACCCGGGACTTGGTGGCAGAGGTCCAGTGGTCTGTTGTCACCATGGAGAACCGCTTGGTGGAGCAGTTGCAGGCGGTCCAGGTGGAACAGAAGAAGGTGAAGGCATATGGGCAGTATGTCTCTGCCGAGCTGGACCGCTTGCAAATGTACCACAAGGTAGTCTCCAGGTGGCATACGGACATGGCAGAGGCCGTGTAGTTTTCCGTGGGCCACAGCTTCGAGCTGGAGGAGTCCCGGGTGGCCGGCCTGCAGCACTGTGATGCCCCACAATGGCTGTTGCCTTTCTCCCAAATCCTGGGGGACAGGCCCAGTGGCAGAGGCTCTTAATTTAATTAATAAGTTTCCTTTACATGTTTGCTTTTGTTTTTTAAAATGTTGTTGTTGTTTGTTTTCTTGTTATGTAAAATTTTAATTAAAGTTGTTATATTTATTGTTATGAGCTTCGTTAGACCTGATCCAATCTTTTATCCCTATGTGCTGAAGTTCTGGCTGACTGGTGGCAGAATCTCATACAGTTTGTCGATCCCTACCAGCAGCACCTTCCACCTCATGTAGCATAGTTATTAGGGGCGGGCCCGGTACCGGTACCGGTACACCGGATTTTACCGGTTACCGGTTTTACAAAAACCGGATTCCCGGATTCACTCCGGTATACCGGTACCGGATTTATTGCATTGGTTTCAATGGGGCGCTGTGTCCCCATTGAAACCAATGCAATCAATTAAAATTAATTCCCTCCCCCTCCCAGGCTGCGCGGGTGGAAGGGGGGACACCCCCC
>QEPC01012689.1:1063452-1077812 GCA_003113815.1 Sphenodon punctatus
CCCTTCCACGCCTTCCCTGCTCCCCTAAGCGCCTTCTTCCCTTCTCACTTGCTGTCCCCCATGCCTGGAACTCCCTCCCTGTCCACATCCGCCTTGCCCCCTCCCTACATACCTTCAAATCTCTCCTTAAAACTCACCTCTTTTGCTCTGCTCTGTCTGACTCTTTATCCTGCTAATCCACTATTTCCTATACCTACAGTCTGTTTACCCTTATCCTTGCCACATGGACCTGCCTACTGTCATTCTCATCGTAACCAAGCCAAGTACGTGCACCTGAGACCTCGCATCCTTCATGAATGTTAGACCTCTTGTCTCTCCCTCTGTTCCCCTTCCTATGTCTCTTCCCCAGCTCCTGTCTTTCAGACTGTAAGCCCTAGGGGCAGGGACCGTGTCTATTTTATTACTTTGTAAAGTGCCAGGTACACTACTGGTGCTATATAAATGTTTGTTATTATTAATAATAATAATAATAATAATAATAATTAATAATACGCTGTGTGTTATATTCCATCTCATTATGGTAGGTTTGCTGTGTGCTGGATGTGGGCAATGGGCATTAATTGGCGCATGAGCACAGATGGGAGTTCTTCCTGGTTCTGGCAGGTGGTAGCCAGGATATACCTACCTCTCCCCCTCTAACCCCCATCTCCCTCATTCTAGATGGGAACCTCTCTGTCTCTCTCTCTGGCCAATGTGGTCATATAGTGCAGGTGACAGCATGGGTGGGATCATGTCTGTCTCTCCTTCAAGCAGTGGGTGGACTTTCTCTCTCTCTCTCTCTCTTGGCAGCAACCTGGGTGGGCAGACAGGCATCTTGGCATGAGAGGCAGGAAGGCGGGCTGAGGCAGGCTTTGAGCTTGGCAGCAACCTGGGGTACAGAACACTTGGCACAGACAGCATATAGGTCTGGCAGCAGTAGCTGTTTCTTTATGCCATGACATCATGGCACAGACAGCATATAGGCCTGGCCTGGGGCCATTGGCACTGGAAGAAGCAGACATTGGTGGCCATGGTACAGAACCCTTGGCAAGGATAGCATATAGGCCAAGGATCTCTTAGACAGTCGATCCTAAGAGATAGGCAAGTGTTGTTGCGAAGGGATGGGTGATTGCCGATAACCTCTGTTTTATGAAGAGACAGGGGTAAGGGGGCTGGGCAGGGGCAGGTGCCTTCTGAATGGAGATGGTGGAAGTTCCCTTGCACTTTTTGGGTAACCCATGGCAAAGCCACAGAAGAAGGATCCTGGACTGTCGGAGAACTTTAAGATACTTTTAGGATTGAGATAATCCGGGGTGAGCTCCAAATCATCAGAAGGCAAGCATACATCATCACTGTGGAAATCCTCAAGGAACTAGGCATTGAATGCAGGTTGCACAACCAGATATGCATGCACCATCAGTCAAATCTGTGAAGTAGAGAGGATTCAGAATGTCATCTGTAGGGATGTGCGAACACGAACTGTCGATCCTACGTGATAGGTGAGCATTGTTGAGAAGGGATGGGCAATCGCTGATAACCTCCGTTTCCCGCAGCCAATAAAAAGGTAGTCGGGTACAGGATCATCCTGGGCCAGCTCCAAATCATCTGAAGTCAAGCTTCTAGATACAGTGGATAGAAAGATGGATAGACAGTGGATAGAAAGATGGCTCTCTGTGAGTGGAATGACAGGCCCCAGAACCCTGATTGTGGGTCCTGGGGCTAGAGTGGCAGCTTCTAGATACAATGGATAGAAAGATAGATAGACAGTGGATAGAAAGATGGCTGTCTTTGAGTGGAATGATGGCCCCCGGCCCATGATGGTGGGTCCTGGGGCTCAAGTGGCAGCTTCTGGATCTTGGCCACATCCCTCCCTGCCTGTAACTTGGCCCCAGAACCCTGATGGCAGGTCCTGGGGCTGGAGTGGCTGTTTCTTGGTGAGGTGGAATGACACCGGAATGCATGAGGAATGATGGCACAAGACCCAACACGGTGGGTCCCGGAGCTAGAGTGGCAGCTTCTAGGTATTGGCCACAGCCCTCCCTGCCTTTAACTTGGCCCCAGAACTCTGGCTGCAGGTCCTGGGGCTGTAGTGGCTGCTCCTTGTCATGCGGTGGAACGACATCGGAATGCGCAATGAATGACGGCCCCAGACCCATCACGGTGGTTCTCGGGGTTAGAGTGGCAGCTTCTAGGTATTGACCACAGCCCTCCCTGCCTGTAACTTGGCCCCAGGACACTGACAGCGGGTCCTAGGGCTGGAGTGGCTGCTTTTTGTCATGTGGTGGAACGACATCGGAATGTGCGAGAATTGGAATGACAGCCCCAGACCCATCACAGTGGGTCCTGGGACTAGAGTGGCAACTTCTAGGTATTGGCCACAGCCCTCCCTGCCTGTAACTTAGCCCCAGGACCCTGACGGCAGGTCCTGGGATGGAGTGACTGCTTCTTGTTATACAGTGGAATGACATCGGAATGCACGAGGAATGACAGCCCCAGACCCATCACAGTGGGTCCCGGGGGTAGAGTGGCAGTTTCTAGGTATTGGACACAGTGCTCCTTGCCTGTAACTTGGCCCCAGGACCCTGATGGTGGGTCCTGGGGCTGGAGTGGCTGCTTCTTGGCATGCGGTGGAATAACATCGGGATGTTTGAGGAATGATGGCCCCAGACCCATCATGGTGGGTGTTGGGGCTAGAGTGACAGCTTCTGGGTCTTGGCCACAGCCTTCTCTGTAGAGGTGTTATGTATAATGCTTTGTTAAAGAACCCCCTTTCTGTGCCACTGATGAATAGGGATTGATGAGTGGGAAGAGTTGTGTCAGACCAGCAAACCCTCTCTGGGTTCTATGGAAGTGATCCTATGGAGAAGGTAGACTAAAGTCAGGAAGTTTCTGAACTTCCACAAGCAACTTTAATTTTATTACAGTAATGGACTTGGATTGTCTGACCTCAGTAGCTGTTATCAAGTAACATCTATATCATGCCCTACCTAGAGCATACAGCTGAGTGGGAGTAAACAAAACTAAAATATACATGCCTGTTAATGGTCATGAGAGTGAGAGAGAGAAGAAAACAGGAATTAAACTTAAAGTAACAGTAATTCAGTCAGTGAGTATTGATGTTGGAGATACAGAAAGTAATTGGAATGTTTTGAATAGCTTGTAACTTTACCCCAGGACCCTGATGGCGGGTCCTGGGACTGGATTGGCTGATTCTTGTCATGCGGTGGAATGACTAGTAACATTGGCACTAGCAGCAGCAGACATTGGTTGCCGGGGCAGGCAATCAGGTGGCATGGCATGAGCGGCAGTCAGACAGACTGAGGCAGGGTTCGAGCTTCACAACCTGGGCAAGCAGTGTGGCATGAGAGGCAGTAGGGCAGGCGGACTTGGGCAGGTTTTGAGCTAGGAAACCTGGGTGGGAAGACAGGCACCTTGGCATGGGAGGCAGGACTGATGCATGCTTTGAGCTTTGCGGCAAGCTCGGCGGGCAGACAGGCAGCATGGTATGAGTGGCAGTAGGGAAGGCAGACTGGGACATTGGCAGCAGGGTACTCAGATAGGCTAGCAAAGACTGCAGTGTGAGAGAGCAAAAGCCAGTCAGTGTCACATAGGCAGGACGAGATCGTGTAGCCATAGGCTGACTGGCAGGCTTACAGCTTGTTTCCCAATGCCACCCTGCATCATGAGGTCAGTCATATAAAGTGGACAAGGCCGTCTAGTATGAGAGAGAGAGAGAGAGGCAGGGCGGGTGCCAGGCATTGGGAGGGAGGGACAGCACCTCAGTAGCACAAGAGCAGTAGCCCTAGCCCAGATGGAGGAGGAGGAGGAGGAGGAGGAGGAGGAGGAGCCCCATCATAAGACTGCCCCTGGCATGAGATGGTGTGTGCCACTGCACCATCACTCGTTGTCCACGGGTAACTCGGGGAATTCCAGCAGCGGAAGGTTCACCTTCAGGAACAGCAACTGCTCCACCAACTTGACCCCCAGTTTCAGGCGGTGCAGGGCGCAAATGTCCCCCATGATGGAGAACATCCTCTCACTGGGGATGATGGTTGGTGGGCAGGACAGGATACCCTTGGTCACTTTGAACAGGACCGGCCACATGTTGGCCTTGCCGGCCCAGTAGGCCAAGGGATCACTGATGGGATCAATGCATGGCTCCTCCTCCAGGTAGGTCTCCACTGCTGCTGAGACGCCATCATACTCCCTCTGGTAGCTCTGGGTGGGCACCACCTGCCCCACTGCCCTCAGCCATGCTGCTTGCCCTTTTGTGCTAGGCTCCATGCTCCACAGAGTGGACTTCACAGAGGAGGAGCTGCTGGCAGTAGGTGTCCTGCTGCTGCTGTTCATCCTGCTGCTGGTGCTTCTGCTGCCACTAGCGCTGGGGGCAGGGGTACACACAGATGGCTGGAAGGGGTCACTGCTCCCACTCCCCACCATCCACAGGGGTGTCCTGCTGCATGGCCCGCTCTGCCTGCCGGACCTTATGCACCAACGCAACCTTCTGGAGGCCATAGACCACTCTCTCACATGCCATGCTGCCCTTGATCCTGGGGTCCAGCATGGTTGCCAGGACATATTCCTCCCAGTGCAGGAGCTCATCAGAGCATGCCCTCAGCCCTGCTTTCAGCTTCCGTGCAAGGTCAATCGCCTCATCTGAGATCCTCCTGACCTGAGGGTCATGATCCCCCCACCCCCAGAATCTCATCCAGGCTGCTTTGGAGACTATAGACCAGCATGGTCACCTNTCCCGTGCCATGCTGCCCTTGATCCTGGGGTCCAGCATGGTTGCCAGGACATATTCCTCCCAGTGCAGGAGCTCATCAGAGCATGCCCTCAGCCCTGCTTTCAGCTTCCGTGCAAGGTCAATCGCCTCATCTGAGATCCTCCTGACCTGAGGGTCATGATCCCCCCACCCCCAGAATCTCATCCAGGCTGCTTTGGAGACTATAGACCAGCATGGTCACCTGGCTGAGGGTGGCAGTGGAGCTGCTCAAGGTCTCCGTCAGAGCCAGGAATGGTCTCAGGACAAAGACCGTGTGAGTGATAATCTCCCATTCCTCCCTGTTGTACCCTGGAGGTGCCTCAATGTCTGTCTCCAGTTCTACCTGATGCAGGGCGGCTTTCTGTTCAAGAAGCCACTCAAACATCAGGAAGGTGGAATTCCACCTGGTGGAGACATCCTGGAGTAGCGTGTACACTGGGGATCCTTGCTCGGCCTGCTTCTCCCAGACGAGCTCGCTGCCCTTCACATTTTGGTTGAAGAAGCCTGCCAGCTTCCTTCCCCACTCGACCAGGGAGCTAAGGGTGCCTGGACCAATCCCCTTCTCCCCCAAGCCCAGAGCATTCTTCACCATGAGATGGAAGGTGTGTGCAGCACAAGGGATGCTTGTGAAGCCCCCGTCACAGACTGCCTTTAGAATATTGGCCGTGATGTCTGCAACCACACACCCGTTGGTGAAGGCTGTGCCTGGCGTGACCCACTCCCTCACCATGGTGGTCAGGACTGCGTTGAGGTTCCTCGAGATGTGAGAGCTGTCCATGACTTTGGCCTGAAGTAGGGCCCACCTATACCCTGCTTCAGATCCCCTCCTGCCACTGCCAAGTGCTGCCTCTAGTTCCTGCCACCAGTGTGCAGTCACTGCCATGTAGGCATGCTGGGTATTTCTGGTGGACCACAGGTCGGTGGTGAAGTGGACTGTGGATCCCCCAGCCCCTGCCAGCAGCTCTCCCACCCGCTCCTTCAAAGCCCTGTAGAGCTGTGGCACCACGGTCTGACTCAGGGTGGAGCAGGAAGGCATATTAAAGTTAGGAACCAGGAACCCAATCAGCCACTGGAAGTCCTTGTCCTCCACAATTGAGAAGGGCTGGCCATCCAGGGCAATCATTTCTTCCAACAGGCACTTGGCTTTCCCTTTGAAGCCAGTGCCATGGCGTCCTGACAATGGCCTGGTCAGATCCCCCCACCCCATTTCCTCCATGGTGGACGGATGGCACTGCTGGGGAGGCTCCTGCTGCTGTTCTGCCCCGATACTGCCTTCCCACTGAGCAACAGAGCACTGTGGCATACCTTGAGGTGCCTCGCCATTGCAGTTGTGTCAAGGCTGGAGAGCACCTGCCCATGCTTCACCACCTTATTGCACAGCATGTACTGTACCTCTCTGGGACCATCTGCCCGCACCTGCTTAAAATGATCCCAGACTGAGGATTTCCGCCCCCCAGCCTCCTGCCTTCTTGCCTGCCTCGGTGGACGCACTGCTGCCAGCACTGCTGGGAGGGGGAGACGTACGTGGCACTGGCAATAAAGTTCTAGGAGGAGGGTCAGACATCGCCTCAGCTGCAGACATCTCCTCTGTGGCACTAGTGTCTGCCTCTGACTCACTGTCCACGATCACAGTTATGTCCCGTGAAGGGGAGTACTGGGACCCTGAGGCTAGACTGCCCGTGCCCACCATGCTGCTGGAACTCTCCCTGTGCCCCCCGCTGTAGCTGCTAGTGCTGCTGCTGCTGCTCTCCCTGCTGACATTGTCCAGGGATTGGGCCCTGCCTCTAGCATCTGGGATCCACCAGCTCTGGACTGCTGGGGATTGCCTCGACAGTGGGGGACATTGGTGGCCCTGAAGGAACATCAGAAGCAGTACCAGCAACTGATCCACCACCAGCACCAGCAGAGACAGATGCAGTCTCAAGTCCTGCGGGCCTTCCAGTGCCTTGCGTGGCAGTGGAGGAGGGCACTTCCAGGACGGGCCACTGAGCTGCTGAAGCCTGTTGCCCTAAAGCAGGTCTGCTGAGTTTGGGGAGGGGGGTGATGTGCTCTGCTCTGGCTGCTGCTGCTGCCTGCTGCCACTCCCCTGGCATGGCCCTTCCCGCCTCTGGCACGTGCCTCATTGCCTCCCCTATGGGCAGAAGATTGGCCTCTCCTTCCCTTCTCCATTTCTCCCTCCAAAATAATGTTTTTATTTTTATACTGTTTTTTTTTATTTTTATTTTATCTATCTATCTATCTATCTATACATACACACACTAAATCTAACTGCTATTAACTATTCTAAATGCTATGAACTAAATGGATTATCTAATAAGTAAACAGGCCTACTCCTACTAAAACTAAAACTAAATCACTAAGCTATCTCTATCACTAAGCTAACTCCTACATCTATCTATCTATCTATCTATCTGGGATTGGGGGATCACAAACAATACAAGGAGGTGTACAAAACTGAAATGAAACCTAAATCAATCTAATAATCCTACTCTAAATGAAAAAACAGGGGAAGGGAAGAGAATCAGGGATGGAATATATGGGAGAGGGAAAGGATTCTATGGAGGGGGGAGGGAGGAAGGAAGATTGAACACAGGGAACACAGGGAGGGGTAAAAATAAAAATAACCACTAATCTATCTAAGCTAAGCTAAATAAATTAATGAGAATATGGGGGTAGATGGGTTGGATGGGTGAAATGGGAGGAGGATGGCAGGAACTGGGAAATGCTCGGAGAGGGAGCCTTCTGAAATGCTTGCTGTTCCAGAACAGTGACTAGCTCAGAAGGTGTTGGAATGGGGGGAGGCAATCAGTTTTGTTTCTTGCTGCGCTCGCCTCACTGCAAGCCCCATTGGCTCCATGCAGCCTAGCCCGTGGCCAATCACAGACTGTGAAGCTCATGATCTGAGGCGAAAAGGGATGGTNAAGCCAGTGGTCTGAGGCGAAAAGGGATGGTGATTGGGCAGGCTGACTGCTACTCCAAGCCTCTCCACCCCTGGTGCCTGGAAGTCTGCTCCTCAGCTGACTCCCCCTCCCTGCCACGTTTGGCCTTCCAGTGACACCACGTTTTTGTCATTTTAGTCACCCGAACATGATCCGAACTGACCGAACTGTTCGGTTATTTTGGCGTTCAGTCGGTTCGTGTTCGGATTCATGTTCGTGTTTGGGTTCAGTTGTTTGAACATGCCGAACTCTGAACTTCCGAACTGCGTTCTCCCATCCCTAGTCCACACCACCCATTGTGAACTGGACCCATGCCCATCCTGGCAGGTTAAGGCCAGTCAGGAGACATTGGTGCCGCTGCTAGCGGGGGTGGTCAATGCCTCCCTTCGGTAGGGCAGGGTGCCGAGTTGTTTGAAGGAGGCAGTGGTTCAGCTCCTGCTCAAGAAACAATCTCTTGACATTGATGCCCTAGCCAGTTATTGGCCAGTCTCTAACCTTCCCTTTTTAGGGAAGGTTATTGAGCAAATGGTGGCATGGCAACTTCAGGAGCATTTGGATATGATTGGTTTCTTAGATCCCTCACAGTCTGGCTTTCGTCTGAGTTATAGCACCGCGACTGCACCTGTGGCCTTGGTCGATGACCTCTCCTGAGCATTATTAGATCTGTTGACTGCATTTGATACTGTTGATCACGAGCTGTTGTTGACCTGCCTTCGGGACCAGGCTGGGGTGGGCGGTAGCATTCTTGAGGGGTGCTGCTCGCCACCAGATGTTCACCATGGTGAACCACCAGTGGTGAGAAAAATAACTACGCTTTCGAGGATGTTCTGGGCACCCCAAAAGCGTGATAAATTGAACCACAGCCCGGAATCGGCAGATGGTAACGTCTGTTACTGCCGCCGATTCTGGGTCGTGGCCCAGACTCCAGGTCAGAATCAGGCACAGCGGCTGAATTGGCCGCTGCACCCGCTCGTCTCCAGGAGGGCAGGAGGCTGGGGGAATGTGGGGGGTGGGGTGGGGCTGTGCGGCCGCACGTTGCGTCATGCAGGCCCCCCCAGATTCCCCGCCGGAATCAGCCAGCACATCTGCTGGACGTGATGTTTTGATTCCAGTGGGGAAGCAAAAGGTGATTCCGTGACGGGGCCAATAGACACCCCATCACGTCTGAAATCACCCATAGTCACAATGAAACTTCAGAATTTCAATACGTACAGCATTTTTGACATTTTTAAAATTTCAAAGCAGTTTCCTTTCCTTCCTTCCCTCCTCTTTCATCTAACTTTCCTTTCCATTTGGCCTCGCCTACTAACTCTGAGTTTTAAAATCCATTTTGTGAACTCTGCTGTACTCTCTCCCCTCTTTCCTTAGGACCCCAAACTCTGTGGTTTTCTGATAACTTTGTGCCAAGGTGCCAGCCACCTTCATACTCTCAAGTAGTTCTTCCCTATTGGTTAGAACCAAAGCCAAAATAGCAGAGGCGCTGGTTGTTTCTTCAAACATTTGAAAGAGAAAGTTGTCCCCAACACATGACAAGAACTTTTGGGTTATTTCATATCTTGCTGTGTTAGTCATCAAACATATATCAGGAAAACTGAAGTTGCCCTATTAGTACTAGTTCATAGCTTTTTGAAATCTTAGCTACCGGCTCAAAAAATGCTTCATCTGCCTTCTCTGCCTGAAAAGACCTACCATATGGGAACTCTGAGACAATCTGTGGCAGAAGCATGGTGTACTATGAAATTACTCTAAGGTTACAATGTGTTAGATTTTTTCAGACACAACAGAGATCACCACTGTCCAGTAACCCTGAGGAAGCCCCATGGTATTACCATAAGGGCTGGGCTTTCTGTCATTATAGGAAAGCTTCCATAGACATGTCCAAAAATGGATGAAGACACTACTTTTCTGATTTGGTGGCATTTTAAAACCACTTCACATTTAAAAAAAACCCTCTTATTCAGTTGCGAGAAGTGGAGTTTCATAAATTTGAATGACAGAAGGAATTGTATGATCATCTATGGCAATGGTAATAGAAACAAAAGTAATTCAAGGATTTCTCCATTTTTTTGTCTGTGTGACCGATTTCTGAAATTTAAATATAATCCTTCAACTCAGACCACCATAAAGACATGCAAAGTTCAAGTATCAATAGAGAGGCAAATATCAATAGATTTGGGAACCCCTGCAATAATTTCTGGGATTGACAGAAAACATCTGGGTTAATAATAACAAATCAATTAGAGAGACCTCAATTTACTTCCAGGACTTTTATTTAATCTGGTATAAATTAGGGCTAAAACGAGAATGACTTGAGATTCTCACAGCCCATGCAAACTCTCACAAGGGCTGCCAGATCTCACAACTTTCTTGGAATGTCAGCATTTATAAGATTCAAATACTGGCTTTCTCCCCAGCCTAACTGCTAAGAGACAAAAGTTTCTTCCTAACATAACCCCCCCAGCTAATAGGGAGGGGAAAGAAAGCCCCGGGGGCTCTTGCTTCCTCCATCACACATATGGAAGACCAGCCCCAGTGCACCCAAAAAGAAACAAACTCACATTTAAGGAAAATGCAATGAAGAACCCAACTAAAGTATAATGATTGAACTTTCCCCTTCCCTAAATAAGCATGTCCAAAAACACAAGTTACGTTAGTAAGTGGCAGATTCAGAGGGGGGAAGGGGACTAAGGGGGATGTAGCCACCCCATTCATATGCATTTACTGCAGGAGGGCTCTCGATCCCTCAAAATGACCATGACTGCAGAGAGTTCTCCTCTGAATCTGCCACTGGAACAATAAGGAATTTGTTTCCCTGAGGCAACAAAGGTCCCTGACAACAACAAAGCACTGGGACTGGATGCAAATTTGCTTTCTTGCAAATTAGAGCTGCTTTAAGCATGAATATGATCCATGCATGCAGAATTAATGGTACAGATGCATACTGGGAGGTAACTGGGGAGGGAAAGGACCAATTTTTTTCCCTGGGGTAACAAGGTCCCTGACAACAACAAAGCACTGGACTGAGTTATTGAATTTGGGTCACTCATCACCCTATTGGGAGCAGTGACACACAGCCTACTAAAGCTACTAATGTAACGGTCCTTTTGGACATTCAGGCCACTTTTATATGAGGCGCTTAGAAGCACCTCCAGAGCCCCATATTAATTAAGGAAAGCCGCATGGGTAGTGTTTGCATGCTTCCGACACTACTGGAAGTGACGTGCCACCCGTTTTCTTCAGTGGCGGCAGC
Source organism: Sphenodon punctatus (assembly GCA_003113815.1). Lineage (NCBI taxonomy): Eukaryota > Metazoa > Chordata > Lepidosauria > Sphenodontia > Sphenodontidae > Sphenodon > Sphenodon punctatus. Next base: position 1,074,386 of record QEPC01012689.1, read on the forward strand.
TGCAGATGCAGGGCTTTCAAAGAGGCACGTTCTATAGACCTCAAAATTAAGTCTATAGAAGGTGGCTATTTGAAAGCCCAGTGTCTGCAGTCACCACTGCTGAAGAAAATGGGCAGCACATCACTTCCAGTAGCGCGGGGAGCATGTAAACACTTCCCGCATGGCTTTCTTTTTTAATACGGGGCCCCGGAAGCCCTTCTAAGCGCCCCGTGTAAAAGCGGCCTTACTTATTTAGGGAAGGGGAAAGCTTAGCCATTGCACTTTGGTTGGGTTCTTCATTGCATTTTCCTTAAATGTGAGTTTATTTCACAAAAACTTCCTTTTGGAGACACTGGGGCTAGTCTTGTAAATGTGTGAGGGAGGAGACAAAAGCCCCTGGAACCTTCTCTTCTCTGTCAGCTGATAGTGGGTGGGAAAGAGCTCCAAGGGCTTTTGTTTATAAACTGTTAGGCTGTGGAGGAAATTAGTTTTTAAAATTTACAAAAGCTGACCATGCTTCTAAATTTCAAAGGGACTAAGGAGGTGTTCATACACAGGTCAACATCTCATGAGAATGGCTGATTCTTGTGAGTTTCTCAACCAGGCATTCTCACTGGAAAGGGCCATTCTTGCCAAAATTTTCATTTATAACAAGATCTCACTTCTGTCCTAATGTAAATGAAAGGAGATTGCTCTTGGTAACAAATGGATGCCAGTTTTCTAGTATGTTTTTTTTATTTTTTTAAAGTTTGTTAGTGCCATTTTAAAATGAACTATTACACTTCATTGAAATACTAGAGTTGAGTTGCTTTTGATTTATACTGGTGTGAGCAGTACATTTAACTGGTGGTGGTGCTTAACATTCCTACAGCACTCTTTATAATTTCAGCACTAACTATACTTGGTTAAAGGCTTTCATATTATTTCATTTAAGACTCTTAAACAAAACACATGGCACTTGCTGTGAGTGTGAATGAGCTATCTCCTGTGTTCTGAGAACACCATTGTTAGGCTATTTTGGGACGAGGTAATAAACAGAATTAATATGGTCTTTTACACAGATATACCCAGGAATTGCATATTATTTATTCTAGGGAATACAGATTAAAAAAAAGAATTAAAAAAAATCATACCCCTCTAAAAATCATTCATATTAAGACTTGCCTTAATAACCACAAGATGGATTTTATTAAAATTGGAAGTCATCTTCCTCACTAAATAGCCAACTAGTGCTGGACACCTAAATGAGTTAGAAAATTTCTCTCCAGAGAGACTTTCATTTAAATTAGCAGGTAGAGCTGATACTTTTTCAGAACATCTGTTCCTGCTTTTTAAACTCCTTTTGATTACAGTGATGATAATAGTATCAAGTATAGCTATCCCTTTTTCTTTCCTTTTACCCACATTTTCTAAAATCTTGACTGTCAATATTTCTTAGAATTGTTAATTGGCCTGTTTGTTTTTTTTCCCTTTCTTTATATGCAGTGTCTTTTGAAATTATGTCTTTTTTAAAACATAATTAGATTTTTGTTTATGCAACTATTTTACAAAGCAGCTGTGTCAGTTCTTATGATATACTCAAGGCCTTGTGTTGCAAAGTAGTTCTTCTGATGCTCATTGACAATCCTAAATTACACTTGCATGTGCATGTGCACAAACACACAGCATAAAAAGCCAACTGGAAGAGAAGCCTGGAACAATGTCTTGCTGAACATTCAATATATAAAGAACTCATCAGTGACTGATACTATTTTGCTGAATCACTGCCAACAAGAAACATTTCTTTTACTACCACTTACTCTTCTACAATTTTGGAAGTTACAGATGTTTGCACTGTTAATCCAAAATTTTGCTTATATACAAATATGTGTTCAATATTAGCTTAATTAATACTAGTGTTACCCTTCTGCATATGACTGTATATATTTAGAACTCACTTAAATGAGCAGATATTTATAACAGGCTATAAACGTTTAATGTTGGGCTATTACTATAGATGGATGTAGAGCCAAACAGATTGGTAGTTCGCTTATAGGCATTGGTAGTTCGCTTATAACCACCTGTTACTCTACTAAATTTGTTTATTTAGATTTTTTTACCCAGCCTATTACCTAATGCCTGAGCTAGGGTAGCAGATAATCAGGTTTCTGGGAATAGGAGTTGGTTCCACCCTACTAATACCTCCTCTGTCATTAGGATCATTAATGAACCCCTTGGGATCATTAATGTATCAGGAACCATCTTTTGAGAAATGAATGAATCTACTTCAGCGGATAGTTTGACATTCTTGTCAGTGGTTCTGTCCATGGCTCCTGCTGCCATCATAAATATACACAATACACAATAAAACCCATAAAAATACTAACCCCGCTGCCCCTGGATCTACCTTGCCCGTTAAATGCCTGGCCAAATAAATAGGTCTTATACTGCCTCCAGAAGGCACTCAAGCTATTCCTTAGGTGAACCTCCAAAGAAAAGGACTCCCAAAGCTGTGGAGTAGCCACCAAGAATGCCTCTCTGCATGCTCCGGGACGTATGGACCTGGGCCAAAGATGGAACTTGCAAGATGTCATTCTCAGCTGATCTTAGAGGTCACAGAAGCACATAAGAAGCAAGGTGGTCCTTTAGATATGTACGGTCCAAGTTGTTTAGTGCTTTATATGTCAAAAACAGCACCTTGAATTGTGCCCAGGACACGATTGGCAGCGAGTGCAGGCTCTGAAGCACTGGTGCTGTGTGTTCCCGGCAACCCATTCCCATCAAAAAGTCAGTCGAGGTCTTGTATTAGTAGTGTATGGAATTTGGGCTCGGTGTGTGTGTGTGTGTTATATATCATGGTTTGTTGTTTTCAACCATCAGTGCTTTAGAAATTTAATGGCTATGCTCAGATATATAATATGGTTTGTTGTTTTTAACCATCAGAGCTTTACAAATTTAATGGTTCTGTTCAGGTATACATTATGGTTTGTTGTTTTCAAATATCAGTGCTTTACAAATTTAATGACCATGATATGTTTTGTACAGGTGAAGTTAACTTTGCCTGGGTTTATTTATACTTTGGGCTTATATTTTTAAATTTGATGATTATGTTTAGATGTACATCATGGTTTGTTGCTTTCAACCATCAGTGTTTTACAGATGTAATGCTTATGCTCAGTTATATAATATGGTTTGTTGTTTTTAACCATTGATGTTTTACAAATTTAATGATTATGTTCAGATATATACCATGGTCTGCTGTTTTCAATCATCAGCGCTTTATAAATTTAAGGGTTATGTTCAGATATACAACAAGGGGTTATTTCAGATGTTACGATACCACGGTCAACCACAGTGAACCCTCTGTGGTGGTCACGGTACCGTAACGTCTGTAGTGCATTCTGCCAGATGTTCACCATGATGTACCTCCAGCGGGAAACACATTGACCACAGTTCTGGACCTCCTGCC
>QEPC01012689.1:1080874-1094961 GCA_003113815.1 Sphenodon punctatus
GCTCGGTAAGGTGATTAGAGGGTTTGGGGTGAGGTGTCATCAGTATGTGGATGACACCCAACTGTATCTCTCATTTTCAGCAGACCCAGGCCCGGCTGTCTCAGAGCTTACCCGGTGTTTGGCAGCTGTGGGAGATTGGATGAGGGCTAACTGACTGCGATTGAATCCTGACAAGACAGAGGTGATGGTAGTGGGTAAGTCGGTGGAAATGACAGCTCTCATGGTTGATGGGATCTATCCTCCACTGACTTCCATGGTATGGAATCTGGGGGTGCTCCTTGACGCGCAGCTCCACCTGGATCTCCAGGTGGAGGCTGTGGCGAGGAGTGCCTTCTGCCAGCTACATCTGGTGTGGTGGCTTCGGTTATTGGTTTCAGTTCCTGACCTGGCCACAATCATCCATGCTTTCATCACCTCTCGACTAGACTACTGTAACATGCTCTATGTGGGGCTACCTATGGTGATGGCTCGGAAGCTACAGCTAGTGCAGAATGCGGTGGCCTGACTCTTGGTGGGACTGCGCCACCGGGAGCACATTATACCAGTGCTCCAGAGATTGGAGGCTCCAATCTCTGCACTGGTTGCCAATAGTCTTCCGATTCAAAGTGTTGGTTTTGACCTATAAAACCTTACATGGTCTGGGCCCTGTCTACTTGTGAGATCGTCTCACTCCGCGGGTCCTAGACTGGCCCCTGCGGTCATCCAGGGGTGCCACACTGGAGGTCCCCTGGGTTTTTTATGGGGGCACCACACTGGAGGTCCCCCGGGTTTTCCGGGGGGGGCATGCAGAATAGGGTGTTCTCGGTGGCTGTGCTGCACCTTTAGAACTCTCTCCCGGTGGGGGCCCATCTGGCCCCGGACCTCCCAGCTTTTTGAAAGAGTTATAAGACCTGGCTGTTCCGTCAGTCATTTGGTGAGGGAGAGGGGTGAGTAGGAGGTGGGGGTTGGTGAGGGAGGGGTTGCTTTTTATTTTTTCTTGATGTTTTATTATGTTTCATGATATTTTATTGTGTTGATCTTTTATGTTGTTAGTCGCCCTGGGTTGCCTGTGGCAAGAGGGGCGGGGTATACATTTTTAAAATAAATAAATATATAAAATTAAATAAATAAATAAAGGTGTCAAACCTTCAAAAATCATAGATAGCTTCATGGAAAAGGGATTCCTCAGTAGCATTGGTATCATCAATGGAAAGCACATTCCAATTCTTGCTCCTGTGCCCAGGATAACCAAATACATCAACAGGAAGGGGTATTTCTTCATGATCCACAAGACGTGATTGACCACAGGAGCAGATTCATAGCTATATACATAGGGTATTCTGGTAAGGTGTATGAAACTACCCCTTGTATTATGCAATCAGCTTTGGTACCTTGCCCCACATATTACCATGGCCACTAATAATGTCCAACATTTGCTATGTGATTCTGGATGAAGTGAACCACCCACTCCTGCCATGGTTGACAAAACATCACAGTGAGCATCTGGATGCCTTTATTCCACTCTTTAATGCAACTCTTCATGGCAGAAAGAACACCGGAAGGGAAGGTGGAGAAGGAATCAGTGTTGTCTTGTGGATAAAGTTTTGGTCTTGGATGTGGGAAACCAGGCCCCCAAATCCTCTCCTAGCTATGAACTCATTGGGTGGGCTTGAGCAAGTCACTATCTTTCACTTACTGTAATAGGGAAGTCAAGAGTAGGGGCTGTGGACCTTAAGAAAAGAAAAACCACAGTCTTGAAGAAAGGCTGATAGGCCAGCTGGCATCTGGGGATAAACAGGAACTGAAACAAGCTGCTGAGATGAGAGGATTGAGTTAGGACTCTCTCAGGCTGCTTTCCCATGAACAGCCTTTTCACACAAACTCCCTTCCGACGAGCAACCTTTGGCTCCGTGGGAGCATGCACTATTCAAATGTAGTGCAGTTCCTGTCTCGTGGGAAAGGAGGAAGTGTGGCTCTCCCACCAGAAAGCTCGCAGATCAGTCAGAGTAATGAAATCTTTCCCTGTCTGCATAGGCTATGGGTAAAAGTTATGGGTTTGGGTGCTACAGGATTGTTGCCTTTTCTTAGGGAGGATTCTTTTAGGTGCACTTGGAGCTTCAAGGTGGAGGCCCATTTGGTCCCTCTGGGACTGTCAATGGGAAATCTTCTTGACAAAGAGCAGAGGGGAGCTTGTAGGGAGTTAACTCGTAGATGGCAGGATGTAGATGGTCAGTTGGAGAGGGCTAGGTTGGGTGCATTTGCCCACGTTAGGGAATATTGTGCCTTGGCAACCCCATTGGACTCTATGGCAATTTACCTGCTCTCTAATTATTCACTTTCTGTTATCGGAAACTGTTCTTGGAATTTAAAATGCCATTGAACCAAGATGTTGTTTAAATGGGTTAATATTACAATGTTTGTAAAGTTTATATCGGGTTTTATTATTTTGGAATTTGTTCATAGGTTGGCCTTTTTAGTTTTGTATTGTTATGCATATGTATGTGTTGGCTATGACTGTTGGTCTGGTCAAATAAAGCTGAATTACTACTACTACTACTACCCTGTCTGATGTGCAAGCTTACTATCAGGGGAGCCGCAACTTCCTCCTTTTCCATGAGATTTGAATAGCGCATGCTCCCACGGCGCCAAAGGCTGAACAAGCAGCATAGTGGAAAAGAAGCCTCAGTCTGGAGAGACTGCATCTAACTTAGCTAAAAGGAAAATAGCTGGAAATAGGAGTTCAAATCCAGCTCTAACAGGGAAGAAATCTCAGGCACTCACCAGGGAGACAGACTGCACTGAAGTTGCAAGTGGGATCTTTCCTACATCTGGGTGCCCTAGAAGAAGGGCTTATCAAGAACTGTACACACAAACCCTAATGTAGTTAAAGTGCTCTAAATGCCTTTGTGTTGACAGGCTGACTAAAGGAGAGGTTTGGAGGCCAGAACCATAAATCTCCACAAAGTGTTCGAAGCACAGGACTGTATTTGGGGCTAAGACTCAGTGGGGCTGATCTCATGCCCCACATGGGCACCATAGGCCTGTGCTAGGGGTGCATGAACTTTCCTTCACACAGCACTCCACGGGGCATGGAGATCGGCCCCACAAAATTACTTAGATTAAAGGGGTGACTTTTATCTGTGTTGGGGATAGAGCTAAGTTCCCTAACTCTGACAGCCCTTTGACGAGACAAGGCAGGCACCTCAGACACACAATATATATTTTTTTTAAATACAAGTCAATAAGACCCTCTACAATCCCCATCATCCCAAAATCCTATACCAATCCCCATCCCCATTCCTGTGCCTCTAATACATAGGAGTCCCCAACTAACAACCTACTCCCGCGTCTCTCAACCAGAGAACTCCCCACCCCATGCCAATACCAATACCAATGCAGCATCTGGTTTAATGCGTACAAAGCATCAATGATGGAACGCACTGAGTTAAGCACAGAGCGAAAGAAGTCTGCTCTGTTGTTTATTATTTGTTCACTTCTTGGTTGGCAGCTTCCCTTGCCCTCTGTTCTGCTGTAGGATGGCTATTAAAGAATCACTTGAGAACATAAGAACATAAGTAGTGCCATTCTGAGTCAGACCAAAGGTCCATCAAGCCCAGCATCTTGTCCTCTGACAGTTGCCAATCTCGATCGCATGGGAGAAGAACCAACAGTTACAATGGGCAATCCATTCCCTGTTGTTCACTCACAACTCCCGACAGTAAGAAATTCATCCCGTAAGCTACTTGGTTAATGGATCTACTCTCTAAAAACTTATCCAGTCCTTTTTTATACTACTGGCCTTGATTATGTCCTCTGGTAACAAATTCCATAACTTAATTATGTGTTGAGAGAAAAAGTACTTCTTTTAATTTGTTTTAAATCTGCTGGCAGCTAGTTTCATGGAGTGTCCCCTAGTTCTAGTAATATTTGAAAGGGTAAATAACTGTTCCCTATCTACTCGTTCCACACCACTCAAGATTTAATAAACCTCTTTCATGTCCCCACTCAGTCTTCTCTTCTCTAAGTTGAAGAGACCCAGCTTGTCAAGCCTCTCTTTGTACGGACTCCATGCCATACCCTTTATCATTCTCGTTGCCCTTGTCTGTACCTTTTCTAGTTCAGCTATGTCTGTTTTGAGATGCGGCCGCACCATCAATTTGCATAGAGGCATTATGACATCCTCACTTTTTTTCTCTATCCCTTTGTGAATAACTCCTAACATTATGTTTACTTTTTTTAACTTCTACTGCACACTGGGCTGAGGATTTCAGTGTACTGTCCACAGTCACTCCTAGATCCTTTTCCTGAGTGGTAACTCTTAGCTTAGTACCCAGCATTGTGTACTCATAGTTTTGATTATTTTCCCTATGTGCATCACTTTACACTTGTCCACATTAAATCTCATCTGTCATTTAGATGCCCAGGCACCCAGTCTTGTAAGTTCCTGTTGCAGTTGTTCACATCCTGCTCATGTTTTAACTACCTTGAATAACTTGGTGTCTTCTGCAAATTTGATCACCTCGCTCTTAACGCCCTTTTCCAGATCATTACTGACATTAATCAGCACCAGTCCCAATACAAATCCCTGCGGCACACCACTTTTTTCATCTCTCCATTGTGAAAACTGATGATTTAGTCTTAGTCTTTGCTTCCTTGATGGTATGTTTTGTGAGCTGCCCTGAGCTGCTCTGTGAGCAAGAGGGTATGGGGTAAAAAAAGTTGTGAAATAAATAAATAAATAAATAAATAAATACTATCCTTTCACCAGTTACTGATCCATATTAAAACACTACCTCCTTTCCCTTGTTTCACAGTTCTCCTTCCACTGCTCAGTTTTTCATCCTGTTCTTTCCAGTCATGTGCTTCAGGCACTACCTCATCCTCCTGATATCATGAAGAAGATCCTGGGGAAACTCCTCCCCTGAGTCCCTTCTTCATGCCCTTAGATTGCCAATTAGTCAGCAATAGGAAAATGAGCAGCTGAGTGGTCTGCACACTCAGTGCAGAAATGCAAGTGATGAACAACGTATGGCTATCTTTCTGTAGTTCAGAAAAGATAGGGTGGATGTCACAAGGCCTGTTGCTACCAGTGACCTCCACCTTCTAGGAGCTCTGCTCAATAGATAAGGATGTGGGACCCAAAGGACAGAAAACAATGGTCCCTCACAAAGCAGTTGTGGACAGTGACATAACTAGATTTAATAGGGCCTCAGGACAAGTCAGATTACTAAGCTCCATACCACCCAGGCCAGGGGGCAAGGCAATGGTGTGTGTGTGTGTGTAAACTGAAGCACCAGGATAGCAAGGATAAGGGAGGAGGTACATGCACAATCCATGAGGCTATAGACAGCTCTGGGAAGCTCTGGGAGCAGGGGAGGCAGGGTTTGGGGACAGGGTGAAAGGCAAGGTATGAGGGACATCAAAGCAGGGGAGCTGGGGTGGGATGGAAAGTCGAGGCTCAGGGCAGGAGAGGCAAGGTGTTGGGTGTGGGTAGAGATGAGGCATGAGAATGGGGAAAGAACTGGGGACCTCGGAGGATGGGAGGTGGGGCAGGGTGTAGGGGAGACACAGAGGTTGCTCAGATGCCTATGACAGTTTCCTACTCATAGAAATTTACAACTACCTGTGATAAAATGTTACTTGTGAAAATGTCCTATCTTTTGGTAGCTGTTTATAATAGGCAGGAGCTGTGAGAAAATGCTACTCATATGTCATATCTAATCCAGCATCTCCCTGGCTCTATTGCCCCATATCTGCTCCCATCTTCAACCATCCTTCACAGGGGCATGATGATGGCAATAAAAGGCCTTTTTACTGACTGTATTCTTCATCTTCTCCTCTCCCACTAGTTTACAGAATGTGACCACCTGGGGAAAAGTGGCAGTTAGCATTCTTTCACCTTTGCATCTGAGAATCAGCATCAGCCATTATTTCAAAAGCTGACCAAGTGTGCACTGCACAGTTCTCAGGAAAATCAAAATTATATTTGTCTTTACATCAAAACTTGTTTTTGTAGTTAATCCTTTCTTTCCTCCATGCTGCCACAAGCAGATACACTCATTACGTAGAGCTGAAATGAGTAACAACTACAAGCCCCACAGAGCAATGGTGGAGTGCAGGTCTCTTTGTGCCTCCAAGGAGTGACACACTACCTAGGTGTCTCCTTCAGTGCCAACTTTGCAAAAGCAAGAAAACAGCAAGAAATGAGAATCAATCTTTAGGAGCTGCAAACAGTACCAAAACTGAAAGACAAAAAGAAAACAAAAAACATTGCTTAGTCATTTTAAACCCATTTACTTTGCATCCAATGTAAGAAAGAACATATGGGGTATCTGTAACAAGAGCAGCTCCCCCCCCCCCCACAAATAATAGCCACAAGGGAGCAGGGAAGTTGCAAAAGAACCTCTTATTACAAACCCCAAATTCAAATGAACAGTAGCCCTCAAACTTAGCACCAGGCAGCACTCAGTTTATTTAAAAAAAAATATTACCAGGGCTCAAGCCTGCCCCAGAAACCACGTCCCCTAGTCTAGAACTTGTCAGAGTAGGGAAATGAACTCCATTCTCTGGTTAGTAACCCAACCACTGAACTAATGTACCTCTTTATAGATTAATATAATATAAAACAGGTGTTATTGTATTTGAATCTGTATAATACCCAGCACAAGAGGGAGGGGCAGGAAACTTATTAATGAAAGCCAAATAAACCATCTAGTTTTTTTCAAGCTTTCATTTATAACCCTGAATGGCCAATATTTCCCATTTCCTGGTCTTTCACATTTGAGGGTGCACATGCTAACTGGGAACATTTCCAGAGGCTCAACTGCCTTTAATTGCTCCTCCCTTTTAATTGCCCCATCACAAATTAAGCCCTGACTCCCAGTAAATTACCATACACAATCCCAAGGGAAGATGTAAGCTTGCAACCACAAACTACCCTATACTTCCACAAACTCTTCCTGTGGACACGGTGTGACAGGGTCACAGGGATGCTTGTCAGCACGAACCTGGAGCAGGGAGAATTTAGAAAAAATGATCAGCATGTATTGGTGGAAAAGGACACCAGCCCATTAAGAAGCCCAACCAGTTTGGGCTAAAGAAACATAAGAGACTGCAGCTCAGCTGATTACTCACCTGACTTTAAAAGGCTTGTGAGTTCAAGAAGTAGGGGGCCAGTGTCAGTTGGAAAAATGAAGTACCTGGACTGCTCAGGGTGGTAGAGGAAGAAACCTTCTTTGGGAACTCCAGCCAAATCAGGACAGAGAAGGAAGCCTGCCAAACAATCTGGTAAGAACCCAGAGCCAGGGAACTGTCTAGAGACTGTGTGGAAGCCTCCAAAGACATAGGTGAGATCTACTTTATTACTTCTAGAAGGGACTGTGTTTATTTATGTCTGTTAGTTTGATGATTCATATATATTGGGAGAAGCCCCTATCAGGAGGATTTGAGCTGGCTATGGGAGAAGAAAAAACAGACCTTCGAAACCCCAAGGGCTCCCAAGTGGGAGAACTGCTCCAAGAGAAGTGCCTTGGAAGAGATTTGGGTGTGGCAGCAACAGGAGCTTTTCCCCCTTTTCCTACTTTGGTTATACCAACCTCAGTGGAAGAGACGAATGCTGCCACACATGGGTTTATCCAGGGTTTAGTGTTTCCTGTGAACATGAAGATCTAGAAACCAAAACAAAGGAGCAAATAAATGTCAGAGTCCTAAGAATGCCATGAGTAAAGAGAGAGTGTCAACTGAGCCATCTAGGTTGAATTGATTGACTGATTAATTAATTAATATTTATATTCCACCTCCTCCTGTCAACAGACAGCTCAGGGCGGCTTACAACTACATTTAAAATCATAAAAAACAATAAAAATAGAAACAGAAATGGAAACTAAAACAAAAATAAATAAGGGTAAAACAGTCGAACTAGAAAAATACCCCTCCCCTCCCACCCTACCTACTCCCTTTCCCAAAGGCCTGGGTGGAAGGCCAGCAGACTAAGGGCCAGGTGAGCTACCTCCGGGAGGGAGTTCCACAGCCGTGGTGCAGCCACCAAGAATGCCCTCCCCATAGTGGCTCACCGGTTAACCCAGGGGACCTCCAAGAAGGCACCCCCGGTGGACCGCAAGGATCGCCCTAGGGCCCGAGGAGTGAGGTGGTCTCTCAGATAGGAAGGGTCCAAGCCATGTAGGGCTTTAAAGGTTAAAACCAGCACTTTGAATTGATCTCAGAACGCTATAGGCAACCAGTGCAGAGCTTGGAGCACTGGTGTTATGTGCTCCATATGGCCTGTCCCTGTCAGAAGATGGACTACCATATTCTGCACCAGTTGCAGCTTCCAAACCATCACCAGGGGCAGCCCCACATAGAGTGCATTGCAGTAGTCCAGCTTTGAGGTAACGAATGCATGGATGAGGGTGGCCAGATCGGAGTCCAAAACATATGGCCAGAGCCTCCACCCAAAATGTCGCTGGCAAAAGGCTCCCTTCACCACTGCCTCCACTTGGCAATCCAGCTGATGGCTGGGGTCCAACAGGACTCCCAAGCTCTGAACCTGGGGGGCCCAGCGAGGGGCGGACCCCCTCAATGAGGGGCAGGTCTGCAGCACAAAGAGAATCAGTACAAAGAGAATCATCATGAACAAAGAGCACTCCAGTCATCACAGGCGGTTAGGAAGTTCCATGCCCTACATTGGTCTATTTCAGTGCAGGCTGCCTGTAAAGCTTTTAGAGGAAAGGTATTGCTACAGATATTATATGGGACTGAAGTGTGGGGTCATTCTGTTAATTAGATGATAGAGGTGGTCCAGAATAAATTCTTAAGGGCTATCCTGGATTTGTCACATTCCACCTCTGAGGGTGGAAACTGGAATAGAATCTCTTAGATTCTTGGTCATGCAATTGACCAGCAGGAGGTAGAGACAGTGGGTCATATACTATTTGTCTGCAATTTGTAGGGATGGGTGAACAGAATGCAGTTCAGCTGTTCGGCTGTTCGGTCGTTGGTTTGAAACGCGAGTTTGGGTTCGATGGTTCGGTTCAGTCAAGTTCGGGTCGGCCGAACTTGGCCAAACAGTAAAAAAAATAGCACTATCAAAAACGAAAATGAAACTTTACCGAAACCTGGTGCTTTTTTACCCTGAAAAGACGTTTTCCCTGCCCCCGAACTCATCTGAACTCATCCAAACACAACCAAACTGTTCAGTCATTCAAGAGTTCGGTTCAGATGTTCGATGCGGATGTCCGAACAGAGCGAGTTCGGTCCGAACTTCGAACATCTGAACCGCGTTCGCCCATCCCTAGTAATTTGTATGAGACATCTCGAGATAGATATTTGAAACCTATTATATTATAATTCCCTGGTAGGGCTTTTTTTGAATTGACTTATTTTTCTTTCTGGTTCCACTCCTAAAATTTCCAGTGCTGTGTCTGCCTTTTTGTTAGAGGCTTTTTCAAGAGGGAGAAAATTTTTAAATTTCTGCCCCCTGGATAACTAATAGTTCTAAGGGGTATCTCAAACAGACATTATTATTTAATTTCCTTTGGAACTTGTTTGATTTTTGTTTTATCCTCCATTCTTTTAGTCCTGTGATTCAGATTTGTAAAGCTTTTGAATATGCAATGACCTATGGTCACGCACATAAAATAAACTGAATTGAATTGAATTGGTTATGCAAAAAACTGTTAAATTCTGGTTTATGTTACTAAGGGTGAAAACAGACATGATGCTAACCACCCTTTAACCACCCTTGGTGGTCATTTATGCATGTTTCAGGGCTGCATAGGGCACCAATACAGCCCTGCAACATGCATAAATAACCACCAAGGGTGGTTAAAGGGTGGTTAGCGTCATGTCTGTTTTCACCCTATCACTGCCACTGGGGAGATTATTGAAAATGTGTTACCTGGAGGATATGGTAAAATCTACTGCCTGCCAGTCTCTGTGATTATTATTTCTTACCAAGATCCTGAATAGTGCTGGATTTAATTATGCTATAAATAATGATGAGCGCTTTTTCTCAGAAAGTGAAAGGATGGATCTCCTGCAGAGAATAGCTGATATAGCTCGACAGAATGACGTGGCGGCCATCCCGTGTAGCAAAATCTCTCCCCATTATATACCCTGGATGCCATTTTACGGAATGGCCAAATACCTAACAGTTGATTTGGATAGCTCTTGCCAGGTTCATCTGACATACTTACGGATGTCATTGATGGAATCGGCATATACGCTGGGTCGTAGCTATGGTATCACTAAAGAACATAGGAAATGCACATGTGGAATGGAGGTGATGGAGGATGTTATCCACTACACATTGGAGTGCCTTTATTTCACTGATATTAGGAAGAATCTCCTTCTGCCCATATTGAAGGAGGTGCGTTTTTTACTAAGCAAGAAAAAATGATCTTGCTGTGCCAACAAGAGATTCCGCGTATAATTGTTAACTTGGCAGATTATGTAAGAAAAGCAGCTGACATAAGGAAGTGTCATCCCATAGTGGCCATAAATTATGCAGGCTGAAGGATTATGTTATTTGGGCAGGCTATTAGGATGCTTTATAATTTTGTGTTTTTTATTTGTATGCATGATAGTTGTTTACTGTTACTGTTTACTGTGATTAGTTGATTTTTAGTTGGTGCAGCTGATGATTAACATCTATGTTTGTGTATAATTTGGTGCAGTAGATTTTCATGATGTGTTATGCTAGATGTTAAATTTTATACATGTTATGGTTTAGAATTCTTTTTTTAAAAAAAAGAATAATCACACGACTTATAAAATGGTCCCAAGTTTGAGCTGTGAGACTGCAATTCAGAAAACATAGGTTTAGTAAACAGAGCTACCACTAATTCCTCATTTCCCCCACCATTTCTCCCATCTTATTATTTAGACTTTAAGAGGGTTAGGCAGGGAAATCTCTCACTATGCATACTTGAAAATACTATGGGGCTTCAGTCTCCAGGCACGATTTTAATGAAGTTATAACAGGCTCGCACTGTGACAGGGTGTATATAGTAGCACCAAAAACTAATGGTTAATTCTAGGGCATCCACCTTGCCATACCCATTTCTTAAACCAGATATCCACTTCTATTTTAAAAAAAATTGGTATCTTAATAGACAAAACCATTCGTTTATATAATAATTTTGGTAGAACCAACATATTTAAAAGGTTTACTCTCCCAAGCCATTAACAAGCCAAACTGGTCCAAATCAGTGTTTTTTTAAAAAAATATCCAGAATGCTGGGGAAATTATCTCTATGGGTAATTTCAGACATGATGAGATCTCAGTCAACCACCCTGAATCACAGTGGATTCAGGGTGGTGGCTGTGATCCTGTGCACATCTGTTTGAGCCCCACCAGCTGTTCACCACAGTGAATCTCTGGCAGGGGTCAAAACTAACCACGGTTCTGAAGATGGTGCTGGAGCCATCCCCAGAACCGTGGTTAGCTTGACCATGATCCGTGAGGAGCCAAAAATAATGTCTGTTACCTTGGTCCATCATGGATTGTGGCCCTGACCGCAGTACAGGATTGGGCACAGTGGCCACATTGGCTGCTGCGCCCACCTGTCTTTCTGAGGGCGGGTGGCCGGGGGAGCGTGGGGGGTGAGGTCATGTGGCTGCACGTTATGCCACACGGCCCCGCCCACACCAAGATTCCCCAGCGGGATGGAAGCCGACATGTTTAAAGGATGGCCGGATTCATCACTGACGGATCCTGGGCCCAGTACATCTGAAATTACCCTATATAAATTTTGTACCTTTTAAGATAAATATATGATAAATTATCCAAATATTTTATCTTAATTTCCTCAAGGCTAAAAGGAATAGTCTCAGGGGAAATACCCTCCTTATTCTCCCAATTAACATATAACATTGCATACGATTTTTGAAAATTGTCTTTGTATCCTAAGAGGGACCTAAATTCACCTATTGATCTGATTAATTTAGGAACCGAACATGCAGGATTTGTCATGAAAGCCAACATGTCGTCTGCATAAAGGGTCAATTTATGTTCCTCTTGATCTATTCTTATACCCATGATATCAGGATCCTGGTGAATGGCAATAACCAAGGGTTCCAAGGCCAAATAAAACAACAGGGGGAACAATGAACATCCCTGCCGAGTACCTCGTCCAAGTTTAAATGAGTCAATTCCCCAAATCTTAATAAATTGAGATTTTTGCCTTTGATAGATGGCCTGTACCCATTTTAAGAAGTTTCCAGCAAAACCCATACATTGTAAAGAATCAAACAAAATTCAGAAATCAATCCTATCAAAAACCTTCTCTGTGTCTATTTAAATTACAATGGCATCTGCATTAATTTTATTAATATGATGGATAATATTCACTGCCTTTCTCACATTGTCAGAACCCAGGTGAGATGGAACAAAACCTGATGGGCGCTCAAAACCTGATCAGGATCGACAAGAGATCTTTTACATTTATTGAGCCTATTTTCTAGGGATTGGGAAAAAAATCTTAAAATCATAATTCAGCAGTGAAATGGGCCAATAACTAGCACATTCCTCCATCGGCTTCCCAGTCGTGGGGCATAGGATTATATTTGCAATAGAAAGAGAATCTGGCATTACACCAAACTCTAGAATGTCATAAAATACCCAGCAGAGAAGTGGAACCAGCTGTTCTAAAAAAACCTGATAAAATTCCATTCGATAGCCATCAGTCCCAGCAGCTTTTTGCTTGGACAAATTTTTAATAGTGTTTTAATTTCATCTGCTGAAAAAATTTCATTAACATATCCTTTTGAAATTCATCTAACTTAGGAATATTTAATACAGTTAGGAACTGTAAGATATTTGCTTTAGAGGGGTTAATTGAACTATAAAATGCTTTATAAAACTAAAAAAAGCTCAGCTCTCCTTTCTGTTGTTCTAACCTGACCATCTTGTTTCCTGACCTGCACTATCTTGGCCCTATTCCAGATTTGTTTAAGCATATTAACTAAAAGGTGATCCACCTTATTATGCTTTTCCTAATACAGGCATTTTAACTACCGTACCTCTGACAAATTAATCTCATCTTTAATCACTGAAATTTGTTTTGTCATTTACTACAAGGTCTTCCCTTCTCTACTAATGACAACTTATTTATTTGGACATAAAGATCTTTTAAATTGGATGCTCTTTCCCTTTGATGCTAGGTCTCAAGAAGGGATGAAACTCACCTTGATGTTCTCACCAGTTCTCGGCAAGAAGGTGTGTGTGTGTTTCCCCTCTTGCCTCAAGATGAGCCAAACCAAGAACACCCCCGCACTTCTTGCTGAGAGCCAGAAAGAATCCGAGAGAGGCGGGTGGGGGCTGTAGTCACAGGTGGGAGGGCTGGAAGGGGCCCCAGAGGTGAGCAGGGAGCACCTACAGCGCCTGTGCAGTCTCCCCACTTGGGGGGGGAGGGAAAGTTCAGGTGCAGGATTGGGAGCCTAGCAGGGGGTCAGGCAGGGTTTATTTACCATCCGGGTGTGTGTGTGTCCCAACCTCCTACTCTGCTCCGCACTGTATCTAGGCCACTTCACGGGTCTTTTTTTAAAAAGAAAAAAAACGGAGCTTGAGAAAGTGCAGAGCACTGCTCGGCCCTGGGCACCCTTTTCAAATATGGTGCCTGTAGTGCTGAGCAGCTCTTTTTCACATACTCAGCCCAGTCTTTCAAGAGGACGCCCAGGTCTGAGCAGCGCTCTGCACATGCTCAAGCTCTGTTTTTTTTCTTTTTAAAAGAAGAGCTTGAAAGTGGTAGGGATGGGTGAACAAATCGGAGTTCGTGTTTGGGCATTCGGTTTGGTTCGGTTCGGGCATTCAGTTAGGGAATTCAGTTCGTTCGCCGAGTTCGGGTCCGGCAGTTCGGTTCGGTCGTGTTCGGTTCATTTCAGCCATTTGGAAAAAGTATCACGAGAGCGTGTGATCGCCCCAGAAACTGGAAATTGACGTGCGTGCAGAGATGTGTGGTGAGATAGTGTGCGTTTGTGGCTGACTGTGTGGTTTTGTGCGTTTTGGATGTTTGTGTTTGGTTTGGCTGTGTTGTTTTGGTTGGTGAGTGTTGGTGGGTGACTGTGTGTTGTTGTCTGTGTGTGAGTGAGCTTTTTTGGAAAAAAATAAA
>QEPC01012692.1:23231-40724 GCA_003113815.1 Sphenodon punctatus
CTTGGCAACAGTCAAAAGTTCCTTTGGGAAGCTTTAGAAAAACTTCTATTGGAATGTGGCTAATGGGGCCCTAGCTTGAACCATTATAATCACAGAAGCTGATATTAAAATTCAATGCTGTAAAGCACAATTAGCTTACATTAAAACAGAAAGTTAACATATAGAAACTCAAAGTTAATACATTTAAAACACAGATAGCCAAAATATATAGGCTTATAACTGGAAATACATGACAGGTGGGCAGAGAGGCAGCATGGCATGAGCAGAAGCCAGGAAGACTGAGGCAGGCTTTGATCTAGGCCACCTGGGTGGGCGGGCAGGAAGGCAGTGTGGCATGAACAGAAGGTAAGCAGACCGAGGCAGGTTTCAAGCTTTGAAACCTGGGTGGGCGGGCAGACAGGCAGTGTGGCATGAGAGGCAGTAAGGAAGGCAGGCTGGGACCTTGGCAGGGCACTCAGATAGGCTGGTGAAAACTGTGCAGCATGAAAGAGAGAGAGCCAGTCACATAGGCAGGCTGAGATCCTCTAGCTAGAGGCCGGCTGGCAGGCTTATAGTTTCCCAATGCCACGCTGCGTCATGAGGTCAGTCAGATAAGCCAGCCGAGGCCATCTAGTATGAGAGAGAGAGAGGCAGGGAGGGCGCCGGGCATTGGGAGGGAGGGACAGTACCTAAGCACAGCAGCAACCCAGATTGAGGAGGAGCCCCATCCCAAGACTGTCCCCGGCATGGGATGGCGTGTGCTACTGCACCATCAATCCATGTCCAGGGGCAGCTCGGGGAATCCCAGCAGCAGAAGTTTCACCTTTATAAAAAGCAACTACTCCACCAACTTGGCCCCCAGTCTCAGGTGGTGCAGGGAACAAATGTCGCCAGCCATGGAGAACACCCGTTCGTTGGGGACAGTGGTTGGTGGGCAGGACCGTTGACCACTTTGGACAGGGCCAGCCACATGTTGGTCTTGCTGGCCCAGTAGGCCAAGGGATTGCTACTGGGACTGATGCATGGCCCCTCCTCCAGGTAGGTCTCCACTGCTGCTGAGGTGCCATCATACTCCCTCACGTAACTCTGCCTGGGCACCACCTCCACCGCTGCCCTCAGTGATGCTGCTTGCCCTATTTTGCTTAGACCCATGCTCCCCAGAGTGGCCTGAACATAGGAGCTGCTGCTGCTGTTCGCAATAGGGGTGCTGCTGCTGCCCAGCCTGCTGCTTGTGCTGCTACCACTAGGGCGGGGGGCAGAGATAGACCTGCTGGCTGAAAGGGGTGTCTGCTCCCACTCCCACCATCGCAAGGGGCATCCTGCTGCAGTTGCTGTCGTGCACTCTCCATAGCCCGCTCTGCCTGCCAAACCCTCTCCACCAGCAAACCCTTCCAGTGGCCATAGGGCACTGTCTGGCATAACACGCTGTCCTTGACTCTGGGGTCCAGCATGTTTGCCAGAACATATTCTGCCTGACCCAGGAGCCCATCGAAACCTGCCTTCAGCTGCCGCACCAGATCAACCACCTCATTGGCCAGCTTCCTGCCCTGAGGGTCACAATCCTGCCACTGGAGAATCTCCTCCAGCCTCCTCAAGAGACTGCACTAGGGATGTGCGAACACGGTTTGGAAGTTTAGAGTTCAGCCTGAACTCGATCCGTTCAGACGACTGAATCCAAACCCGAACCGACCGAACCGAACCCGATATTGAACTCTAAAATGACCGAACAGTTTGGTCGGTTCGGATTGAGTTCAGATGAGTTCAGATGGGAGAAACGCGACACCTGCCTGACACGGGAGGAGGTGGGGGGGGCATCTGAGGATTAGACTTCCAGGTACCAGGGATGGAGAGGCTTGGAGTAGCAGCCAGCCTGCCAATCACCATCCCTTTTCTCCTCAGACCACTGGCTTCACAGGCTACAGTTGGCCACCAGCTAGCCTGCATGGAACCAATGGGGCTTGCGGTGAGGCGGGCACAGCAAGTAACAAAACTCATTGCCCTCCCTCCTTCCAACACCTTCTGAGGTAGTCACTGTTCCTGACAGCAGGCGTTTTCAGAAAGTTCCCTCTCCCAGCAGTTTTTTTCCTTCCTATTCCTCCCTCTATATATTCCATCCCTGATTCCGTTCCCCTGTTTTTGGATTTATTTAGTGTAGAATTATTAGATTGATTTATTTTTCATTTCAGTTTTGTAACCCTCCCTGTGTTTTTTGTGTTTTTCCTCCCATCCCTGTGCAATATTGAATATATAGATAGATAGATATTAGATATAGTTAGTTAGTTACTATAGATAGATGCATAGTTGTAGGAGTTAGCTTAGTTATAGAGATAGATAGAGATAGTGTTAGTGTGTAGTTATTCAGTTTTGATATTTTAGAGTGTGTTTGTAGGACTAGGCCTTTAGATATAATATTTACTTAAATAGATTTTAGAATAGTAAATACTATAGTTAGTTAGTGTAGATAATATTAGAAAAATTTAGAAAAATATTATATTATATATTTCCTGCTTCCCTTCCCCATGTCTTCCAACCAAAATGTACACAAATATTTGTGTGTGTGTGTATATATATATATATATACACACACACACACACACAAATATTTGTGTACATTTTGGTTGGAAGACATGGGGAAGGGAAGTAGGAAAGGCTGGTCTGCTGCCCGTAAGGCAGGCAATGGGGCACGTGGCAGAGGTGGTGGTAAGGGCCATGCCAGAGGAGTGGCAGCATGCATCAGCAGCAGCCAGAGCCCATCACCACGCCCCAAGCTTTGCAGGCATGATTTTGGGAGACAGGGTTCAGAGTCAGAGGCTCCCAGCAGTGGCACTAGTCTGGGAGTGGTTCGGTGGTGCCTTCTGACAGCATCTTCCAGTGCCACGCAGGGTACTGGAAGACCTGCAGGACATGAGACTACGGCTGTCTCTGCTGTTGGTTGAGCACTGGCAGGTGCTTCGATTGTTCCTCCAGGACCACCGATGTCCCCTGCAATCCAGGGCTGGTGGATCCCACCCTGGCTGCTAGAGGCAGGGCCCGATCCCCGGGCAATGGCAGCAGGGAGAGGAGTAGCAGCAGCAGCAGCAGTAGCAGCTCTAGGGGGCACAGGGAGTGGCAGTAGCATGGTGGGCAGTCAAGCCTCAGAGTCCTAGTACTCCCCTTCATGGGACATCACACTGATTGTGGACAGTGAGTCAGAAGAAGACACTAGTCCCCCAGAGATTTCTGGAGTTGAGGCAATTGCTGTCCCTTGTCCCAGAGCTGTGTCACCACCAAGTTCTTCCCCTCCCAGCAGCGCTGGCAGCAGCAATGTGTCACCGGGGCGGGCCAGAAGGCGGGGGGATCCTCTGTCTGGGAACATTTCAAGCTGGTGCAGATGATCCCAGGGGGGTGCAATGCACTGTGTGCAATAAGGTGGTGAAGCGTGGGCAGGTGCTCGCCAACCTTGGGACAAGTGCCATAGTGAGGCACCTGAAATCATGCCACAAAGCTCTGCTGCTAAGCGGGAAGGAAGGGGAAGTGGATGCCAGTGAGTTCCCAATTGCAGCGGCCAGTCGCCCAGCTCCTTCAGCGGGCAAGCATCCTGCGCCAACTGTTGCCTCTACCAGAAGGAGCAGTATTCCTGCTAGTGGGGAGGAATAGCAGCAGGAGCCTTGCCAGCAGCATCAGTCCACCATGGAGGAGCTGGGGTGGGGGCAGCTGCCAAGCCCATGGAGGGCAGCTGGAGGGTGGCATGGCTTTCAAGAGAAAACCAGGTGCCTGTTGGGTGAAATGATTGCTCTGGATGGGTAGCCCTTCTCCATTGTAGAGGACATGGGCTTCAAGCAGCTGACTGGGTTCCTGGCCCCCCAGTTTAAGCTGCTGTCCCGCACCACCCTGAGTCAGCAGAATGTGGTGCCAGACCTGTACAGGGCTTTGAAGGAGTGGGTGAGGGAGCAGCTTGCCGGGGCTGCCACCATACACTTCACCACAGACCTGTGGTCCAGTAGACATGCGCAGCATGCCTACCTGGCATTGAAGGCGCACTGGTGGCAGGACCTGGAGGAAGTTTTTGGGAGTGGAAGGAGGGGTCCCAAAGCAGGGTATAGGTGGGCCCTGCTTCAGGCACAAGTAATGGACAACCCCCACACTGCTAGGAACATCGAGGCAGCCCTGACCGCCATGGTGAGTGAGTGGGTCACACCAGGCTCACCCTTCACCAAGGGATGTGTGGTGATGGACAATGCGGCCAATATACTGAAGGCAGTCCATGACGGGGGCTTCACCAGCATCCCTTGCGCTGCACACACCCTTCACCTGGTGGTCAGGAATGCTCTGGGCTTGGGGAAGAAGGGGATTGGGGCAGGCACTCTTAGCTCCCTGATTGAGCTGGGGATGAAGCTGGCAGGGATCTTTAACTGGAGCGTGATGGGCAGTGAACTCCTCCGGGAGTAGCAGGTTGAGGAAGTCTCCCCAGTATACCAGCTCATCCAGGATGTCTCCACACGGTGGAATTCCACCTTCATGATGCTCAAGCTGCTTCTTGAGCAGAAAGCTGCCCTGCATCAGGTTCAATTGGTGATGGACAGTGGTGCACCTTCAGGGTACGATGGGGTGGAATGGGAGATCCTGGATCACATGGTCTTCGTACTCAGACCATTCCTGGCCATGATGGAGACTGTGAGAAGCTCCACCGCCACCCTCAGCCAGGTGACCCCTCTGGTCCATAGTCTCCACAGGAGGCTGGACGAGATTCTTGGGGTGGTGGTATTGTGGCTGTCAGGGCAGGTAGATGGCTGATGAGTCACTTGACCTGGCGCGGCACCTGAAGGCAGGGTTGAGGGTGCATTTTGACAAGCTCCTGCAGTGGGAGGAATATGTCCTGGCAACAATGCTGGACCCCAGGGTCAAGGGCAGCATGGTACACCAGACAGCGCTCTATGGGCACTGGAAGGGTGACCTGGTGGAGAGGGTCCAGCAGCCAGAGCAGTCTATGCATCAGGACGCCCCTGGGGATGGTGGGAGTAGGAGAAGCCACCCCTTTCAGCCATCTGGGTCTATCCCTGCGCCCAGTCATAGCGGTAGCAGCACCACCACCAGCACCAGCAATACCCCTATTGGCAGAAGCAGCAGAAGGAGCTCGGACTATGTGCAGGTCACTCTGGGGAGCATGGGGTCCTCCACAATAGGGCAAGCATCATGGCTGAGGGAAGTGGTGGAGGTGGTGCTCAGGCAAAGCTATCAGAGGGAGTACGATGGCATCTCAGCAGCCATGGAGACCTACCTGGAGAAGGAGTCATGCATTGATCTCAGCAGTGATCCCTTGGCCTACTGGGCCGGCAAGGCCAGCATGTGGCTGGCCCTATCGAAAGTGGCCAAGGGTATCTGCCCACCAACCAGTGTCCCTAGCGAGCATGTGTTCTCCATGGCGGGGGACATTTGCTCCCCACACCACCTGAGACTGGGAGCCATGTTGGCGAAGCAGTTGTTTTTCACCAAGGTGAACCTTCCGCTGCTGGGATGCCCCGAGCTGCCCCTGGACAAGGATTGATGGTGCAGTGGAACATCCCATCCCATTCCAGGGGAAGTCTTGGGATGGGGATCCTCCTCCTCAGTCTGGTCTAGGGCTACTGCTGCTGTACTGCTGAGGTGCTGTCCCTCCCTCCCAATGCCCGGTGCCCACCCTCTCTCTCTCTCTCTCTCTCTCTCTCTCTCTCTCTCTCTCTCTCATACTAGATGACCTCGACCAGCTTACCTGACTGACCGCATAATATAGGGTGACATTTTGGGAAACAAACTGCAAGCCTGCCAGTCGGCCTCTAGCTAAACAATCTCAGCCCGCCAATCTGACTCTCTCTCTCTCTCTCTCACTGCACAGTCTTCACTAGTCTATCTGAGTGCCCTGCCAAGGTCCCAGCCTGCCTTGCCTTCCCTACTGTCTTTCATGCCACGCTGCCTGTCTACCCGCCCAGGTTGCCTGACTCAAAGCCTGCTTCAACCTGCCTTCCTGCCTCTCATGCCAAGTTGCCTGTCTACCGGTCCAGGTTGCTGCTGAGAGAGAGAGAGAGAGAGAGAGAGAGAGAGAGAAATTCTCCCGACTGCTAGAAGGAGAGACAGACACGATCCAACCCATGGTGTCACCTGCACAATATAGCCACAGGGAGAGAGAGAGAGAGAGAGAGAGAGAGAAAGAGAGAGAGAGAGAGAGAGAGAGAGAGAGAGAGAGTCTCCCCGCTAGAAGGAGAGAGATGGGGGTGGAGGGGGAGAGGTGTATCCAGCTCAAGCTGCCTGCCACCTGCCAGAAAGAGTGAGAGCTCTCATCTGTGCCCACATCCACCAGAAAACCTACCAGAATGAGATGGAAATAGCAACACACAATGTATTATATGTGCCTGCCTGCCTTTGTTCATTCTTTTACCTGCTACCACCTATCGCATGATTGAATGAAGTGTGCCTAACCATGCACTAGTAATTCTAGGGACATCATTCAACTCCCATAGGCTGTCATTCCACTGTACCTGAATCAATCATGCCCGCCCGTCCCAGGAACCATCAATGAGATTCTGGGACCATCATCCAGTCACCAGGGGATGTCATTCCATTCCACTGCATCCAGAAGTCCGGTGCCTGCATGCCAGCATGCCATCTGCCACCAGCCTACTCCTCCGCACCCACCTGCAGATGCCCGCTGAAGCTGCTGGGGAAAAAAAAACCTCTGACCACCAGCACCCGCCACCTGCTGTCAAGGAGCCTGTCTCTCTTTCTCTCTGGAACACCCACACAGACACAAGCCCTGCCCCTCCTGGGGGACTGTCTGCAAGTTGAGACCCTGCTGCTGGCACATCTTGGGGCTAATACACTAACGCTACATCTGCTGATGCTGTCAGATAGGGATCTGACAAAGCTGTATATACAATGAGATTCTGCCACCTGCCAGAAGGAGCACAGAGGGATAAAAGATTGGAAAGTTCAAACAAAGTGGGTAACAACAACCCATAGAACTTTTATAAAAACTTTTCAAACAACCACAACAACAATACATTTATAAAACCAAAAACAAACATTGAAAGAAAACTTAAGGAGTTTACTACTCTTAGTCTTTGGGCCTGTCCCCCAGAACTTGGGGGAAAGGCAAAAGGGGCACACAGCACCTAGGGGCAGGCACCTCATGCTCCGGCATTTGGTAGATGTTCTGGAAGGCAAAGTCCACGGCCCCTGCCATGGCTGCCTGACACTTGCAGATCTACTGGTGATAGATCTACTGTCAAGGCCCTTGCCACTGAAGACTCCTCTTGGGGGGACTCCTCAGTGGAGCGTGAGGAGGGGGAAGGGATTTGATGGCGTAGTTGGGGTGCCTTCCCCCCCTTCTTCTGGTGAAGATGCTCCATGGCCATGCCAGAGTCCTGCTGTCTCACTGTCTTGCCGTGGACTTTCTCAACATGGGTGATGAGCCCCGATGTTGTCTCCTGGCTGGCCCTTTTTAATCTTTTGCTGCATACATAAAGAACATAAAAAGATAGGAACATAAGAAGTGCCATACTGTGTCAGACCAATGATCTATCAAGCCCTTCCGGCATTCTGTCTCCACAAGTGGGTGGGTGGCCAATCTCTCTCTGCAGGGGACTTCCTAACAGGTCATAGGGCAATCCATTCCCTGTTGTTCCAGCCCCTGTGCCTTACTTTGTAGACGGTGAATCTGGCATGCATATCATACCACTGCCAGACATCGGACCTTATGCATCCACTGTCTGGCAGTGGTGACCTCTGCCTCGATGATGTCCTGTGCATGGTGATGGCACCAGTGCCGGGGGTGGCATCTTCACCCTCTCTGAAACAGGAACACATAAACAACACATAGTAAATAATATTATAATATCATGAATTTAAGATGATGCCTCTAGTCCTCCCTCCTCGGGGTGCTAGGGATGGCAATGGGAGATGGTGACCCTGGGTGGCACATGCAAATCCAGACCTTCTTTCGGTGCTAGTAGCGATGGCAACTGGAAAGACCCTTGCTGGCACATGCAACTCCTGCCCTCCTTGGGTTGCTAGGGGATGCTAGAGATGGCCAATGGAGAGACCCTTGCTGGCACATGAAAATCCTGCACTTCTTTGGGTGCTAGGGATGGCAATGTAGAGACCCTGGCTGGAACGTGCAAATCCTGTCCTCTTTGGGACGCTAGGGATGGCAACTAGAAAGACCCTGACTGGCATGTGCAAATTCTGCCCTTCTTTGGGTGCTAGGAATGGCAACTGGAAAGACCCTTGCTGGCACGTAAAAAGCCTGCCTTTCTTGGGGTGCTAGGGATGGCAACAGGAGACCCTTGCACGTGTTTGGGTGGGTGCTTCCTTTGGTTCATACCTGACTTCTGAAAGTGCCCCCCACAGTAACATTTCTCTCTGTGGAAGACATCCGCTGCCACCCGCTGATGCCCACTGTTTGTGTCTGACTGATGCCCACCACCAACCCACTCACACACCCAAACGCCAGTGAGCTCGGTCTAAAGGATAGTATTCTATTCTTCCTGTCCTCAGAGTAAAAATAAATTTTACAAACCTGGCAGCACCTCCTGTGCCCTCTTGCTCCTCTGCTGAGGAGCCGACCTCCACTACTGAAGGTCCAGAAACCTCTTCCTGCTCCACCAGCTCCACCACCTTGGTCAGCTTCAAGGTCCTATTAAGCCTGACTCACTTCATTTTTTTTTCAAAGTCCCACACAAACTACAGCCAAACAAACAGTCACCCACCAACTCACCAACTAGCCAAACCAACACAGTCAAACCAACACACAGTCCAAGGTAACCAAAACACACCAAACAAAACCAAACAGCCAGTCACAGCACACACACTCTCTTTCCACACAAGCTCCGCATGAACTCGAATTTCTGGTTTCCAATGCGATCACATGACCATGCGATAGCTAGACCGAAACCAAAACTGATTTCCAAACAGCCAAACCGAACTGAACGCCACCGAACTAAATGACCGAACCTGAACTCGGTTCCCGGACCAAAAGACTGAACCCGAACTCGGCTCCCAAACCAAAGGACTGAACAAATGAACTGTGATCTGTTCACACATCCCTACTCTGCACCAGAAGGGTCATCTGGCTGAGGGTGGCCATGGACGAGCTCACGGTCTCCATCACAGCCAGGAATGGTCTCAAAACAAAGACCGTGTGCACCAGGATCTCCCATTTTGCCCCATTGTACCCTGGAGGTGCCCCACTATCCATGACCAATTGCAGCTGATGCAAGGCAACTTTCTGCTTGCGAAGTCGCTCAAGCATCAGGAAGGTTGAATTCCACGGGTGGACACATCCTACACCAGCTGGTGCACTGGGGAGCCTTGTTCGGCCTGCTTTGCCCGGAGGAGGTTGCTGCCCTTCATGCTCCGGTTAAAGAACCCAGTCAGCTTCCTCCCCCACTCATTCAGGAAGCTAAGGGTGTCCACCTGTTCTAATCCCCTTCTTCCCCAAGCCCAGAGCATCCCTGATCACCAGATGAAGAGTGTGTGCAGTGCAAGGGATTCTGGTGAAACCCTCCTCATGGACTGCCCTCAAGATGTTGACTGCGTTGTCCATCACCATGCAACCCTTAGTCAAGGGCACACCTGGTGTGACCCACTCCCTCACCATGACAGTCAGGGCTGCCTTGATGTTCTGAGATGTGTGGTCCATTACTTCCCCCTGAAGCAGGTCCCACCAATACCCTGCTTCGGGATGCCTCCTGCCACTCCCAAAAGCTGCCTCTGGGTCCTGCCACCAGTGTGCTGTGACTGCCAGGTAGGCGTGCTGCGCATTTCTGCTGGACCACAGGTCAGTGGTGACGTGTATGGTGGCACCCCCAGCCCCTGCCAGCTGCTCCTTCATCCACTCCTTTAAAGCCCGGTACAGGGCTGGCACCACCTGCCAACTTAGGGTGGTGTGCAAGGGAAGCTTAAACTAGGGGGCCAGGAAGCCAATCAGGCACTTGAACCTCATGTTTCCAACCACTGAGAAGGGCTGCCCATTCAGGGCAATCATTTCCTCAAACATGTGCGTGGCTTTCACTTGAAAGTCATGCCACCCTCCATGTCCTGCAGCTGATGAGGGACTTGGCAGCTGCCCCCACCCCTGCTCCTCCATGGTGGAATGACGCTGCTCCTGCTGCTCCCCCCAGCAGCAATACTGCTCATACTGCTAGACGTAGCTGTTGGAGCAGGATGCTTGCCTGTTGATGGAAGTGGATGACTGACTGCTGCAGTCAGGAAGCTGCTGGAATCTACTGCCCCTGCCTGATCGCTTAGTCACACAGCACTGTGACATCCCTTGAGGTGCATTACCATGCACCTCCTTTGGATCATCCACCAGCACCAACTTAAAATGCACCCATATGGATGATTTTTTGCCCCCTCCTGCCTTCTGGCCTGCACTGGGGGATGCACCGCTGACAGTGCTGCTGGGAGAGGCATAACACGGTGGTGACACAGCTCTCAGAGGGAAAGCCATCACCTCAGCTCCAGACATCTCCTCTGTGGGATTAGTGCCTGCCTTGCTGTCCCCAATCACAGTGATGTCCCATGAAGGATAGTACTGGGACCCTGAGGCTGCTGGACTGTCCACCATGCTGCTGCCAATCTCACTGTGCTCCCTATAGCTGCTTCTGCTGCTCCTTTCCCTGATGCCATTGCCCTGGGATTGGGCCCTGCCTCTAGAAGCTGGGGTGGGACTACTGGGGAATTACCTCAACAATGGGGGACATTGGTGGCCCTTTTGAGGAAAATTCAACCTGAAAGCACCTGCTCCTGCAGCCGCATAAGAGACAGCCACAGCCGACCTGCAGAGACAGTACTGCAGACCTTCCAGTGCCCTGCTGAACCACCCACCGGTGGCTAGTGACACTGCTGGGAGCCTCGGAAGCCTGTAGCCCGATATCAGGCCTCTGGAGTTTGGGGTGTGGTCATGGAATCTGGCTGTTGCCTGCTGCCAATCCACTGGCATGGCCTCTCCACCTCTGCCACATGCGCCATTGCCTGCCTTACGGGCAGCAGACTGGCCTCTCCTGCTTACGTTCTCCATGTCTTCCAACTCAAGGAATGCACTTGTAAATTTTATATATAAATATATATAAAATTGTATAAATAAATAAATAAATAAAATATATATATTAGATAAAAAAATTGAATAAATAAATTATATATATTATTTATTTATTCAAAATTTTAATCTAATATTATATATTATATACACTAACTCTAACTACTATTAACTTTCGAAATTATATGGAACTAAATGGAATATTATATCCACAAAGGCCTAGTCCTGCAAACACACTCTAAAATATTAAAACTGAAAAACTACTGCACACTAACACTATCTCTCTATCTATCTCTATAACTAAGCTAACTCCTACATCTATCTATCTATCTATCTATCTACACACACACACATTATTACACAGGGATGGGGGAAAAACACAGACAGCTCACAACAAACAACACAGGGAGGAGTACAAAACTGAAATGAAACCTAAATCAATCTAATCCTACTCTAAATAAATCCAAAAACAGGGGAAGGGAATCAGGGATGGAATAGGAGGGGAGGATTCAATGGAGGGTAGGGAGAAAGAACACAGGGAGGGATAAAAAATAAAAATAACACCTAAATCTATCTAATCAAATCTAAATAAATGAAACTAAGCATGTAAATGTGTGGGATGGGTGAAATAGGAAGAGTATGGCAATGGATTAGGAATAGGAATAGGAAGGAACAATGACTTTTGTTACTTGCTACGCCCGCCTTACCACAAGCCCCATTGACTCTGGGCAGCCTAGCCCCATGTCCCCCATATCCAATCGCAGACTGCGAAGCCAGTGGTCTGAGGGAAAAAGGGATGGTGATTGGGCAGTTTGCCTGCTACTCCAAGCCTCTCCACTCCTGGTACCAAGAAGTCTGCTCCTCCGCTGCCCCCCCTGCCAGTCACATTTTTGCCGCCCAAACTCATCTGAACTCGATCCGAACGTGACTGAACTCTTCTGTTGTTTCCGAGTTTGGATCGAGTTCGGTTCAGTTGGTTCAGGTTCGGGTTTGGTCATTTGGTTCAGTCATCCAAACAGACCGAGTTCGGTCTGAACTCCGAACTCCCGAACCACGTTTGCTCATCCCTAGTAGGGAGGCTGCCATACAGGTAGGTGCACGGTATACAAGCAGCATTCCCAAACTGTCCCCTGTCAAATCAAACACCAGATGGAGATTCTCAATACCCAATATTGATTGCACCGGATATCTCCGAACAGCCCAACACTGCCTAAGAATCATGGCTACACCGCCCTACCCCTGTCCCTCTGACTGCAGTTGATGCTTCACAGAATACCCAGATGGAACAAGGTCAGCCAAGATAGGCCCCGACTCCATGGCCAGCCAGGTTTCCTTGATACATACGAGGTCCCCATCCCTCATCCCAACCTCTAATACACTCCCCTCCCTAACCCCATCCTGTCCCATAACCTGCATTCCCCCCACCCCCAATTCTAATCCCCCACAATGAACTCCTAGAAAATACCCACTATCAACTAAAAACACTAAAAAAGCCTGTGCTGCTAGTGTTCCTTTGTGAGTGAGGAGAGGATAAGAGCTTGTCAGATCTGAGTGGGGAGAATGATTCAATCATAAAGGCTGGCATGTTAAAAAAAAAAATCTCTGAGAAGTTTATGAGTTAGCATTGAATGGGGTATCAAACCTGGCATCACCGACAGACAGGGCACTTTAATAAGGATGGTTAAATGGGTAAGGAAGGGATGAGTTGTGAGAGATTCTGGAAGCAAGGCTGAGAAGCTAAATATGATACCGTGTAGAGAGGAATGAGAGCCGTGGAAGGGATTGACACACTCATAAAATGATTAAACTCACAGTAATTGACAATGGGGAAAACACAATGAACATTGGTCCCTGGCAGTAATATTTCAGCTGAACTGGCAGGGAGCAATATAGTTGCCATGGAGGCCAAGGGAAGCAGAGTAGTGCAGACAGGCAGTTGCCTCCATCGACTGCTGACATGCCAGTCATGCAGGAAAGAGGAAGCCTATCTGGGAGTGTTAGGCCATCTACCTGGGGGCCTATCTATCCTCCTCTAGCCTATGTCCACTGCCACCAACCTGCTGAAGTATGGTGCCTAAGGATACCTACCAACCACATTAGGTGCCCAGTAAGTCGCTGCTTGATTGGTTGTGACAGTAAAGCATTGGGTTTTACCAGTTCTTAGTTTTTTTGTGTTTATGGGAAGGGGGTTGTGCTGTATTGTAAGAGGGGTAGCATCTTTGTAAGATGTCACTGTAGGTAAAACTAGTCTTTGTGAGATGTTACATCTTTGTAAGATGTTGTACATAGAGATACAGCTTCTATGTGAGGTGGAAGAGGACAAGGATTCTAGCAGAATTATGTGCAGGGAGAGAGGAAAACTGCTTTGCTCAGCCCCATCCTGATGTGACCATGGGGCGGGACAGGTAGTTGCAAGGGGGAGGGGTTCTCTTGAGTTCCTTCTCCCACCACTCCTGGGAAAGGAGTATAAGTCTGGGGGGGGTGGGTTTAGGTAGCGATGGGGAAGGAGACTCTCCTATGAGTGAGAGAGGGTAGGATCAAGTTGTATGGGAATGGCCGGAACAGAAGGATATGGGATTACCCATGCCCTCCCTTTGAGAGGAGGGGTTCAGGCCAAGTGAACAGATTAGGGGATGTGTGGAAGGGATCTTCCCTTCCCTGACTGAGAGTCAGGGGGATTGGGAATGATGTGTGAGGTTTGGGAGTTTGGAGCGGGTGGTTGTTTATGTGATATATATTTGTCATTTATATTTATATTTGCTTGTTGTAAGCTGCCCTGAACCTTAGAGATAAGGTGAGGTATAAATGTAATAATAATAATAATAATAATAATAAATAACAGAAACTCAAACCCATATTTCAGTTGCAGATTTAGGAACACAACAGAGATCTTTTGCCTCCCAAAACCTGAGCTACTTTATGCAGTTTTGCAAATTTACCTCTCTTGCTTCTAGCCATAAAGTATTTTGTGATTACCTTTTCCTGTGGCAAACTTCTATCAGCGATTGAAATGTCAAAAGAGAAGCGGCTAGAACAAACTGATAAATTAAAGAGTGACAAATTGTCAGAAGTGCATGGATCTTTTAAGAATTGAATGACTTAGCTGCCACTGCCAGCAAAAAAATATGCAGTCACTCATCGAAATCCACTCTCGGGTTGGGAGATTGGAGACCAGCAAATGCTGAGAGAACATTAAAAAGAAACTTTGAGGAATGACTGAATAGTGAGCCTTACATCAATACCCACTAAATTGTATTTTAAAGGTGCTAATTACAAGCAGAATAATGAAGCCTCTTGAGGAACATAAGGATGCCCCTAGTAGGACATGCTGAAACTGTTTCAACTGCTCATTTTAGGAAGGAGATGAATCATACCAAAATAGGGTATGCAGCAAGCATATTAATCATGCAATCTCATCTAGCCTTCCTTACCATTAAAGAACCAGGGGACCATCGATGAAAATTGTAAGGAAATGCTTTTTGCATAATTAAACCATGGACTTTATTACTACATATTTTTGTAAACTGCCCTGCATTCAGCACAGCAAGGACCTGACAAGCCTCAATGCTGGGACAGGGTGAGTGCTCTGGATGTGCTTTTTTATGGAAGCTGCTCACACTCACCAAAAACAGTAATTTTATTTCAGGGCATGGTGGTTTCATTGTGCATGAGTCCAGATTGAGAGACCAAGGTGCATCCCATTGGCTGCTCTGAGCTATATTGTAAGGTTCTGGGGTGTGTGTGCGTGCGCATGCGTGTCTGTGCGTGTGTGAGTGTGTGTCCAGGATTTAGGTGGACAGTGGGGAATGGGGCACTAGAGGTGTGCAAGTCATTTTTGTTATATGATAGTGAAAATGAAATTTTTGATTTTCTTTATTGTAATTGTAATAATGAACACAGCAAATAATAAAAAAAAAAAAAAAAATTTCGTTTTGAAATAATGAGATAAAACTGAAAAACATTTGTGGCTATAACATTTTTGTTTTTTATTAAATTCTGATGACACTTTGGGTGGGGGGTTGTAGCCCCAATGGAGGGCACTACGTGTACCAATATTCAGAAAGATTGGATAAGGAAAACTGATTTTATAAGCAATTGAATATTGTGATTTTAAGAAAAACTCCATACACATTCCTGGATACATCTTCTTTATCTTCTGTTCGATTTGCATGAAACCTGGGAATATTATTTCTCTCCACAAGGTTACCATTCCTGCCAAATTTCAGAAAGATTGAATAAAGGGTCCTGATGTCATAAGCCATGAACTTGAAAATGCATTTCTGGCTGTAACGTTTTTATATTCCATCCTGCTTACAAAACATTTGACAGGAACATATCCCTCACCCTCCCTGTCCTCTCTTCCAAACTACAGGACAATTAGGGTGATTTCAGATGTGACGGTGGCCCTATTGGCCCCGTCACAGAATCACCCAAATGATTCCCCGGTGGAATCAGACCGACCCGTCAACAGATGAGCCAGTACATTCTGCCGGGAAATTGGGGAGGGGGAGGGGCTGTGCGGCACAATGTGTGGCCACACAACCCCACCCCCCATGCTTCAGAGACCGCCCATCCTCTGGGAGATGGGAAGGCGCTGCGGCCAATGCGGCCACGGCACCCGCCCACCCCCTGGGTATTGACCACGGCCCGGAATCAGTGGTGAGCCATGGTCAGGGGCCAGACGAGATGTTACCATGATCAACCATGGTGAATCCCGCCATGGTTGAGCGTGGTAACGTCACGTCTGTTGGAGGCAAAAAATGATTCCCGTCAGGTGTTCACCACCGGCAGTAGTCACTTTGACCAAGCTTTCAGAAATGGTCCCTGGACTATCCTCAAAAGTGTGGTTATTTTGATCCGCCGGAGGTTCACTGTGGTGAACCTCTGGTGGGGATCAAACAGAAGTTACGGGACCATTCTCCACCACAGGGGATTGTCTGTGGTTGAGCGTAATCTTGTAACATCTGAAAACACCCATAGATAAAGAGCCACAATTTTAAAAGCAATTTAAGTTGTCCCCTAGAAGACCATTATTCAGCTAAATAGCAGCAAATGCAGTGCCAGTCAGAGACATCCACCTGTCATGGCAGGGGGATGGAGGCTGTAGGAGGGATGATGGGGAGAAACCCAACAGACTGACAGATACATTCACTGTCCAATTACTGCATGCTTCCAGCTTTACAGGACCAGTTGCTGGTGGCTTTGAAACAGGCATAGGGGGCGGTCCTGAAGAGGGCAAAGAAGGGACATATCTGGGACATTGGGGATAACATCCCGAGAATCAAGAGGCATGGTTTACACATCCAGGGTGGCCAATTATTATCACAATCACATCCTGCAGCACTGTGACAGAGGACATTAGAGAATCTCTGTTGGCTCTTTCCTAAACAGATGCTTTCAATTTCCCAGTAACAAGAAGGGGAGAGATGTTGGGATGGTCACATCACAGAATGAGGATATTTTGTTGACAAATTTTGCTGGCCAGTTGGCATCAGAAACAGATCTTATACCACACTGACAAGTACGAGAATCCCTGGCATAGGCTCATTCTCTGCCTATGCTGTAGAGGATTATAAAATTGGGACCCTTTATCACATACTTATAATATTTGGCAGAGATGATCCTTAAGGTGTGAGATACAGTCTGCCAAATTTCATGTACATTGGTTGTACTACAAAGATGTTACAGTCAGACATACATTTATAAGTTAATTACTTATACCAACAGGCACATTTATTCAATCCTTCTGGAAGTTCGTATAGATATTAAACACAGGGAAGTGTATAAACTTGCCAAGTTTCATATATATTAGATTGGAGACAAAAAATGTACATCCATGCAGATGTTTGCAAAATAACACAATTCAACAGCTTATAAAATAAGATTCCTTTATCCAATTTTTCCAAGATTTGTTAAACTTAATACATGACATTGGAGGTACAATTCTTCCAAGTTTCATCCAAATATAATGGGGGAAAAAGTTACAGCCTAAAATGTGTTTTCCATTGAAACCAATGGAAATTGAAAACAAAAGCTAAAATGAAAACTTTTGAAATGTATGAAAATGAAATATTTTAATAACAAAAACAAAACACAAAAATGACATGGGTCCCTGGTGCACACCTGTATGAGGCACAGGATCAGGGTCTTGCCCCAGCCTATATCAATTGCTGCCTAGGGATGGGCGAACGCGGTTCGGTAGTTCGGTGTTCGGCCCAAACTCGGCCTGTTCGGACAACCGAACACGAACACGAACACCGAACGACGAAAATGGCGAACACACCGAACGGAACCGAACACCGAACGACGAAATGGCCGAACAGTACGTTCAATTCGAATCGCGTTCGGTTGTGTTCGGGTGGCTAAAACATGGTCTTCTGTCAGGTCACTGGAAGGCCAAATGTAGCAGGGAGGGGGAAGTCATTTGACTCAGCTAGGAGCAGACTTCCAGGCACCAGGGGTGG
>QEPC01012692.1:47077-60996 GCA_003113815.1 Sphenodon punctatus
TCCCGCCCCTGGCTGGCACACTCTAACTCCCGCCCCTGGCTGGCACACTCTAACTAAAAAACTAATACAGCCTTTCTTGTCTTAAAAGTAAAAGAAAGGTTTACAAACCTGGCAGCAATCACTGTTGACGTCGAGCCCCCCGCCTCGTCCGAGACGGAAGGCAGAGCGACAGCGGCAGGGGCAGCAGCAGCGGCAGGGGCAGGGGAAGCCGCAGCCAACAACTCCTCCACCGTCGGGCGCGGCCACACCCGGCAGATTCCGCCACCCGGAGACCGCTTCATTTTTTTTTATTTTTCAGTCACACACACCAACCCACCACAGTCCACAACACACACCAACCCACCCAAACACACAGCACAGCCAAAACCAGCACAACAATCACCAAAATACACTACACAAGCAGCCACCGAAACAAACACACACCCTCTCGCCTCACTCACGCACACGAATTTCCGGTACGATGCCGATTTTACGGCTTCCCGCGATATTTCCGGCCGAACGGCCGAACGCGAACGCACAAACCACCCGAACACCGAACGACCAAACACGAACGCACAACCTGATGGCGAACGAACCGAACGGCCGAACACGAACGTACGACCTGCCCGAACAACCGAACACAAACGCCACCGAACCGAACGGGCGAACACGAACGCGAGGTACAACCGAACACGAACACAGGAACCGAACGCGGCCGAACCGAACCGCCGAACACGAACACACGAACCGACCGCGGCCGAACCGAGCAGCTGAACACGAACCATGATCTGTTCGCCCATGCCTATTGCTTCCAGTTGCAGCAGGCAGATGCCAAAGAGCACCTGCCAGTTGGTGGCTGGGAGTGGCTGTAGAGCATTTATTAAATATTATTGGTTTTTTTTACTAAACTGCCTGACTGAGTCAGACCAATGGTCCATCTTAGCCCAGTATTGACACAACAGCAAGGATTTCAAATTTGGGTCCAAATTTGGTCTCCAACAGGGGCCTCCCCCAGGCTTGCTACAACGGATCCTGAAGTGGAGATGCCAGGGATTGAACCTGGGACCTTATACATACAAAGCACACACTCTTAACACTTGAGCTATGCCCCTCCATTGGTTCTTTACTGGCTTTTTAAAATGATTTGGAACCTGGGACTCATCTATTTCTATTGTGGGAGTGAATAGTAGGGCAGGATTGGAGGACAGATATGGCCTGTCAATGGGGTGGGGGGTGTATAGATCTGTAGGTAAGAAGGGGGGCTTCCCAGGAGTGGGTAGGATGGGGTTTTATAGGAAAGGTTAAGGGAGAAGGATATGGGGTTGGTCGTGGCCCCTCTGTAAGGGAGGGGTGGTATGGTCCGAGTGGAGAGATTAACAGGGGCAGGGAAGAGGATCCCCGAGTGAAAGACAGGGGATGGGAGTGGTGTGGAATGATTGAACTTTTGTGGAGGTGGGTTTATATGAGTAATTTATTTATATTAGCTCTGTTTCTATTTGCTGTATTAGTTTCGATATACTATTGTATGATTGGTTGTAAGCTACCCTGAGCTCATTTTTAGATGTGCCTCCAGTCTTCACAGTCTTCAAAGCCTGTTTTCAGCAACCTCGCATGGGTGGATTTTAGATGTGTCTCCCCGCACTGGAAATCACTCGTCCACCATTGGAAACACCGGGCGCTGGGCAGCTCGTGCTTTCTTTTGAAAACTGGACTTGTCAAATCTGGTCATGGTTTGACAACTCTGATTTTTGTTGCCCTTTGTTGGCCTCAGCCCCCACCCCTTCCATGTCCTTGCTGCTGTCTGTTGGGCTGCCCGATGAGGTGTTCCCCATCCCCCCTTGTGTGCCCCTGTGTGTCTCCCCCTTGCTCCCTTTCCCATTTGACTGTGTGTGTGCTCGCCAGCATGTGTGTGGTTTGTGTTCGGCTCTGTCCATGGTTTCCTTCTCCCTGTTGTGTGTGTGTGGCTTGGCCATTCACCTCCCTCCTCCCTCTCCCTTCCCGTTTCCCTCACATGGGTGCTGCCTTGTGGTGCTTTTGGCTTCTTTTGCCCTTGGTTGGCCATGTCTGTGTCCCACCCCACCCCACTGGCTTCTGGGGGTTCTTTTTATTTATTTTTATTTTATAAATTTGTACCCCGCCCCTCCTGAAAACAGCCCAGGGCAGCTTCCAACAATAAAATAGCATACATAAAAACAATTTAAAATCATCAATAACAATATAAAATTATTAAAACAGGGCTCAGGGCCTTCATTCAAGCAATAATAAATAAGGTGGGAGAGCTAAAAAAAAACACTTACCCCACCCTCCCCAAAGGCCTGTGCAGGCCCCTGTGCCATTCACACCCTGTGCCCACCTCTTATGTCCGTATCCAAGTCTGCGATGGAGCTCTGCTCGGAGTGCTCTCCTTGCATCCACTGGCTCAGGGTGACCAACGTGTCATTGTCAAAGCCTGACCCTGAGTGTGGTAGTGGGTTCCCCGTGCCTGTCCGTGATGGGGGCCTACTGGTCCCTGAGGTCCCGGACCATTCCTCTTGGGGTGCTGGTCCAGCACTGTTCATGGGTTCACCCGGTGCTGCCATGGGGGTGGGATGTCCTCCTGTGTCCGGCTATGTGCCATGGCATTTCCTACCAGCTGGGGGGCCACAATGGATCCTTTCATGTG
Organism: Sphenodon punctatus; assembly: GCA_003113815.1. Classification (NCBI taxonomy): domain Eukaryota; kingdom Metazoa; phylum Chordata; class Lepidosauria; order Sphenodontia; family Sphenodontidae; genus Sphenodon; species Sphenodon punctatus. The sequence goes on from QEPC01012692.1 coordinate 49,719, forward strand.
GAGGATCTGGTCCAGGGCATCATAATAGTGTGCAGTCCATGTTGCGTGACCGGACCTCTGGTTGTTGTCCTTTATGTGTTTGTAGCCCCTTTTGAGCTCCTTGTCCTTGGACCGGCACTGTGCTGCCAACTCTGGTATCTGGTCTCCCTCATTTCCCTCACTATCTGGTCAAACACATGCTCATTGCGATTGTTGACTGCGAGCTCCACCTGGTTTTCCAGGGACCCTCAGATCCTGGTGAAGTCCTGGGTCTCCTGGACTCCCCACTGTCCCCCTCTGTGGTATGTCCATATCTGTGCTGGGCCTTTCAGCTCCTGTGCTTCCACCTCCTCCTCCACCTCCTCCGGCTCCTCCCTGCTGGTATCCTGTGGGGGTTCCTGGGCTCGGGCACGTTCCTGGTCTGTTGGTGGACATGGGGAGTTGGGTGCTGTGGTTGTGCCATTCCTTCCCCTGACCCCCGCCCTCCCGCCCTCCCTACATGGCTGTTCACTACCATTGCACCCCCACCCCCCGGCCATCCCATGGTGGTCTCCATACCTGTTTGTGGGGGGCCTTATCCCCTGATCAGTATTTCCCTGTGGGGTGGGTTGCTCTTGCTCCTGCTGCTGCTCCTCATGCTCCATTGATGTCCTGTCTCTCTTCCTGTCTTGCCACCTCATTCCCCTGCTGTAGTGTGCCCTTTAAATATCCCTCCTTGTTCCGTTTGTTGGCTGTTGCTTGGAAGTGATGCTGCATGCATTTGCCATGGCGTGGGATCGTTCTGTGTGATCACGCCTGGCGGTTGCTGTTCAGACATTACTTTTGGCCATTTCCCAGTGGGGATTTCATTGATCATGGTTCTGGACCTGCTCCCGTATCAAGCTCCGGAACCATGGTGGTTCACCCCTACTAGTGATTGACTGTGGTGAACAACTGAATGCCACTGAACAGATGTTCAGGGTTAATTTGCTGCACTGGGGGGTTAAGTGTGGTTCACTGTGGTTGACTGTGATCTCGTAATGTCTGAAATTAAGCATGGTCTCAGTAGCACTAGACCTGAAGCTATATGGACAGGCCCCCCTGAATGGCCCCCCTTTGACTTTTTAAGGCCAGGCCAGCCCTGCCTAGATTTTAAGTCCCTTGATGAAAGGACTTATGTCTAATTCATGACTGTTCAGCAATAGGCACATTGCTTGTGCAATAAAATAATAAAATAATAAGAATATTCTTGAGTATTTGCTGGGATCTTTAAAGGTGAAAAAGTGGTATCAAAGAGATCCATAAGATCTGCCACTGTGATTTTTCAACCATGGAAAATGCACTCAGCAAAGATGGCAACTCTCACCCATTGCTAATTGAGTTATAAAAACCAGGAAATCCAAAGCACTCAATTAAATAAATCTTTCTGCTCTGAAACAAGAAAATGCCTTGTGAGGCTGTACATGAGTAGACCCACTTTCTAGAAACAATTCTTCTTGTCACTTATAATAGAGCTTCTGAGATCATTATGTTTTTCTGCTGGGGGATGGAAATAATGTTATATACGCTAAGGATAATTTCTGATGTTACAAAAATGCTTTTCACCACAGTGGATCACAGTGGTGGCAGCATTCCTGTGAACGTCTGTTTGACCCCCGCCAACTGTTCACCACAGTGAATCTCTGGCCAGGGTCAAACCTAACCACGGTTCTGGACCTCCAGCCGGCCGGAGGTTGAGGACCGTGGTTAGCTTGGCCACAATCCGGAAAGGGGCAAAAGTAACGTCCGTTACATTGACCTGGTGCGGAATCATGCCCCGAACCATGGTACAGGATCGGGCGCAGCGGCCTCATTGGCCATTATGCCCACCCGTCTCCCCATGGGCAGGTGGCCGAGGGAGCGTGGGGGGGCAGGGCTGTATGGCCACACATCGCGATGCACAGCCCCACCCCCTCCCCGATTCCCCACAGTGATGGAGCCGGCATGTCTGAAGGAACTCGCCGGCTGTGGAACTCTCTCCCGTTGGAGGCCCATCTGTCCCCTGACCTCCCCTCTTTCCACAGATGTTGTAAGACCTGGTTGTTCCACCGGGCCTTCGGGGAGGGGGGTATCAGTGGGGAGGGGATTTTATTTAATCTGTTAGCCGCTATCTTATGTGTTGATTTTATATATTTTATATTGTAATTAGATTTTAATGTGATGTTTTTCCCTGAGCTGCTAAGTTGCAGGAGGGTGCGGGATATAAATGTTTTTTTTAAATAAAATAAATAAATAAATTGTAAAAAATCACTGACCGAGATCTGAGAGTGATCCCAGTCTGGGGTTCAGCATGGTGGGCCTCCGGGCCTGTCACGTCTGAAATTACCCTAAGAATGCCATATGGGTTTCAGAAACAGAAACAGGGTTTCACCTATCAGAAACAGGCCTATCAAGCATGCTAAGCAGGGAGATAAATGGCTTGTTTGAAGCACCATTAGTGGCATATTGCTCTCCCTCTATCTTTAACCCAAAAAAAAATCTCTTGCTTACCGGCCATGACCAAAAACTCCCCATTCTGATACATAAAAGAGCAAAGTTCCATTGTAATATTAAGCAATTCATAGGGTTCCCTGGACAATTTGTCTTTTCTAGAGACTTCCTGAAGACCGATTAAAAGATCTGGCTGTACAGCTGTAGGACAGTACTTTTCTTTGATGTGCTTAGATGTGTCATATGTTAAAAGAATAAACAATATGAAAATTACTATGTGGACTGGAAGGAGCTTCAGAACTTCCATCCTGTCATGAAAATTGTGACAAGCAACACACATTTAAAAAAAAAAAAGTCATTCTAGCTCAATTGTTTTAATGAATCAGCTCTGCAAAAATGATAAATAAAATAGGAATCTCCTTTACTTCTCTCTAGGATGCTGAAGGATCAAGATGTGGGGTGGGGAGTGATAATGGTAAATTAAGTTCACCATGCTAAGGGTATGAGTCAACACTTTTCAGAGCAAGAGCTTATTCCACTGGACCAAAGGAACTTCCTGTTGGGACATGCAAGTTAGCCATTTAGCTGCTGCAGAGAAAAGGAAGACATCTACGTAAAGGCTAATCCCGAAGTCTCATTTAAATCAATAAGAATTTGTCTTGAACTAGAAAGTCAGCCTCTGTCCCTTAGGATGCAGTTCTCATTCCACTGAAATCAAGGCAGTCAGAATTTAGGGCCTGATTACAAGAAAAGGTGCTCACCCCTGGTAGTTTTTTCAGGGTTGATGTCATTTAGTGTGACTGCTTTTACCCAGGTTAAATTACCCCCTGCCCCTGCTCCATATTATCAGATGGGAGTGGACACAGAAAGGGTGTTACATCATGTCAATGTGGAGAAAGTAGGGTTTGCCAAGTTGCTCCCAAAAGAGACAAAGTAGTAAAGTGATACCCAGGGTTTCCAGGGCAGGCACCTTTGATAAGTGTGACCCAGACGTTCCCCAAAATGGATACAGTCCACCATGCTGTGTGATCAAGGGCCAACAAACTTAGACCAAGGGGGGGCTTTGAAAGACGGCCCTAGGCCCAGACGTGACCAAAGGCCAGCAGACATGGGAAAAGGGGCTCGAAAGGATGACCCCCCCCATACAAGATACATGAGCAAAGGGGGGCTTGTAAAAGGCAGAACCAGGATGGCGCCCAGCCGCTATGGAACTTGGGAGAAGGGTTGAAGGGAAGATGCCCAGAGTAAATCATGGAGCCATTAAGGAAAAGGGCATTCTTCCTGTTAACAAAGCACCAGTGATCATGACTCATGGCAGCAACATTCCCCAAGACAAGGAAGGCTGTAGGCACCCTGGAAGCCAACATCCTAGAATCCAGGTGTCACTTTGTGGCACTTGATTCACACCGGGTGCCTCCTTTGTATCAAGGAAATTTCTTCCTCTCCTCCCTAACTATCTGCTAGCCACTTTTTATTTATCTTTCCCCTGTGTGTCAATGGTATCTTATGCATCTAGGATAGTCCTTGTTGTGATGGAAGTAGAAGTTTTGGTTTCTCCCCTCATAAGCCCATTGTACACCCCCAACTACCCATCAAAGCCTCCCAAAATCCTTTGTCCAAAGCCTTATAAGTGCCCCTGGTTCCCCCGTCAAAGTGAGAAAATCTTGGAATGCAGATACGTGCGGTTCGCTCTGTACAGGTCTGTGCAAAGGGGGCTCCCAGACTTTGGACTGCCCCTCTCTTTCTTCCACCTCCCCACCAAACTTTGCTGGATCCTGGGCTGCTGATCCCTTGTGAAATCAGCTAGGAGAGGTAAACCATAGGTCCAGACTCTCTTTCTCCTCTCGCTCTCGCTGTGCCTTCACCGGACTACCCCCCCTTTTTCTCCTATCTTACTTTCACTTTCTCCACAGCCGCTTGTATTCTCCCTTGTGTATCCCACCAGTGAGACCGGGGCTGTGTTTCTATATTCAGTAACCTTGCCTTTTTGTAAGCCAATAAGCCTCGTTTAATTTTTATTGGAACATTTGTCTCTTTCTCTCTTCTTCTATTTTGGGGAGGGGAATATACCCTGACTGTGGTGCTTACCTGTCCTCGGACTGATCCTTTATGAACACGTGGCAACCCCAGTTTAAGAAATTGGGCTAATTCTCCCCAACGTTAAGGAACAATGGATATTGGGGTACTCACCCCCCAATAGTCATGAGTGGGAGGGGGTTCTCCTGTTAACACCTTGGCATGAGAGGCAGGCAGCCTGGGGCAGGGCTTCAGCTTTGCCCACAGGGCGGGCAGACAGGCAGCGTGGCATGAGCAGAAGGCAGGCAGACTGAGGCAGTCAGACTGAGGCAGTCAGACTGAGCAGCAGGTTGCTACCTCAAAAATAAAGGTTCTTCGTGCTGGCTCTCATCATTCTCACCACATCACCCTGCGTTCCATCCCTGCATGAACTTGTCTTATATCCCTAAAAAGGGTTAGGTGGAACTCTCACTCTGAAAGGGAGAGTGCTTTGTAGCCTAAAGAGGAGCTTGAGGCCATCAGGACAGGCATGCCATGGTGGTGGGCAGTTGCTTTGGGCACGAGCAGCAGGTTGCTACCTCATAAATAAAGGTTCTTCATGCTGGCTCTCATCATTCTCACGTCAGGGTAATGGTGGGTCCTGGGGCAGGTAGACTGAGCTTTGAGCTTTGTCCTGGCAGGGCACTCAGATAGGCGGGCAAAGAGTGTGCAATGTCGTTTTCAATATCGATACCAATTTTAAAGATTTTATTTTCGTTATCAATATCGGTATCAGTATCTTTTGGTCTCATGATAACCAGAAACCAGAAACGATATTTCAAGCTCGTGTGTGTTCGAGTGTGAGGCTGTATGTGTGGTTTTGTTTGGTTGAGGTGGTTTATTTGGTTTGGCTAAGTGTGTGCTTTGGTTTGGTTTGGTTTGGTTTGGTTTGGTTTGGTTTGGTTTGGTTTGTTTTGTTTTGTTTTGTTTGTTTGTTTGTTTGTTTGGGTGAAATGGAGGGTGAGAGAAAAAGAAAAAGGAAGCTGAGGAAGGTGAAGGTGGAGGTGGAGGAGGAAGACCAGCCTGGACCATCTGGTGAGGTGGTGGAGGTTGACTCCTCACCAGAGGAGGAAGAGGGCAGAGGAGGTGCCACTGCTCCCAGGATTGTAAAAATTATTTTTGATTATTGTTCCATATAACTTTGAGGACAAGAATAATACTATCCTTTAGAGTGAGCTCACTGGCATGCGAGTGGGTAGGTGGGTGGTGGGAAGTCGGGCACAAACAGTGGACATCAGCGGGTGGCAGCGGATAGGCAGGATTTGCACGTGTCTTATTTATGGGTCTGCCACAGAGAAAGAGAGAGAGAGAGAGAGAGAGAGACAGACAGACAGACAGACTATTGGCAGTGGGCAGCAGCGGATGCCTTTTATACTGGAGGAGCGCGAGAAGTTGATGATGTTTCTTGCCACTGGAATGGTTGCTTTTGGATGCAGTGGTACGTCAGCCCTCCCTGCCTGTAATGTATGCCCCAAAACCCTGAGCATGGGTCCTGGGGCTAGAGTGGCAGCTTCTTGATGTGTTTGAATGATGGCTCTCTTTGAGCAGAATGACGGGCCCTAGCACCCTGATGGTGGGTCCTGGGGCTAGAGTGGCAGCTTCTAGATGAACTGGATGGAAAGCCCTCCCTGCCTGTAATGTAGGCCCCAGAACCCTGACAGTGGGTCCTGGGACTGGAGTAGCTGTTACTTGATGCGGTGGAATGATGGCTCTCTGTGAGCAGAATGACGGGTCCCAGAACCCTGATGGTGGGTCCTGAGGCTAGAGTGGCAGTTTCTAAATGAAGTGGATGGAAAGCCCTCCCTACCTGTAATGTAGGCCCCAGAACCCTGATGGTGTGTCCTGGGGCTGGAATGGCTGTTACTTGATGCGGTGGAACAATGGCTCTCTGCAAGTGGAATGATGGGCCCCAGAGCCCTGCCAGTGGGTCCTGCGGCTAGAATGGCAGCTTCTAGATACAGTGGAACAACAGCCCTCCCTGCCTGTAATGTAGGCCCCAGAACCCTGGAGGTGGGTCCTCGGGCTGGAGTGGCTGTTACTTGATGGGTGGAATGATGGCTCTCTGTGAGCGGAATGACGGGCCCCAGAACCCTGATGGTAGGTCCTGTGGCTAGAGTGGCAGCTTCTTGATGACATGGATGGACAGCCCTCCCTGACTGTAACGTAGGCCCCAGGATGCTGACAGTGGATCCTGGGACTAGAGTGACTGTTACTTGATGCAGTGGAATGATAGCTCTCTGTGAGTGGAATTACTGCCCCAGAACCCTGATGGTGGGTCCGGGGGCTAGAGTGGCAGCTTCCTGATGATGTGGATGGACAGCCCTCCCTGCCTGTAATGTAGGCCACAGAACCCTGATGGTGGGTCCTGGGGCTAGAGTGGAAGCTTCTAGATGAAGTGGATGGACAACCCTCCCTGCCTGTAATGTAGGCCTCAGAACCATGACAGTGGGTTCTGGGGCTGGAGTGACTGTTACTTGATGTGGTGGAATGATGGCTCTCTGTGAGCAGAATGACGGGTCCCAGAACCCTGATGGTGGGTCCTGGGGCTACAGTGGCAGCTTCTAGATACAGTGGATGGACAGCCCTCCCTGCCTGTAACATAGGCCCCAGAACCCTGAGGGTGGGTCCTGGGGCTGGAGTGGCTGACTGTTTCTTGATGCAGTGGAATGACAGCTCTCTGTGAGCAGAATGACCACAAATGAGAGGAGTTCTAGAGAGGTGAGACAGGAAAGCAAGTAAAACTCCCCACCCACACCTACCTAAATACCCACATACTAAATAACTGTGACAGAGAGACAAACATATTTATTTATTTATTAAATTTATACCCCGCCCCCTCCTGAAACAGCTCGGGGTTGCTTCCAGTCATAAAAACAATTTAAACAATCTAAAACACATTAAAATACCATATCAATATTTTAAATAACATATAAAACAGGTCCTGGGATATAAACCATGGGATAGGGGAATTAAAATCAACTCCCTCCCCACTCCCCAAAGGCCCGGGTGAACAACCAGGTCTTGCACTTTTGCCGAAATACCAACAGGCTTGGGGCGAGTCGGGCCTCCTCAGGTAGGGAGTTCCAGAGACGCGGCCCAACCACCGAGAATGCCCTCTCCATTGTGGGCCCCCGCTTAATGCGGGGGACCTCCAAGAAGGCACCCCCGGCAGATTGAAGGAGCCACTCCGGGGTGTGGAGGGCGAGGCGGTCCCTGAGATATGAGGGGCCGAGACCGTACAGGGTATATGGGTATAATGTCATGTGACCAATCCCTTTCACCCCCGATTGTCACCCATTGGCATGACTTTGCTAATCTGTACCCCTTGGGTGACACTTTATTAATGGCCCCATGCATGAGAGCCAACAGCACCTTAAAGTCAAAGAGCATTGTGGTCCAGGCTAAGAATGATGAGGGGACAGGGGTAAGGGGGCTGGGCAGGGACAGGTGCCTGCTGGCTGGAGAGAGTGGAAGTTACATTACACTTTTTTGCTAATCATGGCAAAGCCACAGAACAAGGATCCTGGCCTGAAGGAGACGTTTAAGATTCTTTTAGGATAGAGATCATCCCGGGCGACCTCCAAATCGTTGAAAGGCAAGGAAACTTAGTTCATCATCATGGCAGATATCCTCAAGGAACTCAGCATGGAATGCAGGTTGAACAACCGGATATGCATCATCAGCCAAATCTGCGGAAAGGGGTGCCTGATCCCATTCCCACCATCCCCAGGGGCATCCTGCTGCTGATGCTGCTTTGCACTCTCCATATTCCTCTCTGCCTGCCAGACCCCCTTCACCAGCTCACCCTTCAAGTACCCATAGAGCGATGTCTTGAGTGCCATGCTGCCCTTGACCCTGGGGTCCAGCATGGTTGCCAGAATGTATTCCACCCGCCCCAGGAGCTCGTCAAAATTTGCCTTCAGTCCTGCATTCAGCTGCCACACCAGGTGAACCGTTTCATCAGCCAGCTTCCTGCCCTGGGGGTCACAATCCGGCCCTTGACCCTCCTCAGGAGACTCTGCACCAGAGGGGTCACCTGGCTGAGGGTGACCGTGGACGAGCTCACGGTCTCCGTCATGGCCAGGAATGGTATCAGTACAAAGACCGTGGGTGCCAGGATCTCCCATTATGCCCCATTGTACCCTGGAGGTGCCCCGCTGTCCGTCACCAATTGCACCTGATTCAAGGCAGCTTTCTGCTCAAGAAGCCGCTCAAGCATCAAGAAGGTCGAATTCCACCATGTGGAGACATCCTGGACCAGCTGGTGCACTAGGGATCCTTGCTCTGCCTGCTTTGCCCGGAGGAGATCGCTGCCCTTAATGCTCCAGTTAAAGAACCCCGACAGTTTCCTCCCCCACTCCATCAGGGAGCTAAGGGTGCCTACCCCAATCCCCTTCTCCCCCAATCCCAGAGTGTCCCTGACCACAAGGTGAAATGTGTTTGCGACACAAGGGAAGGGTTGCGCCTGGTGCCCACTCCATTGCCATGGCAGTCAGGGCTGCCTCTATGTTCTGGGACATGTGGGGGCCGTCCATTACTTCTGCCTGAATCAGGGCCCACCTATAACCTGCTTCAGGACACCTCCTGCCACTACCAAGCACTACCTCAGGGTTCTGCCACCAGTACGCCATCACCACCAGGTAGGCGTGCTGTGCATTTTGACTTGACCACAGGTCAGTGGTAAAGTGGATGGTGGAACCCCCAACCCCTGCCAGATGCTCCCTCACCCGCTCCTTTAAAGCCCAGTACAGGGCTGGCACCACCTGCCAAGTCAGGGTGGTGCATGATGGCAACTTAAACTGGGGGGCCAGGAACCCAATCTGGCACTTGAACCCCATGTCCCCAACCACGGAGAAGGGTTGCCCATCCAGAGTGGTCATTTAGCACAACATGTGCGTGGCTTTTGCTTGAAAGCCATGCTGCCCTCCACGTCCTGCAGCAGACTAAGGACTTGGCAGCTGCCCCCACCCCAGCTCCTTCATGGTGGACTGATGCTGCTTCTGCTATTGCTTCTGCTGCTCTCCCCTAGTAGCGATACTGCTCCTGCTGCTAAAGGAAGCTGTTGGAGCAGGACGCTTACCCGCTGAAGGAGGCGGATGACTAGCTGCTGCAGTCAGGAACCCGCTTGCATCCACTGCCCCTGCTTGCCCACTTAGCAGCACAGCGCTGTGGCATTCCTTCAGGTGCCTCGCCATGGCAGTTGTGCCAAGGTTGTTGAGCACCTGCCCATACTTCACGACCTTCTGGCACAAAGTGCACTGCACCTCCCTCGAATCATTAGCCCACACCAACATAAAATGTACCCAGAGAGAGGATTTTTTGCCCCCTCCTGCCTTCTAGCCCACACCGGGTGACACACTGTTGCCAGCGCTGCTGGGAGGGGCAGAACGTGGTGGCAACACAGCTCTGGGAGGGACAGCCATCACCTCGGCACCAGACATCTCCGCAGGACTAGTGTCTGCCTCTCTGTCCCAATCTGAGATATGTCCCCATGCGAAGGGAAGTTCTGGGACCCTGAGACTGGACTCCCCACCATGCTGCTGCCACTCTGCCTGTGCCCCCTATAGCTGCTACTGCTGCTGTTGATCCTCTCCCTGCTTCCATTGCCCAGGGATCGTGCCCTGCCTCTAACATCCAGGGTGGGATCCACCTGCCCTGGACTGCTGGGGATTACCTCAACAATGGGAGACATTGGTGGCCCTGGAGGAACATCCAAAGCACCTGCTCCATCAGCAGAGACTACCACAGCCTCATGTACTGAAGGTCTTCCAGTGCCCTGCGTGGCAGTGGAGGATGCTGGCAGGTGTCACCACTGAACCACCCCCAGACTAGTGCCAATGCTGGGAGCCTCTGAAGCCTGTCTCCCAAAATCAGGCCTGTGGAGTTTGGGGCGTGGTGATGGTGATGGACTCTGGCTGCTGCTGCATGCTGCCACTCCACTGGCACAGCCCCTACCACTACCACCTCTGCCACGTGCCCCATTGCCCACCTTATGGGCAGCAGACCAGCCTCTCCAGTTTCCCTTCTCCATTTCTCCCACCCAAAGAATATACCGGAAGTTTTATATATATATATATATATAAAATCCGGCCCTTGACCCTCCTCAGGAGACTCTGCACCAGAGGGGTCACCTGGCTGAGGGTGACCGTGGACGAGCTCACGGTCTCCGTCATGGCCAGGAATGGTATCAGCACAAAGACTGTGTGTGCCAGTATCCCCCATTCCACCCCATTGTACCCTGGAGGTGCCCTGCTGTATATATATATATATATATAATGGAATCACTACACACTATCTCTATCTAGCTGTATTTAAATTGTAACTTGGGTCCCCTGTGTGGAAAAACCCAAAATATATTATGTGTTGTAAGTCACCTCGAGTCCTGTAGGAGAGACTGTGGGGTATAAATAAAAATGGATGGATGGAATAGATCTCTATAACTAAGCTAACTCCTACAACTATCTATATCTATAGTAATACACACACACACACACACACACACACACACACAGGGATGGGGAGGACACAGACAGCTCACAACAAACACAGGGAGGGGTACAAAACTGAAATGAAACCTAAATCAATCTAATCCTACTCTAAATAAATCCAAAAACAGGGGAAGGGAATCAGGGATGGAATATATAAAGGGAGGAGGGGAGGATTCAATGGAGGGTAGGGAGAAATAACACAGGGATGGGTAAAAAATAAAAATAACACATAAATCTATCTAATCTAATCTAAATAAATGACACTAGGGAGGAAAATGTGTGGGATGGGTGAAATAGGAGGAGGATGG
>QEPC01012692.1:91345-113881 GCA_003113815.1 Sphenodon punctatus
ATAGATAGATAGATAGATAGATAGATAGATAGATAGATAGATAGATAGATAGGTTAGGGACAGTAGACAGTTGTAGTAGTTAGCTTAGTGATAGAGATAGCGTTAGTGATTTAGTTTTAATGTTTGTTGGAGTAGGCCTGTGTACTTATTAGATAATCCATTTAGTTCATAGCATTTAGAATAGTTAATAGCAGTTAGATTTAGTGTAGATATATATAGATATATATATAATATTAGATAAAAAATTGAATTAAAAAACCCATATAAAAACAAAAAAACAAATAAAAAACAAAAAAAACCCATATAAAACCAAATAAAAAACCACAAAACCATATGAAAAACAACAAAAACACCCATAACAAAACATTTCCCAAATGGCCGAACCCGAACTGAATGGCCGAACCCGAACCCGGTGAACTAACCGAACTGCCGAACCGAACTGCCAAACCGAACGGACAAACCGAACGCAGACGAACCGAACGGACGAACCCGAACTGCAATCTGTTCGTCCATCCTTAACAAATATCCAAACAGGCAAATAACAAAACAAAAAACCCTTAATAACCAAACATATGAAAAACAAAAAAAATATACCTAAATATCAATTTTGGTTATGGATATCTTTCAGATATTCAGAGTGCTATCTGAAATTGAAACAGTGGGTGCAGTCTCAACCCCCCTGTGACAGAGTGGCTGCCTGAAGTTAAGTGATCTCCCTCTGATTACAAAGAACTAGCCCTGAAAGCAACACTGATGTGGGAAATGTTTGTTAGCTGAAGGCAATAGCTGACAGATGGAGTCATAAGACAGTGTACATGTGACTCCTTGGAGCAATGAGGGCCCAGAGGAAGTGGATGGGTGTGACTACCAGCTATAAATACAGTGACAGCAGAGAACACCTTCAGTCTGCCTTGGACTCCTGAGGAAGAAGGAGCTACTACCTGCTGGAAGAAATGAGCGTGGATGCCACTAAGCCTGCTGAGCTACGAAGGAAGGACTACCCCAAGCCTGGAAGGAATTGCAACTGTGTCCTTGCAGATGGCATGGGAGAACCAGGTGGGGTTGTTCCCTTACAAGGACTCGAGCTAAAGACATAGACTCATGGGGAGAGACCCCAGACTGTTGTTTTTTTTCCAAGAGGGGAGAAATTTATGTTATGGGACTAAGTTTATATTGGGGACTCACTAGTTTGGAAAAGCACCTACCCGGTGGGTTGAAAGGGGAGCAGGGAGACCTGTGGCAAATTTGCCAACCAAATAGCCAGAGTGGCTTTGGGGAGAAAAATATATGGACTGAACCCCAAAAGAAAAATGGATATAGGGAGAGATATTTATGTGTTGGGGTGCTAATTCCCCAGGACCCCAGAATGTATAGTGGGGATCCTAAGCCCCATTCACCCCCCCCGTACATGCCACAAACTGTGCAGCTTCCACGTAGTGTGCACACACTGTAGGCCCCCTGCCAGGAGTTTGCACAACTTGAACACACATATACACGCATACCACTGGTGGCTGGTGGGTTCTGAGGCTGGGTTCTGAGGCTGGTGGGACAGCGGGCAGGGACAGCAGTAGGTGGGGCCATCCCAGAGGTGGGTGGAGTCAATGGTAGGTGGAGCCATCCCAATGGTAGGCGGAGGCAACCCTAAAATTGCACACTTATGATCATGTGCCATAAATTCTGCAATTGATCCCTGCGCGGGAAAAGATACCCCACCCCTAATGTACCACTGTCAGTCCTTCCTACAAGCTGAAAGCTCCCAGACCAGTGAACAGTGTGTGTGAGGGGGGGAGGGGGATTGGATCCCAAGTTACAACTTCAAAGTAGAGTGGAGGGCAAAATTAAAAGTGGCTAATGTGGCTATTTTAATGTGGCTAAAACAACTCAGACAGAAAATAAGCAGAACGCCTCACACCAATTCCACTGCTCCAGGCTGAGTGAGGATTAAATGTAAACATTACATGATGCAAATGCAAACCTGAGCAACTTACTGGGATTAACAAAAGCCAAGGCAAGCCAAACCAAACCTACACATTATTTCACTCCAGTGCCACACAGTCACTCTGGATTAAAAAGCAAGCCACAGGAGACAAGCAGAAGTCCACCCACTGCTGCATGCTGAGCGAGAATTAAAATGCAAACATTACATGATGCAAAGCAAACCAGAACGACTGGGATTAATAAAAGCCAAGGCAAACCAAACCAACACATGATTTCTCCTTCAGATCAAATGGAATTAGTAAGAGCAAGAGGAAACAAATTCAAACCCAACAAATGATTTATCACCAAGAACAACTAGGATTTATACGACCCATTGCCAAGGCAAACCTTACCAAACCCATACATTATTTCTCCCCCAGAGCAACTTGTATTAATAAAAACCAAGGCAAACAAACCAAACCCTAGGGATGTGCGAACAGAATGCAGTTAGGCTGTTTAGACGTTCAGTCCGAAACCTGAGTTTGGGTTCGGTTGTTTGGTTCGGTGGAGTTTGGTTCGGCAGAAGTTGGCAGAACATCCGAAAATAGCGCTATCAATAACGATACCAAAATATTTTTTTTTGTATCTGTATCATTTGGCCCTGAAACCACCCCTGGTCTCCACCCCTGGTGCCAGGAAGTCTGCTCCTCAGCTGCCTCCCACCTCCAGACACATTTTTCCCACCCAAAGTCACATTTTTCCCACCCCCGAACTTTTCTGAACTGTTTGACTGTTCGAACGTTCATTTCAGATGTTTGGTTCAGTATTCCAAACAGGCCAAGTTCGGCCCAAACGCCGAACATCCGAACCACGTTTGCACATCCCTACCAAACCCACATATGGTTTGGTTTCTTCTCCCCCATCTCAGAGCAACTTTGATTAATAAAAACCATCCAAGGCAAACCAAACCCACACATGATTCCTCCCCAAGAAAAACTTGGGGTGTGTTTAGACAAGCACCTTTCCCCATCCCACCCATTACCCACCCATCATGCATGTTGCAAGGATGCATAGGGTTCCAATGTGGCCCTTCAACATGCATGATTGGTGGGTAATGATTGGGGAGGTCTAAAAACACCATTGGATTCATTAATAATAGCCAAGGCAAACCAAACTCATATATGATTTCTCCCCCAGAGCAACTGGGATTAATTAAAGATTAAACAAACATGTTTTTTCCCCTGAACAATTTAATCAAAGGTAAAACAAACATTTCCCCCCCTAAACCATTTTTAGTTTCTAGGGGCACCAAAGGAGAAATCACGTGCAATTAGAATCCTGACTCCCCCCATCCATTCATTCTTTTAAAAGGTAGGGGTGTCATGTATTTCCTATTATAGGCCTATATATTTTGGCCATCTGTGTTCCAAATGTATTAACTTTGAGTTTCTATATGTTAACATTCTGTTTTAATATATTGAAATTGTGTTTTGAAGTATTGATCTCTAAAATCAACTTCTGTGATTATAATGGCTCAAGCTGAAATCCTCAGCTACATTCCATTGAGTTTCTTTCCAAGCTCCCCAAATGGACATTTGACTGTTGCCAAGGAAACAGGCAAATGGCAGGCCATAAAATGAGGCCCCTCTGGTTAACTTAGATCTTTTCAGACTAGATGTCTGGAATGTTATCTCTAGATGTCTAGATGATAGATAATCTGACAATTATCTCTGATAAAAATACAAGGTTTCTATTTAGCTTAAACCTTGAAGGAAGTCAAACTCTAATTGGTTTCTTTAAGAGAGTCAATTAGAATCAAGTGTATCTCCTTGTTGCTGATGTCACTATGACACTATTCAAATAATGTGAAACTTCTAACAGGCAAATGTTTTTAAAGAGAGAGACAGACTGGCTTTCCTCAGATTGAAAATCCCAAATACCATTGGATTTCTTTCTCACTTAACATCATGGCAGACTAAGGAAAGATCTGGGAAATATGTAATGTATTATTCTTGATATCTTTGAGCCAATGAATTGTGCATATGTTAAGCTTTTACAAGCTTTTTCTTAAGATTGAAATGTTTTAAGATCATGTAACTTTGATTGGCTATCAATACCATTCTATGTAAGCTACTGATATTTTCTATTTATATTTAAGTAAACTTTGCATATATTTTTATATTCCAAAAGTCTCATGTTCCTTTATTTATAAATATATTGTATTTTACAATACTTGCTTTGATAACAAGAAATCAAAGTAAAGTGTAAAACTCAATTTATACAATTAGGAGGAAAAGGCCCAATCCAGTATGACAATTCAGATGGGAAACTTAGCCTTTTCCCCTTTTTATAAAAAGAGTATCGAGACGTGATGGGGGAGGGTGGTAAAAAGTACTAAAGTACTTCTTACCTTGCCTGAAATGTAACTCCAGTCTTCCTCAACACCACTAGGAAGGGCCCAGGGGGAGCGAGCTGACTAGACTCTTAAATAAGGTCTGGCTCCCCCTCCCCCTTGGTGCCACCTCCTAGTCTTTTTTGTGGCTCTAACTGGGCAGGGTGATGGCTCCAAATATTTTTTTTAGTTGGATTCCTTCCGAGGAATCCATTGGCAAACCCCTCCTCTATCCCCACCCCCAAACAGAAATGAGCATGTGCAAGAGAGGAAAAAAATGGAGAACAATACTATTGCACTCTCACACATGCTCTAACTTGAATCCAACCCTGCTCTCCCCTTGGGTCTCGAATCTGACCTGTTTGCTGTGTAGATTGTCCTAGGTTTAGCAGGCTCCTCTTGGTCTGCAGCATGTGCCTTGTCCCATGCATGCACAGGCAGCAGTCAACAAATCAGTGTGGTCTGTGCTGTTGACTCCTGCACATGCATGAGGCGCAAAGTGTGGCAGGTGCCAGGGAACACAGCTGAATGCATGGCAGCGAATGCAGCCTACGAGGCACTGACTGAGAGGCTGGGCTGGGGTTTGGGTGAGCCAGAATCTCCTCTGCTAAACATGTGCCAAGCACAGCAGGGAGGGAGAAGAGTCGGAGGGAGGGTTCAAGTCAAGAGCCACAGCAGCCAACCAATCACACACGGTGAGTGTGTGAGTGGTGGCTCTGACTGCCTGTCACTGTTTCACTGTGCTGGACTGTGCTGAGCAGGGTTCTTTCTTCCGAATCTATCCTCCCCGCTGCACTGTTGTCAGTCTCCCAGTCCCTCCCCCCTCCCAGCAACTCCCTACTACAGGGGGATGCAGGGTGGAGGGAGGGATTAGGAAAGTTGTAGAACTGTGCTGGGAGACTGACAGAGGCACACAGTTGGGAGGAGGGATTGGGAAAGTTGTAGAACTGAAACTGACAACAGTGCTGACTGACAGAGCGTGCCGCACGCAGCAGAAACATCCTGCAGCACCGGGAGAGACAGAGCTCTCAGTGGTACCTGGAGGGAACCACTGGTGCCCCCACCCCACCCCCTAGCCAGCTCATGAGGGTCTTGGGAGTTGGTGCCACTGCCGTTACCAAACCCAGTCAGCTCATGAGTGCGGTGGTGGCAGCACTCCAAGTGTTTGTGGGGCACCACCCGGGAGCCCTGAATGTAGGGCTGCCACTGACACACGCCCCATGTATGCTGTGCATGCCAGTCCACAGGGCTTGGGATCGGCCCCAATATCCACAAATACAAAACTCACTATAAATTGTGGCACTTCTCTAAAATAATGGCATAGTTCATGTTGAAAGTGAATCTGGTAAATGCTGAATTCCATGATACCCTAATGTTCAACAAAGCAGTGTTCATACTAGCACAAGGGAAATTAATTACTATTGTTTGTGTAATTTTTCAAGGCCTGGTTTGAAGAAGCCATTCCAATTTAATGAAAAAGTTTAATGAAATCAGAATGGCTTGCCGAAATTCCAGTTGGAATTCTGACCAAAATAATTTTTTGGCTGGAATTCCAACAGAACTATTTGCACATGCACAAAATAGTGGTTGTGATTCTGCACATACACAAAATGATGGCTGCCATTCTGCACTTGCAGAGAATCGCAGCATGCACAAAAGGCAATAATTTTTCCATCTGGTCCAAATTAACTGGGAGGAAATGACATTTTCATCCCTAAATCCCTCTACTGAGCGGGAGATGACAGCACGTCAGTAACTGCAAAACATCTATGTAAAAACAGTTTTTAGGTTAGTCTTCTGGTATGATGCTTTACAACTGGGCTGTCCAGCTAGAAACCTGAAGATCAAATGTGGCCAACAGTACAATTCCATCTGCCTTAAAATTAAATTATATTAAATATTAATTGTAATATTATTTTGTATTGATATTAAATATATTTGTTATTAAATATTGATGCCACAAAAGCTCAAAATCCTGCATTTTAAAATTGTATAGTTCATGTTGATGAGTTTAGACACAGTTCGACTACCCCCACACAAGAGAAATAATGTACACTGGCTGCACAATGAGAGATTTTTTGGTCAATCTGACCCTCCAGCAAATTGCTGTGAGGCAATCAGGCCAGCTATTGTCAAAAAGTTGGATAATCCTCCTATAGGTCATATGCAACAAACAGAAAAATGAGTCCCACTGAAGTGACTGGAGATCTCACTTATTTTCAGTCACTGGAGGTGGGGCGATATTGGCTCAACTTCTTGACTGAGACTCTTCCAGAATTACCTAAGGGTCATTGAAGGAGAACAGAATAGAAAGGAAACTAAAATTTGCATTGTAAATGTGAAACTTTGCAAAAGAATAAATAATAATAATCCATTCAGAAATATCAAGCAGACAGCAGACTCACTAGAATACAATTTCAACTGGCACAGCTAATTATTTTTTCTTTACAACACTTACATAAAGTGTCATCCATAGGAGTAAAGTTCCTTTGTACAGAAACATTAGCTTGGGTATCACTTGTCTTCCTTAATTATCTTCCATGTTGGGATGGACTCTTACCCTGGGTGCATATCTCTTGCAAGTTAGTGGGTCATTGTCAGCTGTACACAGGTACACAATATCCCCAAAGGAGAGTTGGGGTGATTTCAGACGTTACGATATCACAGTGAACCACGCTCAATTCCGCGTGGTGGCTGTGATCGCGTAACATCTGTTGGGGGAAATGGATGTTTCCCCCCAGATGTTACCATGGCTTGGGATTGCATTCGACACATGAGCAGCCGAAGCGGGGGCACCGGAGGCCGCCGCATGTCGAATGCAATCCCATGCCGGGGTGAACCCCGGCGTCTCGTCCGGTCGGGCGCCACGGCCCGGGATCACCGGCAGGACCCTGGGCCGTGGCGAATCCGGCCCGACGCGGTGGCCTCATTGGCCCCGTCGCCCGCCCATCTCCCCGGAGGGCGGGTGGCAAGACCGTGGAGGGGGCAGGGCCTTGCGGCCGCACGTTGCGCCGCACGGCCCTGCCCCCTCCCAGATTCCCCGCCGGGATCCCCCGGCACGTCTGTTGCAGCGTTACGGGGTGACCCCGGTGGGGAATGAATAGGGTGATTTCGGTATGGGGCCAACGGGCCCCGTAACGTCTGAAATCACCCTTGGTTACCATTAACCATTTTTTACATGTGACCAAAAAGGTCCTGGAGAACATACTCCAATTCATTTTACCATGGGGTACCCCATCCTGATCTACACCATCACATGTCATGCTAGCTTACACATTTAAGCAATTTAAGTGACAAAGGACTGGGTTAAAAATCTACCCCATGATATGAAAAATGTCATTTAATTCATGACAGAAGACAAGTGTTAATATAAGGCCGTTTTCACACAGACTCTAATACTGATAAAATTGGTGTTACATGTTGTTATACATTTTGGAGGGCACCCACAGAGCGCACATGCAGTCCTGCAACATGTATAATAAAATGTATCAGTGTTAGTGTCTGTGCGAAAATGGTCTAAGTCTCTCAGCAAGATCCTTTGAGAAGATGGCAAAGGAGCTAGAATTTAGTATGGCTGTGAGTCTCATCATTCACTATCGGAGTCACATCTGTGCTAAGTGCTACTATCACCTCTCTCCTTTCAGAGGATTGCACCTCTAACACAAAAAGTGGAAGTTTTTCCTACTATTCCTTATTGTTTTGTAGAACTTATTTGAGTATAGCTGTTCTTCTGCATGGTATATAATCTTTAGGAGTGGGGATATGGGCTGGGGGAGAGCAGGTTTGGTAACAGTTACAACCCCCCTGTGAGAGAGGTACAAGCTTGGGGGGAAATTAGATGGGGAGAGAGAGTGAACTTCCCCATGTGAGAGATGGGAGAGTGGAGTGGGAAGGATGGAATGGGATATAGATGCTTGTTTGGGGTGAGGAGGGTCTGTGTAGTAATTTATTTGGATTTGTTTTAATATGTTGGGTTTTTACTTGTGAGCGGCGCTGAGCTTTTGGAATAGGGCAAGATATAAATCAGATAATAATAATTCATTAATTAATAATTCCAGATCTATTCTCTGGGCAAGTTTTTTTTTAGGAAGAAGGGAAAGATGGGGAAAAAGCCATACCTCTGAATTTCTTAAGGGGAAATCTCCCTTCCCTCTGCAATTTAGGACCATTGCAATATCCACTTACAAAAAACTTAATGGAGCTGAGTAAATTGTTGTGGGCTCAAGTCCCTTGTTCAACCAGCAGTTTGTCACTCAAGCACCTGAGGGTAAATGAGCTTAATTTGTGTAATAGGAAGCTAGGATATATAAGGAGCCAGGTTAGCATGGTCTGCTGTGGACAAAGCAGCAGTTGCTGGGATAATGGTAGCCTGGTATCTATAGGGAAGAGATCTAGGTTTGAAACAGATTTCCTGACCCATGTCTGCAGGTATTATATCCATTCTTTCAGAACAGCGAGTGTCAGAACTGTACACTATGGGCGGATTCCGACGTGCGTTTAAATCGCACAGAATCCTCGGCGGCATTTAAAAAACCCCGCACTTCCGGGCTGGTGTGAATGCGCTGAGTGCGCACATTTCCACTTAGCCCGAATGTTTGGAGCGGGGATTGAAAAGTTGCTCCGAGCAGCTTTTCAAACCGCGCTCCAAACATTCGGACTAGGTGGAAATGTGCGCGCTCAGCGCATTCACACCAGCCCGGAAGTGCGGGGTTTTTAAAATCGCACTATGCCGCCGAGGCTTCTGTGCGATTTAAACGCACGTCGGAATCCGCTCTATTAGAGTGCGGGTGAGCAATAGTTAAGGTGTGTTGCATGCTACATTATAAAGCCCCAACATTCTATTTGCTCTACAATTGGCATGAGCAATGTTAGGATTGTGAACTTGTTGTGATGTATTACTGGGGTACATAGTTCATGCTGTGAAACGTTCAGCTCAATCTGTTGGATACAAGCTGGGATATCGCAGTTTGAAAACTGCACTTTCAAGCCTGATTTTCCCTTTACTCAGACAGTCTCAATCTGGGTAAAGTAGAGGGGTTGAGTGCTGGTAGAGAGTAGGGATTAGCCTTTTAGAAACTAAAGGAGGCTGCTAGGCGGTGCCTTTGGAGTTTTATTTGTAAATCTGATTAGTAGTTTTAAAGGTATGGGGTTGTGAACAAAAACCATGTTAGCCTATGGAGAGGGGCGGGACTGCTTTGAAGAGGAGCACTGCTCGTGGCCTCTTCTCCTGTCGTTCCTTTCTTGAGCAAAGCTTGGGGCAATTGTGCCTGGGGGTTTTGGGGTGACAGAGAGTGAGAGCAGGGGGGCAAGGGAGCGAGGAGGGGTGGTGCTTTCGGTGGGTGCGCAGGGGACACTTTTGTGGACAAGGGAGCAAGGGAAGAGGGATGTTTTGGTGGGACAAGGGAGCAATGGCAAGGGGTGCTTTGGATATGGGGGCAAGGGAATGAGAGCAGGGGGATGCTCTGGGTGTGGAGGGCAAGGGAGCGAGGTCAGGAGGCAAGGAACAGAGGACAGGGAGGAGCTTATGGTGGGGGGGCAAGGGAGAGAGGGCAGGGGTGTTTTGGGGGCAAGGGAGAGGGCAGGGACAGTTTTGGTGTGGGGGAGGTAAGGGAGCAATGGTGGGGGACAAGGGGGTGGTTTGGGTGTGGGAGAGACAAGGGAGCAAAGACAGGAGAGCTTTAGGTGTGAGGGGCCAAGGGAGCAAGGGCAGGGGGATGCTTTGGGTATGGGGGAGGCAAGGGAAGGGATTAAGAGCCGGGGGCAAGGTGATGAGGGTAGGGGGTGCTTTGGGTGTGAGGGGGCAAGGGAGCAAGGGCAGGGGGGTGCTTTGGATTTAACAAAAACTTGGGTATTCCTTAGTCAAAAAACCTCTGGTTTAAAAGAAGAGTTAAGGCTCTTGCAAATTCAATCATGCTCTAAAAAGCATGGTAGTTGCAAGTTAAGACTCCCGTCTTAACTTCTGTGCCATGTTAGCAGTAAATACATTATACAGTCTCTCATATTGTGCTCACTTACAACTTAGGCTCCATGCACCCACACTTTGCCTCCTTCTTTCAGTCCCAATCCTCTTCCTCTGCAGGTTGGGGACAACACTGAAGCTGGGGACAGAGGGTGTGAGCTGGCCCCTCACTCCCTCTGTTTCCTCTTTAAGAAAGAGAGAACTTGGGACTCCTGGCTCCAACCCCTTCTCCCCATCTAATCTACTTTGTCCTAACTCTTTAACAGAGAACTCAGCACTCCTGACTTCCAGCCTCTCCACCCCACTCTAATCCAGTAGTCTGCACTCCCTTCACAAGCAACTCAATATTCCTGGTTCCTAGCTTATTCTCCTCTTGCCTGCTCAGCTCTCAACCTTGTAAACGACAATCCAGAAGTCCTGGGTCCAAGTCACCCCTCTAACCCTATAACCCCCACCCCCCTCACAGAGAACTCAAAAACTCTGGGGGAAATACAATGTTTATCTGTGTGTGTCATCTATAACAGAAGTAAACATTTATGTGGACATAGTGGAGGTGCAATTCATTTTTGTTTTTATGATAATGAAAATGAAAATTTATGTTTTCATTTTTGTTGTTGTAACAATGAAAACTAATAATAATAATGATGATGAAAATAAAAATGAAAGCTTATTTTAGTTTTCAAAATAATGGGAAAAAACTGAAATGTATTTCTGGCTATACCTTTTTTTAATATATATTAAATTCTCATGAAACTTGGGGAGACTTTACCCACAGTGGAGGGCACTATGTGTACCAAAGTCTCAAAGTATTATATAAAGGGAACCATTTTATTATCAGTTGAATGTTGTGATTTTAAGAAAACCTGCATGCACATTACTGGCTACACCTTATTTAACTTTCATCTAATTTGCATGAAACCTGAAAAGCTTATGTCCCTTCCTAAGATTACCAATGCTGTCAAATTTCAGAAATCTTGGACAAAGGGTTCTGATGTTAAAGCCATTAACTTGAAAATGCATTTCCAGGAGTAATATTTTGATATTCCATTCTTTTTACAAGACTTTTGGCAGGGATATATCCCACAATGTCCCTGTCATGACTGCAAAACTTCAGAACAATTTGATAAAGGGCCCCAATTTTATAAGCAATTCAAGTTATCCCCTTGAAGACCATTATTCAGCTAAATATGCCAGTCAGAGACAGGCACGTGGCATGAAAGGGGCATGGAGGCTGTAGGATGGAGGATGGGGAGCAACCCAACAGACTGACACACATTCACTGACCAATTACTGCATGTTTCCAGCTTTACAGGACCAATCGGTGGTGGCTTTGAGGCGGGCAGAGAAAGGACATAACTGGAACTTTAGGAATAGCATCCCAGCAATCAGGAGATATGGTTTACAAATCCATACTGGTCAATTATCATCACAATCACATCTTGCAGCACTGTGACAGAGGACATAAGAGAATCTCTATTGACTCTTTCCTAAACAGATGCTTCCGACTTCCCAGTAATAAGTGGGGGAGAGAAGTTGGGGTGATCACAGGACAGAATGAAGATATTTGGTTGACATTTTTTCTGGCTAATTGGCATCATGAACATCTTAGACCACAGTGGGTGTTTTTACACACACATTTCTCCTGGATGTTTGCTGTTACATCCTGAACTTTCTGTGTGTCTAAATCACTCACCCAAATCTTAAACATCCGGATCTTTCAACTTCTGCATGTAACTTCTCCCAGAACTTCTGTGTGTAAAAGGTTCTCCTGGTAAACTGCTTTGGTCCAGTCAGCTGTGGTCACTTGGTTTCCACAGCAGCCTGTCACGTTTACAGCTGCAGCTACTTTAGGCTGCCTCAGGACATAATGCATCCAGGAACTGCCTCAGGGCAGTGTGTGTGTGTAAAAAATGCATCTAGAACTTACAAGCATGTGGACTTGTAAACCCAGAAGACTGAAACATCCAGAACTTTAACATGTGTTGTAACTGACACGTGAGAGAATCCCTGGCATAGGCTCATTCTCTTCGTATGCTGTGCAGGCTTACAGAGTTGGGACCCTTTATCACATCTTTCCAATATTTGGCATAGATGATTCTGAAGGTGTGAGATATATCCATGCCTAATTTCATGTACACAGATTGGACTACAAAGATGTAACAGGCAAACATACATTTATAAGGTAATTGCTTATAACACCAGGACTATTTATTTATCCAGTCTTTCCAACCCTAATCCAAAATGGCGCTGGCAGCATCAGCACCATTTTGATGAGGGCAGTCATTCTGCGCATGCATGTAATGGCTCTTCTTGCATGCACAAAAGCAGAAACTTCAAAACAACGTAACTCCCAAACTAAAAAACAGACCAACAAAACCCATTGTAATTATCTGTAGTTGTTTGGGTTTGGTTGGAAGTTTGACATGAGTATGTGTATTAGTTGTAGAACACATTAGTGTTTGTAAGTGTTTGTTATGATGGAGTGTTAACTTGTTATTTCCTTGTTTTGTGGCATTTAGTTTTGGTTTATTTCATGCACATGTTACTTGATGTTTTATGTCAATGTTGTAGATTAATGGTGTTTTGAAACTGGAGGTTTTTTATTTAGTTAACATCAGGAATGAGACTATTGGTATTGCTGAGAACCGAGAGTGGCCAATAATGGCCCTCTCGGTTCTAATCCATCAATACCGATGATTCTCTGTATCAGCAATATCGGCTCTTTTACATTATCGGTATCTGATTAACGTTTAGGATCCAAAAACAATAGATTTGATAGATCTGATAAATGGAGATGCGATACCAATATACAACTGATACCGAGAATTTGCTGAAAGTTCCATCCCTAGTAATATGTATTTAGGGCACCTTAACCGTAATTATAATTATTCCCAACACACCTAGAAAAAATCAGAGAAAACCAAAAACACATTATTAAAAAAAAAATGTCTGAGCTTCATTGATATGCATACAAATGGGGTCACAGCATAACATATACCCGCTGCTGCAGCTGTATAATGTACAGACTCATTCTAGTAATATGCATTTATAAGGAGCTTGTAGACTGTGGATTAGGAAGACTTTTAAAGACTGTACAAGAAGTACTGCATGTTCCTCTTCCTCCTTAATTCCCTGCCACTCCATCTTCAAGCCACAATATCCCATTACAATGGGAGGAGTTCAGGATGGTTTTGTCTGTCCTAGGCAAAACCTTAATGCTATTTAATATTTGTGTCTGAAAACTGCACCTCTGGGTAGAATTTGAAACTAGCACTTGGTGTAGAAGCACTCTGTAGATTTGCATGATCTCACCTCATTGTTCCTCCCAAGCTGAGTTGCAGGATTCACACTGTGATGACCCAGTTTCAGTTCCATAGTACCTGCTAGGCTGTCTGGTTCAGAGTTGATAGAAAGGGTACGGACAATCAGACAGCGCTGTGTTCATATTCTGTGGCTATAGGTTCTGATCCCTTTGAGAGGACACAAATGGAGGCAAAAGAAGGCCCATATCTCTCCCTCTCAGCACAGGAGTCTGATCTCTCTATAAGAAAGGAGGAAGGCTGAGGTCACTCAAGAAAATTCCTTTCAGAATTCTTTAGCTCGGCAGTCTATAAAAGGAGACAATGGGTAATTTCAGACGTTACGCGCTCCCTGGTCACCACAATGGATTCTAAACTGTGGCGAGCTGGCTAACCCCCTCCTGTGGTCCAGGAAAGCCCTGAACAGTTGTGATGGGAGTGGGACCATGGCAAGGAAACGGACAGCTGAACCACAGCCTGGGGCAGCGCAACAGACATTACACTGGTTCGGACCATGGTCAAAACACCCAGAAGATACTGAGGTGGCGCGGGACACAGACATGGCCGAATGAGGACAAATGAAGCCACAAGCACCAAAAGGAAATGCCCACACAAGGGAAATGGGAAGGGAGGGGGAGGAGGGAGAAGAGCCGCTGAGGCGGCACACCTAAAAGGCACAGGGAAGCCGCGGACAAAGCAGAACACAAAACACAAACACACGCATGGATGCCAACACACCCGAATGGGAAAGGAAGGAAGGGGGGAGCACACAGGGAAGGCCAACACACACAGCACCATGGACATGGGGGGGGAGGGATGCTGCGGGCTAAGGAAGTGGAGGGGACTGGGCTGGAACCAGACCAGGGATAGCTGACAGGCACCCAGGACCCCACCGACAGCACAGGACACCCAACAGCAACACAGATACCTCAAGTCATAGGGGCCCCCACAGGAATGGATCACAGGCACAGGGGGAGGGCAACCAAGCCAGGAAAGGCACCAGAGCAGTACGAGGCAGGGATCGGAAGCAGGGATCCCTTGCTCTGATGCAAAAGCACGGGTGGGGATGGAGGCGAACAGTGACCAGCACATGCAGCCCCCCACCCCACCCCTTGAGGAAGGCAGGCGATGCTGTCCAGGGGTTTCAACTCACGCACAGTCAATGAGGCACACAGGGGGCATGGGGGGGGAGGTCATGGACACAGGTGAGCAGGTGGCCGGTCACAGGATGACAACATCACTAGGAGGGCCAGTAGCAGAGTCAGGCAGTGGAACAAGCCAGCCATGGAGGGTACCACAACAGGCAGCGGAGGCCAGGGGGCAGCCATGGAGGGGCCACAGCAACACAGGCGAGCAGAACATGGGCATGTGAATTTCCCAGAGTGGCCGCAAGGCCAGAACAGCAAGGAGCGAGAAGCCAGTGGCCGGAACCAGCAGGGGGGTGAAGGTAGCACAAAGTGGGGCTGTTATCCATGGCACAGAAGACACAGGGGTTCTCACAGCCAGCTGCAGGGGGTCACGAAGGGGCCCAGGACAGGCAGACCCACCAGATGCACGTAGCGGGACTACTGAAGCATGCCCTGGCGGTAGCCCAGCCCCGTCATGTGGTGGGCAATGAGGTAGCAGGCCTCAAACGAATCCACCATGGCAAGCCCCACCTATACATCAGCTCGGGACCACACACCAGCCAGTGCCGTCAGCTCCGGTCCAGTGGGCTCCGCTAAGGCATACTCAGAAGCAGAGGGCCATGGCAGGTGCCCCAGCTCCAACAGTGATAAGCCACCGCACACGACATCTGGTATCCATGCACCCCGTGGATGCAGCCAAAGAAGAAAACAGCCAGAGCAGGCCCCCCCTCCTCCAGACAGGTCATGAACCTATCTAGGCTACACACTGAGAAGGCGAACACAGTCTCTGCCGTGGACCTTGCCACATGCGAGCACCGCACCTCTGGAACTCGCCCATCGGGAAAGGGACAGAGGCCAAGTGCCTTCGCTTGGAACCCGAACTCGCATGCGCTCTCCTCATAGCCAAGGTAGTGAAGGCCAGAGCTCAGACTTGCATAGGCACCAGGGGGGATGTCAGGGCAGCACAGGAGCTTTGCATGGCCGGGGAATGCCACACGTCACAAAGGGCCATAGTCTTGCAGAAGCTCCAACTATGGGGGGGTGCCAGTCTATCCAGGGCGCGGGAGCCCTGGGATAGCACAGCTGGCCATGGTCTGAACAGCAAGGAGCGAGAGGGTCCCCTTTCCCATGTGGGCTTGGAGGGAAGCAGAGGAGCTCCAAGGACACGCGATAAGGGTGCAGGCCGCAACATGGAACAGCTACCAAGCGAAGCGTGGGGTGCGGACACATCACGACTGCATGAACCAAGCGCTCAGGCTGTACAGCAGGCACTGATAGCAGAGAGGTGATGATAACAGGTAAGCAGCTGCAGAATGACTGAATGCGTGCATGCGGGCCCGGGGCATGAGCCCCCATGGTGGAAGCGCAGGTGCACCCAGGGGGTGGGGGTGCCCCAGCACCCACCCACCAACCACAGGACAGCTTGCCGTGGTGCAGGAAGGTGAGGTGGCCAACACAGGTGTGCAGGGGCCCCTCCACAGGTGCAAGGGCACGGAGAAGGGGCAGTCCCAGGATGCGTGTATGAGAGCCGCATGCTGGACTGCACCATGGACGCACTCCACAATGGATGTGGGACTGAGGGGTGCATGGGGGATGCACCTGACCCTCTGTGCAGAGTGGTTATGGGTGCACACTGACTGCCTCACCACCAACCTGCTCCACCTGGGCTTCCGCATCTGGGGGTGCGTGGCTAGGAGCACCGTGGCCACCCGGCGCACCCACCACAGGCACCAGAGCTCCCTGGCCAATCTTATGGCCCAGCAGGTGTCTGGGGCATACCAACGGGTCCTGCGCCTCACCCTAGGGTAGGCAGCGGCGCTCCATGAGTCAGCCAGAAAGCCATGGGATGTGCTGCTGTGCTTGCCATACCAACAGAACGGCAGATGTGGGTCACGGAGCAGGTACAGGAGTGATGGGCCGGGGACCTGGCTTGGTGGAATGATGCTGCGTGGAGGGAACACTTCCGCATGGACAGGCGGTGCCTACTGCGCTTTGCAGACCTGTCAGTGCCCTGGCTGGAGCAACACTGCACCCCCATGCCCATGGACCAGTGGATCTCTGTGGATGGCACCCACAGAGATCCTCTGCCCCTCCAATGGGGAGGCCAGGGAATACATCAACCCACACAGGTACCATTCCCTGCAGCTCCAGGTGGTTGTGGACCACCGGGGCCGGTTCATTGACATCTTCACTGGCCACTCTGACTGCAGCCACGATGCCCGAATCCTGACCATCTCACCCCTCAATGCCCGGGGGACTTCGCGGACAAGTGGATTACTAGGATCTAGGGGGTGCTGATGCTCCCCTGCATCCTGGGGGACCTGGACTATCCCCTCCTCTGATAGCTCATGAAGGCATACCCATTCACCAGGAACCTTGTGGCAGCACTGTACAACTCCCGGCTATGCGCCTCGAGAGAGCCTTCAGTGGCCTCAAGCAATGCTAGAGGTGCCTAGCTGGTCAGCTGGACTACACAGTGGAAACCTCGGCCCTCATGATCAGTGCCTGCTGTGTCTTGCACATATGTGAGATGAATGGGGCTGCCATGGAGTTCCCCAAACCCCGGTGCCTGCCTGGACCTGTGCCCCTGTATGTAAACGTGGATAACCTGAGGGAGTACTGCTATGCCAAGTGGATTCGTGCAGCTCTGGTGAGACGTATTACCCATGATGGCAGGGCCTGAGCATCCTGGGCCCAACTCGGTTGACCCCACCTGTCCTCGGGCCTCACCCGCAGCGATCCCACTGTCCATACCTGCTGTCTATAGGCACACAATGAGGTCTTAGGTAGAGTTCACCCATGCGTTTATTGTACATTCCATGTCACACATCCCCCCTCCCCCCTGCTTCTCCCTGACCCACCCTACCTCCCCTGTCCCCTTCCCCCCTGCCCCTGCTGCTTCCAGGGCTATCCCCTGGGCCGCCCTGCGGATGTCATTGAGCTCTAGGAGCTCCCCTCACCCCCACATTCTGTATCCCTGCCCATGTTCTGGGTGGGCTCCGTTTCTGGACTGGCTGCTGGGGTGGCGATAGGGGGCGGGCATGGTGCCGGAGGGGCCCCTCTGGGTGGCTGCTGCCTCAAGAGGCCGGGTGGGACCAGGGGGTGAATGCGCAGGTGCTGCGGGTGGGCCAGAAGCTGGGGCGGAGATAGGGGCAGTGGGAGCACCACGGAAGCCAGCTGTAGTGCTGGGGCTGGTATGGTGCTGGGTGGAGTAGCTGCCATGACATACTCATGTTCCCAGCATGCAGCAGCAGTGAGGTGCCAATGTCCAGGGAACAGTCCATCTTTCATGTGTGCTCCACGGCCATCTGGTCTATGGCTTTGTGTAGCAGCCCCAATGCTTCCATCTGCCTGGAGTGCTCCCAGTGCTCCCGCCCCCTTTCCAGCTGCAGTTCCACCTCAAGCTGCTGGTCCCTGGCCTCTGCCTGCTGCAGGGCCCTCTCTGTGACCACCCCCATGCAGTCGATGGCTGTGATCATCTACCCCCCCCTGCTCCGTGTTGGTCTGGACTATGTGCTCCACAAGGTCCTGCCTCTGGTGCCATACCCATGCCCTGTGGTCCTGCATCCACTGTGCTGAGCGCATGGGGTCGGCCAGTGGGGACGCAGCAGGTTGCCCTGTTGGGACGGCAAGTGGAGACTGTTAGTCATGCTCGGTCATGTGAAATCTGTTCCAGAGCGGTTCCGGTGGTGGTTGGCAGGCCCCTCGGAGGGTAAGCGTGCACAGTCATCCCCCTCAGCACCCCCCACTGCCCTGGAATTTTCCACCCCGTGCCCTATGTGCACCCCCATTGGGCCCCCCACCAGCCTGGTTCCTCACCTTGTTTGGCTGTGGCTACTCCCCTCTGTCCCCCTCGCCTTGTGGT
This sequence comes from Sphenodon punctatus, assembly GCA_003113815.1. NCBI lineage: Eukaryota > Metazoa > Chordata > Lepidosauria > Sphenodontia > Sphenodontidae > Sphenodon > Sphenodon punctatus. The sequence continues at coordinate 109,905 of QEPC01012692.1, forward strand.
CCTGTGTGCTGGTGTACATGTGGACCTGTTGGGGATCAAATGTGGGGGGCTGAGTTACCTTTGCATGGGCGCAGTCCCCATCCCATTGTCCCCCCCACCCGCTGGCACAGGGTACCAACCAGCAGCACCTGCCCCCCCTGTTCTGTGCCCAGGCTGGCCCCCATGCCCCCCGACCCCCTTCCTGCATTCCCTGGTTCCTGGGGGCTGTGGGGATGGGTCTGTGACCTGTGGGGGCCCCCACCCCTGGGACACCCCCTGTGGTTAATTCATCATCTCACCCGCTTGTCTACCCTCTATGTCTGTCTCGGTGCCCTCCAAGTCTGGACCCTCTGTGTGGCTGTGCTCCCCCTGTGTCCACTGGTTGGGAGTGACTGGTGTGCCAGACTCGGATCCTCCCACATCAGACTGTGGGTGTGGGCTCCTGGTGCCAGTTCGTGAGGGGGTCCTGATGCTCCCCGAGGTCCCAGGGCATTCCTCTGGGGGGGGGGCTAGACCCCCAGAGCCAGTGCCTTCATGCAGGGATGCCAGGGTTGGGGGTACATCAGCCCGTTCCCTGTCCTGAACCACTGCACTCCCCACAAGCCGTGGGGTGACTATTGAGTCCTTCATGTGCAGGCTGCAGTCCAGGGTGTCGTAGTAGGGGGCGGTCTGGACTCATTTCTGGACCACCGGTTATTGTCCTTGATGGCTTTGTACCCCCTTTTGAGCTCCTTGATCTTGGAGTGGCATTGGACCACTGTCCTGTGGTGCCCCACCACTTCCATGTCCTGCATTATCTCCGTGTATACGTGCTCATTCCTCATGTTCACAGCTAGCTCCACCTGGTGCTCCAGGGACCCCCAGATCCTTATGAGGTCCTGGGTCTCCTTGTGCCCCCATTGTCCCCCACACTGGTACCGCCATCTCCCGCATGTGCCCTCCTCCTCCTATGCTTGTCCTCCACTGGTCTCCTCCAGGGGCTCCGGCTCCCGAGCCCATTTCCGGGTCTGTGGGTCGCAATGGGGGGGTTAGGTGCCTCTGTCCTTTGGACCCGCGGCCTGCCTCCTGGCCCCCTCCCACTGGGCTCCCCGCCACTTCATGCCCCTGTGCCACTGTGTGGGCCCCCTCTTGCTCTCTGTATCCGTTTCCAGGGTGCCCTGGCAGTGACTCTGCATGCTTTCACCACAGCTGGGGATTGTTTTGTTTGATTCTGGTTGGTGGTTGGCATTCAGTTGTTACGTTTTGTGGTTTCCCGGTGGGGATTGCTTTGACCACCCTTCCGGAGATGGTCCCATCCTGACCTCCAGAAGCGTGGTTGGGTTTGGCCCCTGCTGGTGATTGGCTGTGGTGAACATCTGGCGAATGCCGATCAGACGTTCAGGGCTCTTTGGCCCCGGCGCGGGATTGATTGTTGTTCAGTGTGGTTGACTGTGATCATGTAATGTCTGAAATTACCCAATGTTGCTAGTCTTATTTCAGCACTAACATGTCAGTATCCTTTTGACTGCAGGTGAGGACTGAGAGGACTGCCTGCCACAAGTATTTCTTATTTTAAGGGAGTATACCTTTATTAAAGAGTCCTACAGCTCTATAATGGCCATCCTTTATTCCTGGAACATGGATGTCTTTGCTTTCAGGATCCCTCAGAGCATTCTAATGTCAATTATTTTGAAATTTTGATTTGGAACCCAAGGGAAATAGCCTCCATTTCTGTGTAGAGATGAGGAGCTCTGCTACGACAATTTGGATATGCTACACATCTCAACAAACTAGAATGTATGGTCAAACTTTCTGACCAGGGGATTGCCACGGCAGGTATTTTTAGCAGACAAGTAATTTCATGTATCTAGGACATTAAATACATATTTTTCAGTTTTCTGTTGTGTGTGCTGCAGGAAGCAAATGCTGTGTTATATTTATCGGCACATTCAGGGTGACAGATTTCTGTTTAGAAAGAAGTTCATTTTCAATCAGAACTGAAAACCCTGCAGGATCTAAAGGATTTTTTTTAAAGCTGTACAAGTGTATTCAGCCACCAGAAGAAAATGTAAGTACTTGAAAGTCAAAAAGCAGTTTCTCAAGCACATGGACTTTGTTAATAGTGATCTGTAAATATCAGGAAGGGAATAATCCCACCGCCTCTTGAAGAAGTCTTTTACTCTTGATGTATGAAAAGCTGAACCTGTGGGCAATTCGAATGAGATGAATTAAAATCAAAGCCCGTCGGTTACCATCAGTTGGCATCAAATATTAAACAGTTAAGAAAGTAAAATGAGCTCTTAAAATATTGATTTGTTGTGCTAAACACCCTTTTCCTTTTTTTCTTTCTCCAAATGCTGTTCCTTCTATTTGCTTAGAAATCTCTATTCAGACTGGCAAGGTCTTTTGCCAATGCATAATGTGTTTTGCTGCCATATGAATATAGTTTTTCTAGGTGAGACTTTTTTCTTTGTTCCCCATCTTCTATTTGCATCAGCCCATCCTTTCCCCCACACTTTAAAGGGAGAAGAGTTCATTGTGATCATTATATCTCCATTGTTTTCAGAATTTTGTGCTATTTAGAGTTAAAATATTGCAACAGATTCTCTGGAAATGATCCCCTTCCAAATTTAGATTATGTACAGGAAGCTTAATCAATACATTCAATTATGAAATGTGCCACCACTTCTGGTAGTTGGAGGGGATGCATTCTCATCAGATTTCCAGGTGTCCCTTATTTTAAGGAATGTCACTTATTTTGAGGTCTCCCTAGTGTACCTACAGTGTTCCTGAGAAATGCCTGTCAAATCTATTTTTATAGGACGCCAGTTATGAGACCTTCACACACACACCCTAGGCAAGTTATCCTACTGCCTAAATGTCCATTCTTAATGTTTAGTCTGAAAAACAATTCTTTAATGTAATCACATTATAGAGCCACAGTAGTGGCTCTATAATGTGATTACATGATCTATAATCATTATAGAGCCACTACTGTGCTCTATAATCACATTATAGAGCACAGTAGTGGCTCTATAGTTAAGGAAACTGCTAGGTTCATTAGGCAAAGACTTCAAATTGGCAACTGGTCCTTTGATGGGTTTTGTAGATTTCCAGCTCAGTGTAGTTGACATGTAATGGCTGGATTAGCTAGAGTAAAATATCTATTTGACCATGGTGCTTTTAGTTGTATGATCAGTGTCTCTGGATTGTAACAGGGTGGCTTTGACCAGCCCACTTCCAGATGTGGAAGTGGTGCTTCCTCCTAGCATGGGCGGATTCATCGGGGGGACTAAGGGGACTTCAGCCCCCGCATTGGTCAGCCATGGGCTGACATCATGCTTGACCAATCCCCCCCCATGTCATCATTGGGGGCAGAGCTTAGTCCATGTTGCTTCTGGTCTCTGCCATGTGGAGGGCTCGTGCACTCACTGCATGGGGGGGGCTGAAGGGGCAGGTGGGGCAGCCTGGGGGCTGCAAGTACAGGCCCAGGCCCCACCGTGCCTTCTCTTCTCTGGCCTGTGCGCGAGCAGTAAGCCCCCTTGCAGCCTCTGTTTGCCCCTGCACAAGTGGTGCTGTGTGCAGCTTCTGGTGCTGCTGCTTCACTGTGAGAAGTAGGCACCAGTGGCTGCACACTGTAGCATCACTTGTGGGGGTGGGGTGGGGGCAAACAGAGGCTGCAGTGGGGCTTGCCAACTGCACACAGGCCAGAAAGGACTCGGAGGTGCAGTGAGGCCTGAGCCAGTACTTGCAGCCCCCAGGCTGCCCAGCTGTGTCCAGCACCCTAGCCGGCTGGAGTAGGGATGTCCTGGCCCTGAGGCAGCAGCAGGTGGCTTGGACGAGGACCGGAGCTGAGGAGGAGCAGCAGCAGCCCTGTCCAGCAGGTAGGCTGACCAGCACCCAGCCACGATAGCCACTAGCCCCTCCCCTGAAAACCCAGGGCCCCCAGCCTGTTCCCCCCCCCCAAAAACCCCAGTTCCCCAGCCTTACTTCCATTCGAGCCCAAAACCCGGTGCTCC
>QEPC01012692.1:118051-132778 GCA_003113815.1 Sphenodon punctatus
AGGCTAGGGGCCAGGCGAGCTTCCTCCGGAAGGGAGTTCCACAGCCGTGGTCCCACTACCGAGAATGCCCTCTCCATCGTGGCCCCCCGCTTAACACGGGGGACCTCCAGGAAGGCACCCACGGCAGACCGCAGGAGCCGCTCTGGGGCACGTAGGGCGAGGCGGTCCCTAAGGTATGAGGGGTCGAGACCGTGTAGGGCTTTATAAACCAGCACCAGCACCTTGAACTTGGCTCGGCACGCTTTAACCAAAATATAAAAATTCTAACCTTGTTCGTGGCTGAAATTGGCCAGAGGAAGGTTTCAGTGAGGAATAATACTGCTGGAGTATTCCTGGGTAAGTGTAAAAGTGAACGCAGAAATCTATTCTGTATGACTTCAAGCTTCAGCAACAAATCTATTCCCCAGACTGGGACTCGGTACAATAATTGTGGAATAAGTTTAGCTCTAAAGAGTCATATTGCAGGGAGGAACAAACCACCTCCTCTTGAGTAAAAGAATCCCATAAGTACTTTACAAGTTACAGCACTCTTCACTTTAAGATAATCCAACTGGGGGCCCCAAGAGCCCGATTGGGCAAACACTACTCCCAGATATTTATAGTGCCTAACTTGTTCAATTTCATATGAACTCATCCTTCACTTACGCACTTTCCCCCGGCTTCCACATACCAGCACTTTAGTTTTATTATATTTTTATTACTAACAACTCCTTGGCACAATAGATCTCAAAGCGTTCATCAGTTGACTAAGACCCATTAATGTACAGGAAATAAGAACTGTATCGTCGTCATAAAAGAGTGTGGATATATGAAGATCTCCCAGCTTTACAGGGTGAAAGGCCAAATCACTTCTGGCCTCCACCACTCCGTTAATATAAATATTAAAAAGGAGTGGTGTCAAGAGGCATTCCTGGTGTACCCCCAGGATGTCATAACCGGGGAAGTCAGGGAACCCACACCATTTCTATGTGTTTGTAACGAGGTCTCTTGATGTATGGAGATTATTAAGTACAGAAGTCTCAGGTCTAGATTAGTAGACATCGATCTCGCCCTACTAATAGAATCAAAGGTGGCCCTAAAATCGATAAAACAACAAAATAGGGCCATTATCTTAATCTGTACGTACTTAGTGATGATTTGGTCAAGAAGAAAAATATGATCAACTGTGGAAACTCCCTTAGTAAATCCAGCTTGCTCCTTCCAAATGATATTATTTCCATTTACCCATAGCTGTAGTTTATACAAACTATTTATTGAAAAGAGTTTCTCTACAATATTTAGCAGGTGAATAGGCCTATATTTAGAGGGATCCCCACAGTCCCCCTTCTTATGTATGAGAACTACAATACTCTCTTGCCAGTCTCGTAGGATCTTTCTGGTGTTATTAATCACAGTGAAAAAAGGGGGCAGTACCTCAGTCCTCCACCTAATTTTAAAGTTCAGCAGATCCGGAGGGATAAAGACAGCACCCAGCGCTTTACCACTCTTTAAATCCCAAATCAATGAATGCATCTCTTCCATAGTTAGAGGTGGCCAGCGGGGGAAATTATCAATTGGCTCAAGCTGCACCCTTGCTAAACGGGATGACAGCGAGTCATGATAGAAGGTATGAAAATAATCCACCCAAATAGCTGAGGGACTATGCCCTCAAGAGGAAATCTGAACCAAGGCCCTAGATTCCTTAATAATCTGCCAGAATTTAATAGCATTTGAATCCTGGGCAGAAATTCTTAGCTCTTGCCAAGCTCTTAGATGGAATTTCTTTTTCTTGAGCTGCATAAGAGCCTTGTCTTTCTGCACAATAAAATGTCAGGAGCCCTGGGGTCATGTTAGCCCCAATTTGCCTTCTTAATTTCCTGAGACTAACTCTAGCCTGACAAAACTCTCTATCAAACCAGGCAAATTTGGGGTCATAAGAGAGAGATGACCAGGGGGTGAAAGGGGTACTTAGGGAGGAAAAGGACATTGCAGAGAAGCTGAATTAGTTCTTTGCTTCAGTCTTCACTGCAGAGAATGTTGGGGAGATACCCACGCAGGAACTTTACTATGTAGCTGATTAATTGGAAGAGCTGACACAAATCAACATAAATCAGGAGGAGGTCCTAGAGCAAACTGACAAACTGAATACTAACAAATCACCAGAACCATATGTTATTCACCACAGAGTTCTGAACGAACTCAAATATGAAATTGCAGAGTTACTGTTAGTAATTTTTAATTTATTGCTAAAATCTGCCATTGTACCGGAGGACTGGAGGGTGGCCAATGTAACCCCGATATTTAAAAAGGGATCCAGAGGTGATCCTGGAAACTACAGACCAGTAAGCTTGACATCTGTGCTGGGTGAAATGGTGGAAACTATCATTAAGAACAGAATCACTGGGCATGTTGATAAACATAGCTTAATGGGGAAGAGTCAACACAGGGTATTTTCAGACGTTACAACATCACAGTCAACCACAGTGAACCATGGTCTATCCCGTGGTGGGGCCAAAGTGCCCTGAACGTCTGTTTCACGGGTGCCAGATGTTCACCACAGTCAAACCCCACCAGGGGTAAAAAATAACCACGCTTCCAGAGCTCCGGCCCAGACCATCTCCAAAAGCGTGTCAAAGCGATTCCCACCGGGAAACAAAAAAAAGTAATGACTGAACGGCAACCACCAGCTGGAATCAAGCAACATGATTCCCAGCTGGGGACAAAGCATGCAGCATTGCTGCCAGGCAACAAGCAGCAACACAGGCCGGGGAGGGAGATTTAAAGGGCACACAGCAGCAGGGGGACATGGTGGGATGAAGCGAGGTAGAAGGGAGAGGAGAGCAGAGGGTGAGAGAGCACAGCAGGAGGAGGTGAAGGAGGTGCAGGCAGAGGAGGCAGTGGTCATGCTGCACATGGAGGTGGTGGAGGGACAGCAGCAGCAGCAGCTGGGTCGAGCTGCCCCGGCGTCTTCCAGGTGCTTTGACCATGGCCCTGGATCAGCGTAACGTCTCTTGTGCTGTCCCAGGCCATGGTCTGCCTGTCCGATTCCCTGCTGTGGTCCCACTCTCATCACGTCTGTTTTGGGCTTCTTTTGCCCACAGGGGGTGGTTAGCCGGTTCGCCGCTGGGAATCCACTGTGGTGAATTGGATGCCCGTAACATCTGAAATCACCCACAGGATGAAAACACACATGACGCTAACCACCCTTGTTGGTTATTTATGCATGTTTCAGGGCTGCATAGGGCACCAATACAGCCCTGCAACATGCATAAATAACCAACAAGAGTGGTTAAAGGGTGGTTAGCATCATGTCTGTTTTTACCCATAGATTTAGTCATGCCTCACTAATCTGTTGGAATTCTTTGAGGGTGTAAATAAGATGTGGATAAGGGAGAACTGGTAGATATAGTGTACCTGGATTTCCAGAAAGCATTTGATAAGCTCCCACATAAGACTCTTCAGAAAATTAAAAAGTCATGGGATAGGAGGTAGTGTCTTACTATGGACCAGTAACTGATTAAAGGATAGGAAGCAAAGAGTAGGACTAAATGGTCAGTTTTCACAAGGAGAATGTAAAAAGTGGTGTACCCCAGGGAACTGTATTGGGACCGGTGCTGTTTAATGTATTCATTAATGATCTAGAAAAGGGTGTTACGAGTGAGGTTATCAAATTTGCAGATGACACCAAGTTGTTCAAGGTAGTTAAAACACGAGCAGACTGAAGAACTGCAACAGGATCTTACCAGACTGGGTGCCTGGGCATCTAAATGGCAGATGAGATTTAATGTGGATTTAATGTGGACCAGTGCAAAGTGATGCACATAGGGGAAAATAATCTAAACTGTGAGTACACCATGCTGGGTACTAAGCTAGGAGTTACCACTCAGGAAAAGGATCTGGGAGTGATTGTGGATGATATACTGAAATCCTCAGCTCAGCGTGCAGCAGCAGTCAAAAAAGCAAACGGAATGTTAGCAGTTATTCACAAAGGGATAGAGAATAAAATTGAGGATGTCATAATGCCTATATACAAATCGATGGTGCAACCCCACCTGGAATATTGTGTGCAGTTCTGGTCACCCCATCTCAAAAAAGACATCGCTGAACTAGAAAAGGTCCAGAGAAGGGCAACAAGAATGATAAAGGGGATGGAACGACTTCCTTACAACGAGAGGCTCGACAAGCTGGGTCTCTTCAGCTTAGAGAAGAGAAGACTGAGAGGGGACATGATAGACGTTTATAAAATCTTCAGTGGTGTGGAACAAGTAGATACGGCATGGTTATTTATCCTCTCCAATAATACTAGAACAAGGGGACACTCCATGAAACTAGCTTCCGGCAGATTTAAAACATATAAAAGGAAGTACTTTTTCACTTAACACTTAATTAACTTATGGAATTTGTTGCCAGAGGACGTTGTCAAGGCCAGTAGTATAGCTGGGTTTTAAAAAAGCCTGGATAAGTTCTTGGAGAGTAGGTCCATTAATGACTATTAACCAAGTAGTTTATGGGATGAACGTCTTACTGTCAGGAGCTGGGAGTGAACAACGGGGAATGGACTACTCATTGTGACTAGCCCCAATGAGGAAAATACAAATGAGCAGAAACACTGGCAATGTAACTGTAAGGTGCTAATAAGGCAGGCCAAGAAAGAATCTGAAAGGAGACTTGCTAAAGAGACAAAAATAAATAATAAAACCTTTTTCAAGTCTATCGGAGGCAAGAAACCTGCTAGGGAGTTGGTTGGGCCATTAGATGACCAGAGAGTAAAAGGGGCACTCAGGGAGGACAAGGACATTGCAGAGAAGTTAAATGAGTTCTTTGTTTCAGTCTTCACTGAGGAGGATGTTGGGGAGATACCCACGCCAGAACCCTACTTTGTAGGTGATGAATTGGATGTACTGTCACAAATCAGCGTGACCCTGGAGGAGGTTCTAGAGCAAATTGACAAGCTTAATATGAACAAATCACCAGGGCCAGATGGTATTCACCCCACAGTTCTGAAGGAACTCAAATGTGAAATTGCAAATCTACTAGTAGTAATTTGAAACCTAACGTTGGCATCTGGCATTGTACCTGAGGACTGGAGGGTGGCAAATGTAACCCCAATATTAAAAAAGGGTTCCAGAGGTGATCCTGGAAACTACAGACCAGTAAGCTTGATGTCTGTGCTGGGAAAAATGGTGGAAACTATCATTAAGAAGAGAATACCTGGCCATGTTGATAAACATAGCTTAATGGGGAAGAGTCAACATGGATTTAGTCATGCCTCACTAATCTGTTGGAATTTTTTGAGGGTGTAAATAAGCATGTGGATAAGGGAGACCCGGTAGATATAGTTTACCTGGATTTCCAGAAAGTAGTTGATAAGCTCCCACATAAGACTCTTGAGAAAATTAAGAAGTCATGGGATAGGAGGTAGTGTCTTACTATGGATCAGTTGTAGTTATAAATGAGATCAGCAATAAGCCCAGGGAACTGAGAGTAGATATAAATGAGATCAGCAATAAGCCCAGGGAACTGAGAAAAGCCAGTCTAGATAGTAAGGAGGTACATCTATCCATAATGTCTTGGAACATGGCCGGGGTCAGATCCAAATTCATGGACCCAGATTGTACAACCCTGCTGGCAGTATATGATCTGATATTTTTGTAAGAGACCTGGCTGCATGAAACTTCGAAGTTGGTCTTGTCAGGGTATAAGGCTTTTTTGTAGGGGAGCACCAAATATGAGATCAAAGTTGGGAACTCAGGAGGACTGGCAATTTTGTTAAGAGATAAGTATGCCCAGGACTTTCATCTTCTCCCAACACCAAGTAAAGATTTTCAAGCAGTACTTGGTGTAGTCGGCCCCCATGAAAATCTTTTAGCAATTAATGTGTACATCCCCCCGTCAATTTCTCAATATTATAATGAACAGGTTTGGGAACAGTTGGAACTTTACATAAATCAGATTGAAGAGTACTCCCATGTGACTCTTGTTGTATTGGGAGATTTTAATACACACTTAGGGAATAATGAAGATATGGATTGTGACTCCTCAATGTATGCTGCATTTAATATACCCAAGCGTACTTCAAGTGATGGGAAAACTTCAGTAACTACAGCCAGTATGAGGCGGGTGATGGAAACGGTAGATCTTATTTTGTTAAATGGTCGAGGGCAAAAGGATATAGAGGGACAATTTACATTGATTAGCCCAAATGGGAAAAGCATCATCAACTATATGCTGGTGCATCCTTTCCAATATGGAAGTTTTGAAGACTTTGCAATCTTACTTAGGCCAGAATCCGATCATATGCCTTTGGTTGTAAAGTTCAAAAAGAATGGTGATTCCCTGACCTGCGATGACTCCAGTATAGGAAAAGGGATCTCACAAAGGGTCAGGGTTTGATGGAGTACAGCACTTGCAGTTCAGACAATGGAATTCCTCTGGTAAAGTGAGTTATTAGCGATAGTGGAAGTTCAGGAAGGAAGGGAGACAAAGGATTTGACCAACATGCAGCAAAGTCTCCTTACGGTGCTTGATAGATTGGGAAGGGAAGTACTATCCAGAGAAAGTGTAGGCAGGCCAAAAAAATACAATATATGGTCCACCAAGGAATGTAGCCTCCTGAAGAGAAGGTTAAGTAGAAAACATAAGGAATGGGTCCATGCCCCCACAGAAGCAACAAGACAATGCTTTGTGAACATCCAAATTGCCTATAAGAAGTTACTACTAGTGAAAAAAAGGCAGCATGAGAGCTTGTTTTGGACTAAATGTAAGGTTGCTTCAGCAACTAACAACTCTAGATTATTTTGAACACTAGTACGGTCATTTGGGGGGAATTGTTATACTGCTAAAGTGTCTTCCCTAAGAGCAAATGAATGGAGCAGTTTCTTTGAGAAACTCCTGTACGATAAAGAGTATGATGATGGTTATGAAGGAGTTAAGTTGTGTGGTACAGAAGATATATCTTACAAATATGAGGGGTTCCCCATTAGGGTATCAGAGGAAGAAACCAGTCTAGCAATAAAAAGTTTTAAGGCTAATAAAGCACCTGGGCATGATTTTATTTGCCCAAAAGTGTTCAAGTCTTTCTCCAAATGGTTCAAGTCTTTCTCCGAAATAATTGGCAAAATTGTTCTCAGTCATAAATCTGACAAAGGCAATCCCCAAAGAATGGGGTATTAGCATAATTATTCCCCTGTTTAATAAAAGGAGATCTTAATGACCTGGCCTGTTATAGGCCAATTAGCCTGCTCCCAACTTTAGGCAAACTATATGGGAAAACTCTCCTGAATCGAGTGGATACCTGGGTTAGAAAGTATGATCTAATTCCAACGGTGCAATTCGGATTCAGAGCTGGATGTTCAGTTATGGATAGCTGCTTTGTTCTATCACACTTAATTCACAAATATGTGTTTGTATGTCTTACCATCTTTTTCTGGCTTTTGTAGATCTCAAAAAAGCCTTTGATTCTGTCCAGCGGAAAAAGCTTTGGGACAAACTACTCCAATTGGGTATGGACAAAAATCTGCTGGCCTTAATTATGCAACTCTATACTGGCAACATGGCAAGGATCCAGGTTCCCTCGGATAATAGTTATACAGACCTAATAAGAACAAACAAGGGGGTACATCAGGGGTGTGTATTGGCCCCCTTGTTATTTAATCTGTATATGAGTGACCTGAGTGAGAGTTTGGATAACCAGGCGCATTGCGCACCCAAAATCAAGACAGATCGGGTACCTGTGCTGCAGTATGCCGATGATNATGCCTCACTAATCTGTTGGAATTTTTTGAGGGTGTAAATAAGCATGTGGATAAGGGAGACCCGGTAGATATAGTTTACCTGGATTTCCAGAAAGTAGTTGATAAGCTCCCACATAAGACTCTTGAGAAAATTAAGAAGTCATGGGATAGGAGGTAGTGTCTTACTATGGATCAGTTGTAGTTATAAATGAGATCAGCAATAAGCCCAGGGAACTGAGAGTAGATATAAATGAGATCAGCAATAAGCCCAGGGAACTGAGAAAAGCCAGTCTAGATAGTAAGGAGGTACATCTATCCATAATGTCTTGGAACATGGCCGGGGTCAGATCCAAATTCATGGACCCAGATTGTACAACCCTGCTGGCAGTATATGATCTGATATTTTTGTAAGAGACCTGGCTGCATGAAACTTCGAAGTTGGTCTTGTCAGGGTATAAGGCTTTTTTGTAGGGGAGCACCAAATATGAGATCAAAGTTGGGAACTCAGGAGGACTGGCAATTTTGTTAAGAGATAAGTATGCCCAGGACTTTCATCTTCTCCCAACACCAAGTAAAGAATTTCAAGCAGTACTTGGTGTAGTCGGCCCCCATGAAAATCTTTTAGCAATTAATGTGTACATCCCCCCGTCAATTTCTCAATATTATAATGAACAAGTTTGGGAACAGTTGGAACTTTACATAAATCAGATTGAAGAGTACTCCCATGTGACTCTTGTTGTATTGGGAGATTTTAATACACACTTAGGGAATAATGAAGATATGGATTGTGACTCCTCAATGTATGCTGCATTTAATATACCCAAGCGTACTTCAAGTGATGGGAAAACTTCAGTAACTACAGCCAGTATGAGGCGGGTGATGGAAACGGTAGATCTTATTTTGTTAAATGGTCGAGGGCAAAAGGATATAGAGGGACAATTTACATTGATTAGCCCAAATGGGAAAAGCATCATCAACTATATGCTGGTGCATCCTTTCCAATATGGAAGTTTTGAAGACTTTGCAATCTTACTTAGGCCAGAATCCGATCATATGCCTTTGGTTGTAAAGTTCAAAAAGAATGGTGATTCCCTGACCTGCGATGACTCCAGTATAGGAAAAGGGATCTCACAAAGGGTCAGGGTTTGATGGAGTACAGCACTTGCAGTTCAGACAATGGAATTCCTCTGGTAAAGTGAGTTATTAGCGATAGTGGAAGTTCAGGAAGGAAGGGAGACAAAGGATTTGACCAACATGCAGCAAAGTCTCCTTACGGTGCTTGATAGATTGGGAAGGGAAGTACTATCCAGAGAAAGTGTAGGCAGGCCAAAAAAATACAATATATGGTCCACCAAGGAATGTAGCCTCCTGAAGAGAAGGTTAAGTAGAAAACATAAGGAATGGGTCCATGCCCCCACAGAAGCAACAAGACAATGCTTTGTGAACATCCGAATTGCCTATAAGAAGTTACTACTAGTGAAAAAAAGGCAGCATGAGAGCTTGTTTTGGACTAAATTTAAGGTTGCTTCAGCAACTAACAACTCTAGATTATTTTGAACACTAGTACGGTCATTTGGGGGGAATTGTTATACTGCTAAAGTGTCTTCCCTAAGAGCAAATGAATGGAGCAGTTTCTTTGAGAAACTCCTGTACGATAAAGAGTATGATGATGGTTATGAAGGAGTTAAGTTGTGTGGTACAGAAGATATATCTTACAAATATGAGGGGTTCCCCATTAGGGTATCAGAGGAAGAAACCAGTCTAGCAATAAAAAGTTTTAAGGCTAATAAAGCACCTGGGCATGATTTTATTTGCCCAAAAGTGTTCAAGTCTTTCTCCAAATGGTTCAAGTCTTTCTCCGAAATAATTGGCAAAATTGTTCTCAGTCATAAATCTGACAAAGGCAATCCCCAAAGAATGGGGTATTAGCATAATTATTCCCCTGTTTAATAAAAGGAGATCTTAATGACCTGGCCTGTTATAGGCCAATTAGCCTGCTCCCAACTTTAGGCAAACTATATGGGAAAACTCTCCTGAATCGAGTGGATACCTGGGTTAGAAAGTATGATCTAATTCCAACGGTGCAATTCGGATTCAGAGCTGGATGTTCAGTTATGGATAGCTGCTTTGTTCTATCACACTTAATTCACAAATATGTGTTTGTATGTCTTACCATCTTTTTCTGGCTTTTGTAGATCTCAAAAAAGCCTTTGATTCTGTCCAGCGGAAAAAGCTTTGGGACAAACTACTCCAATTGGGTATGGACAAAAATCTGCTGGCCTTAATTATGCAACTCTATACTGGCAACATAGCAAGGATCCAGGTTCCCTCGGATAATAGTTATACAGACCTAATAAGAACAAACAAGGGGGTACATCAGGGGTGTGTATTGGCCCCCTTGTTATTTAATCTGTATATGAGTGACCTGAGTGAGAGTTTGGATAACCAGGCGCATTGCGCACCCAAAATCAAGACAGATCGGGTACCTGTGCTGCAGTATGCCGATGATACTGTGTTATTGTCATGACACAGAACAGAAAGGGGCTAATAACATTGATGGATGCCTGTGGGAAGCATTGTGCCAATAAAGGAATGGAGCTCAATCTAACAAAAACAAAAGTAATGATGGTGGGGAAAAGAATTAAAAAATATGAATGGACTCTACAAGGGGAGACCTTGGAGCAAGTAGATGCCTTTTGTTATTTGAGGATTAAGTTTTGTAAAAATGGAATGTGGAAAGAGTATGCTAGATATATAGTAGAAAAGGTGAGACCTCCTTCTAAAGCAATCTTAGCCCTAGCACGGCACTCTGTAGCATTCCCTATGTCCAAGGTATTAGAAATATATAAAATCAAGGTACAGTCTGTCATGTTGTATGGGCAGGAAATTATACCTGGGGACAAGGTCACGGAGTTAGAGATAGCCCAAAATAAAGTTCTTAGGCAATTGTTAGGGGTACCCCAAGCAGTGCCAGGGTCTGTCGTAAGGGCAGAAACGGGTTCTTTCTCTATTGTTTGTCTGAAGAAGTTGGCTTTGCTAAAATTCTGACTACACTTAGTACATCAGGACAATAAGGGGTTACCTTACCTTTGCCTTATGGAAAAACTTGAAAATACTGGAGGGACAATTTGCCCATGGCTTAAATCCTTTTTTGTTTATCTAGTAAGGACAGGACTTTCCGTACAGGTACTGTGGCAAATGCCCCTGACACAGCAAAGAAGGCAATTAACAGAGAGGGTATTAGATGTAGGTAGGCAGGAGGATGTAGCGGCCTTGGCAAAATGGAAGGCAGCACCCTGGTTCTTCTGGGTAAAAGAATCCTTTGGATTTGAACCATACCTGGCTGTACTGGGTTCACGAGAGCTCCGCAGGAACTTTATCAGGCTGAGATGCCAGCTTATTGATATCACAATGACCAAAGCCCGCTATGGTACATTGTCAGATGACACACGAAGATGTATTTGCCAAGGGGGTGATAATGAAACAATAGAACACATTTTATTTAAATGTCCATTGTATGAGGCTATAAGAGATCATGGATTGCCCCACTATTCCCTAAAAAGGAGTATCTGGATGTAGGTTATAAAACAAAATACATATTGAAACTCTCTAAGGAGGATGACTGTAAATCTGTCGCTATTTTCATTCAATTAGCCCAGAGGATTAGGGCAGGTGAAGGTTAAGATGGCAAGGATACTGGGTGGTTAAATACGACAGATGAACTAGTAGTCACACCAGTAAAAACAGGGAGTCGTATGTATCCTTTTTAGTCCCAAGCTAGAGGTTGCCTTTGAGTGCTTCGCATCTTACTTAGTAGGGGCTAATCTCCGCCGCAGTAATCTCCGTAGAAAAGCAAGGTACTCTGTTTTATCTTTTTGATTATGTATCATAGACATTAGAGTGTTGTATCACCATTTTTGCATTTTGATCGTATATTGAATATGTTTATGTTATGTGTTATTGTGTGTTGTACACTATCTCATTTGTTTGGCAATGTTGAAAGCTAGCCATAAATAAACTTTTATCCAACTATCTACTATGGATCAGTAACTGGTTAAAGGATAGGAAGCAAAGAGTGGGACTAAATGACCAGTTTTCACAATGGAGGGATGTAAAAAGTGGTGTGCCCCAAGGATCTGTAATGGGACCAGTTCTTTTCAATGTATTCATTAATGATCTAGAAAAGGGTGTTAAGAGTGAGGTGATCAAATTGGCAGATGGCACCAAATTATTCAAGGTAGTTAAAACACGAGCAGACTGTGAGGAACTGCAAGAGGAAGTTACGAGACTGGGTGCCTGGGCATGAAAATGGCAGATGAGATTTAATGTGGACAAGTGGAAAGTGATGCACATTGGGAAAAATAATCCAAATTATGAGTACCCAATTCTGGGTACTAAACTAGGAATTACCACTCAGGAAAAGGATCTGGGAGTGATTGTGGATAATACACTGAAATTCTCACTCCAGTGTGCCACAGCGGTCAAAAAAGCATAGAATGTTAGGAATTATCCGCAAGGGACTAGAGAATAAAACTGAGGATGTCATAACGCCTCTATACAAATCAATGGTGCGACCGCACCTTGAATATTGTGTGCAGTTCTGGTCGCCCTCATCTCAAAAAAGACATAGTGGAACTAGAAAAGGTACAGAGAAGGGCAACAAAAATGATCCAGGGTATGGAACAGCACCCGTATGAGGAGAGACTTGGTTGGTTGGGACTCTTCAGCTTGGAAAAGAGACGGCTGACAGGAGATATGATAGAGGACTATAAAATCATGAGTGGTGTGGAACTTGTAAACAGGGAATGGTTATTTACCCTCTCAACTAGTACTAAAACTAGGGGACACTCCATGAAACTCACAGGTGGCAGAGTAAAAACAGACAAAAGAAAGTATTTTTTCACTCAGCGTACAATTAGTTTGTGGAATTTACTGCCAGGGGAGGTGGTCAAGGCCTGCAATATAGCTGAGTTTAAAAGAGGTTTGGACAAGTTTCTGGAAGATAGTTCCATTAGCAGCTATTAGCCAGATAGGATTGGGGACCAAAACCCTTTACTGTCGGGAGCCTGGGGATGACCCACAGGGAATGGATAGCATGGTGACTTGTTGGGTGCTTCTCCCAGGCCCCTGTGACTGGCCACTGTCAGAGGCAGGATACTGGGCTTGATGGACCATTGGTCTGACTCAGTATGACACTATTTTTTTTTTTAATGTAGGTAATAGGTTTAGTACTCACAAATAGGGATACAGCTGACCTACCAAAGTATCAAAAGCCACAAGTACTACTTCAGGAATTGGTGAGAAAAAGGATGCCTTTAATTCTAGAAAAGGGACAGAGTCCAAAGTTTTAATCAGCAAGTTCTCCAATGAGGCATCCCATTTAAGTCAAGTGGGACAGCTGTTCTTCCCCAAGATTTGATTACAGTTATGTTACTTATGTTACCTGTCAAAGCTATATGAAGCAGCTGGTGGTCTGTATCCACCAAGTCAAGAATAGAAAAATCATATATATATCAGGAGCAAGCTGGAAATCAAAGCATAATCAGCAACACTCATCCCAGTGTTGGATAGATAAGTTAAATCCCCTTATGGATCACCTGGGGTATTTCCATTAAAAATGGTGAAATTCAAATGATTCACCAAGTTCAAAAGTAAGGACCCCTCAGTATGAGAATGTTTATCCCTGGAGCATCTATAGCTCATTAGTTATAAGTCCCTAGGGGTCTCATCTGAAATAATGGATACTCCTAAGCTGCCCATATCTTCAATCCGGGTGTTGAAATCCCCTACGATAAAAATCAATGATAAGGGATTAATATGTGTAATTATAACTGTTTGTAGCTCTAGCCATACCTGCGAGCTGTAAAATGGGGATTGGGATGCAGGGATATACACACTAACAATAAACAATGGAAGACACCTGTCTGATAGAATCTTCCAGACAACAAAAAATTATCCATAACTGTAAACAAAGTAACTGTTGCTTCAAATGCAGAGGCCACAAATAATAAAACCTGCATTAGACCTCCCCATGGAAACAGGCTTGCGAACAGGAATAACATATGAATCAAAACTGCTAATGACAATACCCAAGTATCCTGTAGTACAAGGATATCAACATCCGCAAAGTACCAAAAAGGTCTTAATTGGAGGCCCTTCATATTGGAGGCCCTTACATTGGAGGCCCTTCCAGCCCCCAATGTTCCAGGATAAAATAGAGACAGAGGTTCCACATGGAGGGAATCATTGTGATGAGTTGATCAGTCCTCACCAATACAGGGTTCCTAACAGAGTGTATCCCCTCAAATTCTCACAATTTGGCTGATCTAAGACAGCAATCCCTCAGCTGCATAGCCTGTGAGTCAAAGCCCAAATGGGATCCCCCAGAGAAGCTCAAAATAGGCAACTTGTTAATAAGAAAGCTAAAAGGTGCAGAACATTTGTAGAAGCTGGGGGAGAAATATCTCTGCTATCAACACAAATAACCTGGGGGTTGAAGGGCACCAAGGGAAGGAGTCTCTCCTGAGGCTTAGGACCTATTCCATCAGGACCAGTAATGAAATCCTCTTCATCTCCCAACTCAGGCTCCTCAGTGCTAATACACTTAACCCACTGGTCCACAACATTAATAATAGGCAAGATTTCAGCTAGTCTAATGGATGTATCAGCAATCTGTGAAGCAACAATAGCTTGACTATGTATAGGAGAGCCTCTCAACGCAGTTAGCCTTGAAAAGAATTGTGGTCAATATTTCAACATATTATTTCTTTCAGAAACATAGGGTATTTTCAGACGTTACAAGATCACACTCAACCACAGTGAACCACGCTCAATCCTGCGGCGGGGCCAAAGCGCCCTGAACATCTGTTCAACAGCCACCAGATGTTCACCACAGCCAATACCCATATGGGATCAATTTCAACCACGCTTCTAGGGCTCCCCGCCGGACAATGGGTGATTTCAGATGTTACGGGCGGGCGGTTCACCACAGTGAACCCCCAGGGGGGGTGAACAG
>QEPC01012692.1:146446-161980 GCA_003113815.1 Sphenodon punctatus
GGGGGCTCGATGTTTCCTCCCCCAACACCACCCGCTGGCTCCTCCCCGAGAGGAATGAACGGAACCATTCAAGAACAGTCCCGTCCAGACCCCCCCGGTCACGCAGTCGTCTCAAAAGCAGCCCATGGTCCACGGTGTCAAAAGCGGCCGAGAGATCGAGCAAGGTGCAAATGCTTCAGTTACAATTGGTATGTTAAATTGTTTTACTCATTGAATAAAAGATC
Source organism: Sphenodon punctatus (assembly GCA_003113815.1). Taxonomy (NCBI): domain Eukaryota; kingdom Metazoa; phylum Chordata; class Lepidosauria; order Sphenodontia; family Sphenodontidae; genus Sphenodon; species Sphenodon punctatus. The sequence goes on from QEPC01012692.1 coordinate 146,671, forward strand.
TATTTGACTGAACAAAGAGTCATTAGAAATAGTAGAGGAGTAATTCCCCACCCTCTCAACAACAGTGTATTTTCACTTGGTCCCGATAGAATTTAAAAGGGAATCTGCCTCACCGGGGTGCAGAAAGGCAGCTGAAGCCCTTTAGAGAAAAGTCTGCTTCACCAGGGTGCCGAAAGGCAGTTGAACCCCTTTTATTTTATTTTCAGTGGTGGAGAATGCGGGCATTATATAGGTGAAGGATTATATAGGTATTATATAGGTGAAGGATTATATGTTAAAGGTGCAAATGCTTCAGTTACAATTGATATGTTAAATTGTTTTGCTCATTGAATAAAAGATCTATTTGATTGAACAAAGAGTTATTATTAGAAATAGTAGAGCAGTAATTCCCCACCCTCTCAACAACAGTAGTATTTTCACTTGGTCCCAATAGAATTTAAAAGGGAATCTGCCTCACCGGGGTGCAGAAAGGTAGCCGAAGCCCTTTAGAGAAGGGTCTACTTCACCAGGGTGCTGAAAGGCAGTTGAACCCTTTATTTTATTTTCAGTGGTGGAAGAATGCGCAAGAGGGGGGTATTGAGCCCATTGCACAGTAAGAAAGACTGAGGTTTTATGGCTGTGTGCACACAGAGGCTTGCCTGTGTATTAAGACAAAGTCTAAACAATCGTGGGAAATTCTTGGTGAGCCAACTGCACAGCCAAAGGCAGGGACGAGGGAAACTGTGCTTGGAAGAGTAACCAGGCACACTTCCCAAGGCGACGCCTTGTGCAGGGATCACCTTAATTATTTACCAACGAAAATGGCAAATTTGCCAAAAATCGCTGTTCTGTCTACTTCTGTTGCTTAGCTACCAGCACCAGTACACAGATAGCAGCATAGCTGTAACCAGCTTTTACTGTCTGAGTAAAAGTGCAATCTGGGTTCAGCCCTTCTCAGTGAAAATACTAAATCAGATTGCCCAAGAGAAGCATTTGCAGTGAACATTATGCCCTGGTTCAAAAGGAGCGAGCGGGGAGGGGTTCCTGTCGGGGATTGGGAGAAGGTAAACATTTTGCCTAAACTGCTGGAATACATTCATGATTCAGGGAAGTGTACATGGACTGATCAGGTTTTAAGCTCCCGAGTGACAGAAGAACAGATTTTTGATGTGTGGGATATGTATGTGTCAATGTATAGTGTTAAGAAGGAGCAAAGGAATTCTGCCATTTTGTGGTTACTCTGGCAAGCTGTAGAAATATCTATGGCCAATGGCAAAATATTAACCTCAGAGAAGGCACTTCTGGAAACCCAGGTCTCAGAATTATGCCGCAGGGAACAGGAGAGCCATAACTGGAAAACTGAGAATGCTGGCAGACAGTTACTGCAGGCAACCGATCTAAAGCAGATTAAAGAGCATGTCAGCCACCTCACATGGCAGAATGAATATCTGACCAAGAGTAACAAGAAATATAGGATAAGACTGGAGGAAAGTAAAACAGCAATGCGGATGTTGGTTACCCAGCTTAGGGAGCAAAAAAAAGGGCAGCCAGAGTCACATACAGTTTGCCAGGCAAAGATCCATTCCCTCACACAGCAACTTCAGGGCAGAAAGTTAATCGTATCTGCAGTTAACGCACAGCCAAAGGCAGGGAAATAATTTGCATATGACTTGGAGGAAATAGAGGGGGAGGACCAAGGGGGGTGCCCTTCGTACTCAGTAGATTCAGCAGACGAGGAATATAATACTGAAATAATAAACCAAGTATGTATGGTGAAGACCCCAGAAGAATATGAGGTCTCACCCCCATATAATCCTGTTGCCACAATGACAACTAGAAACACCACAGTAACAACCACCACAGAAGTAGTGGAAGATGAGGACCAAGTAGAGGAGGGAGATAAAGATCAAGCCTCTGTGAGTGGGAAGGGAAGCAAAAGAAAGTTAGTTACTAAGAAACCACTGTCTTACATGGAAGCCCAAAACACTGCAAAGGCATTAGGGTCACTCAAAAAGGAAACAGCTATTAATTGGTTAACCAAAGTGGTTAGCTATCAAAATTTGACCTCCCAAGATTTCAGTCAGATTATTCAGGCTGCCACTACTCCCCAGATATGGGCAGATATCCAAGACATCTTTGAAAACCCAGATGTAGACCTGTTACAGATCATCCAGCATATCTTGCAGCTGTTTTTAACCAAACAGGGTGCAAAGAGGCTGTATGTGTCAAATACCCAGGCCCCTGGGGAAACAGTTAAGACATATGAGCTCAGACACAAATTATTGGCCATTGCTGCGGGAGCAGCATCAGAGGCCCCCCAAAACATTGCCATCCATAATCCACCCACAAATGTCAAATTCCTTCCTAAGGCTAACACATTTGTAACTATTGATTGGAATGGTAATTGGTTCATGGAGGGTCTTTTCAGAGGACTTTCTCCCTCCATTAAATTGTTCATGGGAGGGTCTTATAACGATGCTTGGACATTACAGCATATCATACAGAAGGCAAAGGAAGTCGAAGAATTGGTTAGAGAAGGTAAACAAATAGAGGGCGTGTCAGCTGTTTCTTACAGCAACACGCAGGGAGCTCAGAACAGGGAAGGGAATAGAGAGCAGCGTTCCGGGCAGGACAGAAACAGAGAACAGCATACCAGGCAGCAAAGCCAGATGGGACAATTTAGAAATATGATATGGAGACATTTAATGGCAGCAGGGGAGGATCCTAATAGATGGGATAGGAAGCCCCTCAGTGAATTAGTTAGGCAGTGGGAAACAGTGTGGAGGAGGATGGAGTTGGCTCAGGGAGCTCAGTCAAGGAGCCAGTCTCAGGCTGCGTCAAGAGTTGCATCCGCTTCCCCCGGTGCACCCAGCCAGTATCAGTATTAGGAACCTCCTCTTCCCAGGCCAGTAGTCACCAACATGGGCTCATGGAAACGGGTGACTAGCCTCCAATTTGGTCCAGTCAGGAGGCCACACATTTGGGTTACACTGGAGAGGGGACCCAACACTGCGTCACAATGGGCTTTAATTGACACCGGAGCCTCAATCTCTGTGGCTCACCCAAAACAATTCCCGGCTCATGCGCTGCCGGTTCAATCGGCCCCCATTCAGCTGGAGGGATTTAATGGAGCTGTCAGCATGGGCAGGCACTGCAGAGATGTGCAGGTTTGGATAGAGGGGGAAGGTTACAAGGACTATTTTGTCATTGATCCAACCACCCCTATAGATACCCTCTTGTTGGGCAGCCCTATTGCTGTTTGCAACCATTGGTGTATCTATCTGTCAAACATGTGCATTTGGCAGCTGCCTGACGCTGTGCCGGCTTCTATAATCGCCTCTGTGTTTTGAGTGAGCGCTCTTAAAGCGCCAGAGACACTAAAACTTACATGGACTTACATTTGGGTTCAATTGCTCCCAGAGGTATGGGCCACACACAAACAAGATTGTGGAAGGGTTAAGGATGCCCTGGTTTGCATTGATGGCCCACCAGTCCCACCACAAAAGCAGTACCTGTACCCCAAGGCAGCTGAAGAAGGGCTTTTGCCAACCATTAATGGACTTCTACAGCAAGGAGTGCTGGTGCCAATCCAGTCCACCTTTAATTCCCCTATCTGGCCTGTTTTGAAGGCGGATGGTAAAACATACCGTCTCACTGTAGACTATCGAGCCATCAATGCAAAGACACCTGCAAATGCCCACGTGGTAGCAAAGTTGCCCCATGTTCTGGCCTCAATCCCACAAAGTTCTAAGTGGTTCACGGTACTGGACCTGGCTAACTGCTTCTTCACAATTCCCCTACATCCGGATTCCTGGGCTAGGTTTGCATTTAATTACCACAACCAGCAATATACATTCACAAGAGTCCCACAGGGTTTTCATACTGCTCCAGCTATTGCACACTTTCATGTGTCACGTTTGTGGGAACAGCTCCCACTCCAGGACCAATCCAATGTACTATCATATGTAGATGACATACTTTTGTACGGGGAAACTGAGGCACACGAGCTTGCACTTACAAAACAGGTCTTAAAAATTGTATAGGAGGCAGGGTTTAAGGTAAACCGGGAGAAGGCACAGTTAGTTCAGCAGGAGGTTAACTATTTGGGAGCCACATTGGGAAAGGCAGGGGAAACAATTCAAAGACAATGGGTAGAGGTTTTGTTAAATCCGCCGGCCCCCGAGGATCCACACTCACTTAGACAGGTACTGGGTGCCTTCGGATTTGTCTTGGAATTTATTTATATATTTGCAGCAAAGGCAAGACCCCTGTGGTCTTTGCTAAAGAAAGGAAGAGAGTGGGAATGGGGGAAAAGAACAGGAACAGGCCTTTGCACAATTAAAAACAGACATGGCATTGGCCCAAGCATTGGCATTTCCAGATCCGAGCAAACCTTTCATTGTGCAAACTGCAGTGTCAGAAAATGCTATGGGAGCAGTGTTAATGCAGGAAAATGTAGATGGAAAACCCCTACCGCTGGCTTATGCATCAAAAAGTTTGGATTCCGCTGAGCAAACATACTCCACATGTGAGGCAGAGTGTAATTCACTGATATGGGCCATCCGGCACTGGGAGTACATAGTGGGGGGGGGGGGTGCACCCATCATAGTCCAGTCTGTCCATTCCACATTGAAATACATTCTGTCAGGGAAGCTCCAAGAGGGACATGTGTCAAATGCTCGCCTGGGACAGTGGTCTTTATGGCTTGCTGCAAAGGGAGTTACATACCAAAGGATTAAGCCTCCACCACCAATTCCCTATGCATTGACAGTGCAAGGCAGCAAGCATGAATGCCCATTACCTCCAGACCCGCATATCAAAGCATGGCCAGTACACACTGCCCCAGATGCCTCACAGGTAGCTGATACAATTCACATGTGGTTTACAGACGGGTCAGCCTTTTATCAACAGGGGAAGCCCCTTTCAGGTTTTGCTGCTGTTAATCCACATACTAAACAAACCATTCAGGGAAAGGTGAAGCCCCACTCCACCCAGGCTGCTGAGCTGGCGGCTGCTTTGGAAATCCTAAAGTTAACTCCTTCAGACCAGTCTGTATATTTGTACATGGATTTGCAGTTTGTAGCCCAGGGCTTGCAGAGGTGGCTGCCTTTTTGGGAGCACAGACAGTGGGTTGCATATGACCAACAGCCCTTGTCATATGCAGTAACATGGAAGGATATCCATGCTGTCCTGCTCTCCCAAACTCAGCCACTTTTTGTCAGGCATGTTAAAGTTCACACTAAACAGAAAACCATGGAAAGCGAGTGGAACAACAAGGCTGATGTCCTAGCTAAGGAAGCTTCAGTAAACGCACCACACACACACTATATATCTGTCATAACCAGGTCCCAGGCACAACAGCATGAATCTAGCCAGGCACCAATTCAGGATCCACCATACACCCCACAGTAGTTAGAGCAACAAGGCAAACAGTTTCAGGAAAGAGGAAGTTGGATTGTAGTAAAAATCAATGACTCTTTACAGGCTCAAAACAATGACGGTGTTAGTTTATGGGTCCCACCAGCAGTGGCAAAGCAGGCTATTATTCAATATTGCCATGAGTTAACACATAAGAGAGTAAAATCAACAACAGATAGAATAAAAACATTTGCATGGTGGCCAGGAGTCAGACAGGATGTATCAACCTGGGTGAGTAACTGCCTCCCCTGTGCAAGCAACCAAGCAGACACCAAAATAATTAAAAGACCATTTCGGCATCAGGGAACCATTGGACCCTGGCATAGGGTACAAATTGATTACATAGACAAACTACCTAGGACTGCTAGAGGAAATCAGTACTTGCTGGTTCTTGTGGACTCCTTCTTGGGTTGGATTGAGGGAATACCCACTAAGAACCATACGGCCCAAACTACAGCCCAGGTTCTCTTCTCAGTGGTAATTTCCAGATTTGGAATTCCAAAAATTATAGACAGTGATCGAGGTCCCAGCTTTGTTGGAGAGGTTTTCCAGCAGCTGTGCAAAGTCATGGGAATTGAGCACAGGAAGTACATTCCTTATCATCCCCAGTCCTCAGGGCAAGTAGAAAGAATGAACCGTGTAATTAAAACAGCCTTGAGAAAGACTGTATCTAAGTCTGGTTCCAACTGGGATATCAGGCTACCTCTTATCTTACTCGCTCTTAGGAGTAGCAAAAGGCTTGGGTCCCAATTCTCCCCTTTCGAAATTCTCACAGGTAGACAAATGGTTACTCCTGAACTGTTCCAGTGGACACTTGTTCACGGGGGTCATTACACTGCCCCCACCCAACTGTCTACACTGCAAGATTCGCAGATCATGACTGAGTGGGTTACAGCTCTCAAACAACAGCATGCCAAAATTAACCAGGTCATTGCTGCAGAGCTGCAGAAGGCACAAAAAGCCATGGATAAGATTGGAAATACTTACAAAGTAATTGTGTGGTCAGTAGGAACTCTTGTCATGCTGAGGCAATTCCACCAAGCTCCCCATACCTTGTCTAGCAAATGGAATGGACTTTTTGCAATTATTGACAAAGCAGGTCCTACAGTGTACTGTATAGATAAAGTTGGAACATTAAAGTGGGTTCATTCTTCCCAGCTAAAAAGGTACAGAGGCAAGGTGCCTGCCCAGCATGAACAACCGATGCACACACACACAGGCCCAGATCCTGCAGATCATTCAGACCACCAACGGCCGTCAAACTAGGGTGTTCCTCGAGCAGTTTGTGGGATGGAAGGTAAACCTGCAGATTGACTGCAGGCACTGTTGGTCTTGGTTTTGTGGGTGTCCCAAAACCCTTCCAAAGCTTTATGTGTTAGTAACAAAAAGAGGAACGGAGGCAGCCATTCGACTCTGTGTTGGGTGGACTCGCAAATATGTGTGGGAACCACAATACCGCCCACCTATGATCCACTTAAGGGGGGCAATAATAGGGTTTGATTTCTCAAACAAGTGGGAGGGAATGCTAATATGGGATGTGCCTATGCGGTTTCCACAAGGTCTGGGTTCGAGACAAGCAAACAGAAGAGCTTGTGGGATATGGCTGGCTTACAGCATGGGCTGCAACAAAAATACCTATTACATGGTGTCCCACAAAAAAGTTATTTTCTGTGTGCACCTTACAGTCCGTGGCAGCTGCCACCATTGCAGTTCATTTAACCATGATTCATAGTTCACAGTATGTTACTATACAGTCAACGTCCCCCTCTAGAATAAACACTGTGTCAAACACAGGGACTGTTATTCTTGGTCCACTATACAGAAGGTGGATGGATGGAGGTTTGGGAGCACTGCTGGAGCTACCACCATTGCTTGCCAGACAGGTGTTGTGGTGGCTCAGACACCTCACCGGTGTGGCAGACATGCAAATACATTGTGACTGCTCTGATTATTTTCCCGTGTGGAAGGAGCAGTCACAAACTAGCCTGTCGTATGCCAACTCCATCATGCGTGTATAAGCGGGGAGGGGGGATGTTATGCATAACATGTTCTCTTCTTTACATCATTTATTTAGACATGATGTTTACATCATTTATTTAGGTGGCCAGAGCCCTGCAGAGGAGGGAAGGAACAGCTTGGGGAGGGGTTGGTGTGATTGATTGCCTAGCCCTCATTGGCTCCCCTTCTCATCCCACCAGGTACTTATCCAGGGGCTGGGGCACCTGTGGGTGCCAGCCTAAGGGTGACATCCAAAGGGTGTTGCCTGTTATCTGGGCCCGTTTGTGGGACCGCAGTGGCAGTGCCACCCCCCTTGTGAGCATGGATGTGGAGTGTCTTCGTCCTCCCCCCTTGTGCCTGAGACAGCGTAACCTTACCTACCATCTGCTGGGATCCCGAGGCTGTCTCCCGCTGGTGCTGCTGCTCCGTTGTTCAGGGCACCTGTGGGGAAGAAGGGACTGTGAGTGAGGGGGTTTGGACAGTTTGTTTTTTCCCCTCTCCCCCCCTCCTGCATTGCTTCAGGGACTGGAAGTGCTAGGGGCTTCTTAAGAACTGCCGGTGGCTGCGTGGCCCTTTGGGGCCCTTTCGGGCATGGAGGGGGAGGAGGGGGGAGATGCTGTTGGTGGGGGGTAGATGTGGAAGAGGGGAACAGAGGGAGGTGTCATCTCAGGGTGATGTGGGAGGAGGATTGTTGATGGGGCTGGAGGAGGGGGGAGGGGGAGAGTGTTATGACGGTGTGCCCTAGGTAGGGCTGGGGGGGGGGAAGAGGAGAGTGGGAGGAATGTGTTGATGATGTTGTGCTCGCCGATGTAGGGATGGTGGGGCCAACTCCTCCTGGTGAGAGGGGGATGGAGGTGGTCAGGTATTCCCTGGTGGCAGCAAGGGATGATTGTTTAGAATATGGGACCTCCCCCACATACATGGGGGAGGTCATAGAGTGGGATATTGGTGAGGCATAAGGGGTTTGGCTGATGGTTGTTGATAACAATGTATTTATAATTACTATATTGCATATTATGTTTAGTTTATTATGTTAAAATGTGTTGTTGACTTGGGTCCTCCCTGTGCAGAACAAAGGTCCAAAAAATGTATTTTGTATTTTGCTGTAAGCCACCTTGAGTCCTTCGGGAGAGAGGCGGGATATAAATTAAACTGGATTTGGATTTGGATGATGTACCCCTTTACTGATATCTGCATGCTGTTGCTAACATCAATGATGTTGCGATCCAGGTCAGAGGCCCATGGTCAAACACAGTACAACATAAGCACAGCAGCTGTTCCCATAATATTGGACTCCCAGGTGCTTCCAGTTCCCTACGATTCAGCCAATCCCCCAACTTCCCTAACACATGATGATGTCTCAGCCTTGCCCGCCCATCACACACACACCATCATAGATGACGTTCCTGAGCACCACCCACCGCCTCCATCACCCCCATCACCAGTGTTTGTTAACAGAATACGATCCAGGGATTTTTCCCCTGAGCACATCAGCTTTGCCACTGCTGATTTAGAAGACACTTTGCTGCAACAAGCTATATTTTCTCCAGATGTCTGTTCCCAGCAACCTACTCCTGGGATATGTCGATATGGACTCTAGTTTCTTTCCTGTCCCAACGCCACACTAACTTGGATACCACGTTATGGCCACCTTAGGTTGCATTTTATGAAAAGCTGATGCTCTTTACAGGTACCTGCACAAACACACATTACCATACAGCAGGATGATGTGATGCTCCACTTGCAAGCACACGATCCCGCTTTGGGATGTCAGTGGAACATTAATTCACCCAGCTGTTCCACATTTAAAAATCAATGCCACTTGTCCGGAACACTTTCCACCAAGGCATTTAATTGTTATGCAAGTAGTATTTTTCCAGTTATTCCAGACAAGATTCAGCCATACTTCCAGCCACACGACCCTTGTGCTGATGGAACACATTCTGCTGATACTGTAGACACATGTGTACCCCAAGGTTAAGTATGACATGTGGGGGTAAGAATTAGTAAATGTCACACTTAAATGGAAAAATGTTATGCAATGTACCATCAATAATGTTAAGAATGTATGGTTTTCTAGGGCATGCGCATTAGGTATGCAGGAGGACATTCTGTGGGAAAAATTAAAATTTCCTGGGGAATTGGCTATTTTCAAAAATGACACACAGATCCAGTCTCCATGGGACTCAGCTTTCTGCATTCTAAACCCAGGGTATAGATGCAGAAGCAACTTTGCAATCCCAAGAGAGGATTATGTAAATGCATTTGTTATCGGGACTGGAACACCCCAGCCACACCCATATAATACCTCATCCATACAAACACAATGGGACAAATGTGTGCACATAAGGGATGGGTACATTCAGTTTGTAAATTTGACTATCAACCTGGCAGCATATAACATTAGTAGAAAACAACCACAGTGTGCACCTTATGTTGAGCCACTCTTTGAAGCCTGGGTGCAATCCTTTCAGTATTTGAGAACAGAAGGGGAAAAACAAATTTTGACTAACCAATCCAGACATATCAGAGATGTGTCAGGTTGGATAGGCACGGGTGGAGCTGTATTGAATAGCATAGATATTGAAACAATAGCCAACAAATTGGGAACTGCAGGAGGATTACTGGGTTCACTACGCCAGCCCCTAACTAACAGTAACCAAGTTCTTCAGGAAGGGCTAAAGCATCTGGTTATTACTTTGCCTGATTGGTACAGGCTAATGAAACAGCAAATTGAGGTAACAGATAATGATATTGTAGCATTGGCTAACACAACCAGGATGGCTATTCAGTGCACACAATGGCAAGAAAGAGCATTGAGTGTATTGGATAATATTATTGGAAATTTAGAATCAGGGAAAATGCATAGACACCTTTGGTCAATCTTTGCCATTAGAGAAAACATCGACCCTGGGTGGACCAAGGTTCTGGCCCACCACATTGCACACCTACCAACTGGATTGACCCTACACATTCAGGTAGCCACCCCAAAGGGAAAAGACTTATCAGCATGTGCAGTCCAGGCATACCCCTGGGTTGCACAAAACCAATGGTTAAAATTTGTTCTTCCAGGCCTATGGAAATTAAAGGGCACCACAGAGGTGGAACTATACAAATTGGATTCCCAGTGTAATGTGTGGAAAGACACAAAATATTACTGCCCACTGCCACTTCAGTACAAGCAATGCAGACATAATGATGATTCATATGTATGCACTGTTGACACCATGAAACTGGAGAAACCTTAGGTATACACCCTAGGACACAAGTGCTTTTATATTGCTGCTGAACCAAATATCACAGTAACATTAAATTCTATATTCTTTAAAAATATCCCTGACTGATTTATAGTAATATGCAATGTTACCAAAATATCTATTGGAAATGATTCATGGACACTTCATGCTAATGAATGGAAAAATCTATGGGATAAGGACAGTTTTCAATTGTGGAATATGTCTTTTGCATATTTGGCAGCAGCAATTCACAAAGCAGTACAGGACACCCAAATGTTCCACACCAAAATACAAACCTTAGCAAACACATTGGGTCATGCGGCAATAGTGTTGAAAGCAGAAGGGAAAAAGATTACCCAGGTTCTTACTGAAGTGGAATACACCACTAAGCATTCATTCTGGTAAAGCATTTTTGGATGGTCACCAACAGCAACTGGGGTGCTAAATCTTTTGATCCATCCAATCATTATCATTCTGGTAATCCAAGTTGTGTTGTTTATTATTGTGATATACATTGTGTGTTGGATTAAGAAGAAAATAGTTCCTTTAAGACACAGAGCATTTTATGTTGTTCCAAAATATCAAAAATGAGTTATGTGTTAGTTGAGAAGTGCTCAACTAACAAGTGGGTGACCGTTGTGAAATCATTTTTGGCCCAACAAAGATGCCAATTTCCTTGCTACAATGTAACCAAAGCAAGAGTGGTTCTTTTGACACAAATATGCCAGAACAGGCATTGAATGCTATTGTAACCTATTCTTAGCTGAAATGTAACCAAAACACACTGATATAGAATCATGATATTGTAACTGAATGAAACTTTTGTGTAAGCCACTGGGTTCATTTAAGACTACATAGAATGTTAAATTAGGTAAGATACTAGTTTGGTTTTTACTGTTAAGAGCATGTAGGATGTTGTAAGGTAATTAAGACATTAGTTAGCTTATGCATTGATTCACTGACTTAGATAAGGAACAAATGTGTGAGGAGAAAATGGTCAAACAGTCAGAGAGGAAGTAAATTACAGGATAGTATGTGAACTGGTGTGAAGGAGGCAATATTCCTGTCTATTTGGTGCCTGAGAAAAAGTAGAGGCCTTGTGTTCTCAATGCAAATCTGAATAGTTTACAACTCACAGGGACAGCGGGAAGGTCAGAGGGCTGATAACAGAACCAAATGGTACCAGAAAACAAGAGGACTTGGTCAGACAATAAGGCGCCTCTAAGGGGGGTTATGAGGTGCCCAGGGCCAGGAGTCAGGCCCTCCCTCCGGAAAGAGGAGGGGTAGGACCCTTTTTGGTCAGGGAAACCCCTAAGCCAATGGCCAAGCAGAAGGTACCCCAGATCTAAGCAACCAATGAGAATGCTCCACAGGTGAGCACTGATAACCCCGCACTCTGGATAATCATAAGGCAGTCACTGGATAAAAAGGCTAGCCCCAGATAGAGAAGTTGCCTCTCACGGTACCTGACTCGCTAGCTCCTTGAGCGCCAACAGGATTGGTGGGGGACCCACTTTGGAACTTCTCCATAGGAGGTTCTGCAACTTGCTCCACAGCTAGGCTTCCTCTCTCTCTCGAGGCTTTTGGGCCCCCGCCCTGCCCTCCTTCTGAGACCAGACCTGAGACCTCTGATGCGTAAGAATACATAGAAAGAATACATGCTTTCTATGTGTTTTAAGTAGTTAAGAGTAGGTGAAGGATTATATGTTAAAGGTGCAAATGCTTGAGTTACAATTGGTATGTTAAATTGTTTTGCTCATTGAATAAAAGATCTATTTGACTGAACAAAGAGACATTATTAGAAATAGTAGAGGAGTAATTACCCACCCTCTCAACAACAGTAGTATTTTTACTTGGTCCCGATAGAATTTAAAAGGGAATCTGCCTCACTGGGGTTCAGAAAGGCAGCTGAAGCCCTTTAGAGAAGGGTCTGCTTCACCAAGGTGCTGAAAGGCAGTTGAATCCCTTTTATTTTATTTTCAATTCCACAACCCAGATAGATAGATAAATTGTTTATTGTTTGACCGTTGGTCATCAACAAATTAATTAAATATACAACAACAAAAAATACACCATTTTCTTGAACCATGATACGTTAAAAATCCTACAAATTTTCCAAATTTAGCTCTAAACATCCAGTAATATCAATATTATATTTCAACAATCCAAAACAAAATTTTAAAACCCTTTATCTGTGTACTATTAAAACCGCACTCTACAAGATCTATGTTTGACCTCCACACTTCTCTTCAATCTGCTTTTTACGAAGGACCAGGGCTCCCCTACAGAATTTTGCCACTTGCCTAGCCGCCATAGAATTTTGGGGCCCCAACCATTTGGCTAATGTTCCAGACCACAGAGACTCATTTATCTGCCTTAGCAAAGGCCTTAAAAGTATGTTACGCAAATGTGCATAAACTGAACAGTAAAACAATACATGAAATAAATTTTCCACAGCCCTCTGATCACATATAGTGCAAAGCCTTAATTCTTTGTCGATTCCACTGTACCGCCCCTCAGTCCAAGCTGAGGGAAATAAATTCAGCTGATAAAGCGTGTATGCACGTCTTAGCTGAGGTTCGTTCCATTCATGCAAATAACTGTCCCTCCCCTCCACCATCTGGATAAGATGATATTCCGGGCCAATCTTAGTAGACCCAATTCTGACTCCCCAAAAATACCCTTAAGCCAAAAAGTTAGCATCACCAGTAAAGTACTTGCTCTCACTGAGGGCATGTTTGCCTCAGCCCTTAATAAAGCTGCTGGTGTACCCCCTGGGAGCCCCAAAATAGTCCTAAGAAACTTGTTCTGATGTTTTTCCAGACTATTCAGGTTACCTAGCCCCCATGTTGGAATAGCGTATAAGAGTTGAGAGAGAGTTTTAGTCTTAAACAATCTCAATATGGGGGGCACCAGCTGCCCCCCCTGCCTAAAAAAAAAGAAACAATGGCTGCGATAGATCTGTTTGCCTGATTTTCCACATGTTTCAGGTGACCGGCCCATGAACCATTTACTGCCAGGAAAATCCCCAAATATTTGAACTGATTTACCTGTTTGATGTGTACTTCTCCCATCGTCCAGGTATACCTATATATGTTACTCGCCCTTCCAGTAAATAATACTTTCATTTTATCATAATTTAGCATCAAGTCCTGTTGCCTACAAAATGTCTCAAACCTTTGAAGAGCTCTACTCAGACCTATCCTTGTCTGCGAAAGCAGAACCGCGTTGTCCGCATATAACAGAATGTGGATGTGTCTAGGCCCCAATTTTGGGGGGTGAAATGAATCATCCCACATAAAGTTCACTACATCGTTAACAAAAATGTTAAATAGGGATGGGGCCAATATACACCCCTGCCTTCCCTTTTCCAACTGGGATTTCTGATGACAACGGGAGGAGTGTAGACACTCTAACCTGCATCAAGTTATCCGTATGCAGCTTAATCATCAAGTATAAGAGGCGCACGTCAATCTTTGTTTCCCTTAACTTTTGCCACAGCCTTTCCCTGTTTATGGAATCTAATGTGGCTCACAGGTCAATAAAACATAAATATAGCTTTGACCTTTTACTCTGTCCAGGGCATTTCTTACCCATGTATTTCGTTATTATAGCCATCAAGACTTGAATCTGAGACACTGTTGACATGTCCTTCCTGAAACCCACCTGTTCTGGTTTCAGGAAGGAAACTTGGGCCATCCAATCCTGTAATAACCCTAAGAGATACCTGCCGTACACTTTCCCAATTACCAACAGTAAACTAATTGGTCTATAATTCCCAGGCAGGTTGTGGTCCCCTTTCTTGTAGATTGGAATTACAATGCTTGCCAACCAACTTTTGGGTATACTCCCCGTATTATTTATGGTGGTAAAAACTCCTGCCAATGTCTTGGTCCACCAATCTATCTGGGCCTTCAGTAGTTCTACTGGCACAAAATCCACTCCCGGAAACTTTCCCAATTTAGTTGACAAGATCAGGTTTTTCACAGACTCTGGGGATACTGGGGGCCACCCTGGGAGAAGATCAATTTCCTGCATGTCCAGTTCGTGAATAACTGGTGCATGCTGGAAAACCGATGTAAAATACGATTCCCAGTCCTCGACCCTTACCAATGCAGCATTCCCCCCCCATGGTCCCCAACTCCAATATTACGGACCAGACTCCAGAATCTTTTCCATTCCCCCTTCTTTACCACCTCCTCCAAAACTTTCCACTGGGAATTGCAGAACTCTATCTTTTTTGGGCTCAACAACTTCCTGTATTGGGCCCTGGCAACCCAGAAGACCATTTTATTAACCTCCAGAGGGGAGGCAAAAAATTTCCTAAAGGCTCTCCTCGCTGCCCGGTGGGCCCAACTACACTCCTTGTAAAACCATCCTGGCTTATGGAACTTTTGGGGGTTGTTGGATCTTGTTGCCGCCAAAGCCGACTGGAATAATCTTATGATCTTCTCAAAAGCCCGTATCACATCCCCTCTGTTTTCATTTATCATTTTAGCCAGAGTTGGAACAGAATCCTGGGATTACGCAACCCAATTATATGCTGAGTGAAAAAATATTTTCTTTAATTTATTTTAAGCTTGCCATCCATGAGTTTCATGGAGTGTCCCCTAGTTCTAGTACTAGCTGAGAGGGTAAATAACTGCTCCTTGTTTATTAGTTCCACACCACTCATGATT
>QEPC01012692.1:162080-173320 GCA_003113815.1 Sphenodon punctatus
CAGCACCCCAAGGGCCATGGGTTCAAGACCCAGCCCTGATACCTGGTGGTACAGTTCCAGGCATTCCATCCCAGTGGAGACTTACTGGCTGTACACCTCCACCTTCTTTCTCTCCACCTCGAGTGCCTGGAACTGTTCCATCAGGAGGTTCTCCAGGCAGCAGACGCCCTTCATCATTTGGCAGCCAGGACTCTCAAGTTTGGTCCGAAAGATCTTAGCTGCAGCAGACTCCCAGGGCCCAGGGGACTCCATATCAGGGCTGGAGGAGGGGGAAGGGCTTACATGCCATCGCTTCTGGGTTGCCTTCCCCCCCTCTTCTTCTGGTGCTGTCACTTGGGCTCCATGGCCACGCCATTGTCTTTCTGACACCTCATCGTTCGGCAGTGGAGCTTTTAAATATGGGCAATTAGCCCCGATGTGGTCCCCTCTCTCTGCCTTCTTAATCTTTTGCCACAGATCTAAAGAGCATAAAAAGATAGGAACATAAGAAGTGCCATACTGCATTAGACCCATGGTCTGTGTCAAGCCCTGCCTGCATTCTGTCTTCACAAGTGGGTGGGTGGCCAATCTCTCTCTGTAGGGGACTTCCATTCCTAACCGTTCATAGGGCAATCCATTCCCTGTTTTTCCAGCCCCCGTGCCTTACCTTGCAGATGGTGATTCCGTCACCCTTGTCATAAAACCTCCAGACATCGGACCGGTTTTTCTTAGGCGAACGCGGTGCAGAAGTTCGGAGTTCGAACCAAACTCGACCAGTTCGGTCGACCGAACTGAACTTCCAAACCAAACTTGATTTTCGAACTGAACTGAACCGTATCAAATTTCTGAACTCGGCTCTGTTTGCCCATCCCTAAAAAATAATATTCCATTTAGTTCAATGGGGTTTGAATTTCCGAACTTTATTCGGAAGTTCGGACCGAACTCGAATATTTCGGTCGACAGAACCGAACTTCCGAACTGAACTGAATTTCCGAACTGAACCAAACCGAACTGAATTTCTGAACTCAGTTCCATTTGCCCATCCCTAGTTTGTCTGCCGACTGTCTGGAGGTGGCACTGGCAAGTCCGACCTCCGCCTGGATGTCCTGTGTGGTGGGGCACCAGTGCCAGCATGCGATTCCTCACCATCTGAAACAGGAACACATAAACAAGACCTAAGTAATATCATGCATTTATGATGATGCCTCTAGTCCTCCCTCCTTTGGGTGCTAGGGATGGCAACGGGAGATGGTGAACCTGACTGGCACGTGCAAATCCTGCCCTCCTTGGGGCACTAGGGATGGCAACTAGAAAGACCCTTGCTGGCATGTGCAAATTCTGCCCTCCTTGGGGTGCTAGGGGATGCTAGGGATGGCAAATGGAGAGACCCTGGCTGGCACGTGCTAATCCTGCCCTCCTTGGGGTGCTGCTAGGGAGGGATAGCAATGGAGAGACCCTCTCTGGCATGTGCAAATCCTGCCTTCCCTGGGGCACCAGGGATGGCAACTGGAAAGACCCTGACTGGCACGTGCAAATGCTGCCCTTATTTGGGCATTGGAGGGTTGGTAATTGGAGACTGGAGACCCTTGCTAGGGATGGCTGGCAGGCACATTTTTGGGTGGGGGCTCTCGCTTCTCCTCCACCACCGAAGGTCCAGCAGCAGCTGGAGGAACCTCTTCCTCCACCACAGGCTCTGTCACCTTGACCTTCCCCAAGGCCCGGCATTTAATGGTGGTGGCACTGGTCACCTTCTCCTCCGTTTTTTTATTTTTTATTTTTTTAAACACACAGCCAACACACACAACACCCACCAACACTCACCAACCAGCCAAACCAAAACCAACACACACCACACAGCCAAAACACACATGAATCACAACCGAACATCCAGCCAGCCACAACACATACGCTCTCACACACACAAGCTCCACATGCACTTGAATTTCCAGTTTCTGGCACGATCACGGGCTCTCACGATACTTTTTCTGAACACCCGAACTGAACCAAACACGGCTGAACTGAACGGCCGAACCGGACTGGACTGGACCAGACCAGACCAACCAACCGAACCCGAACCGCAATCTGTTCGCCAATCCCTAGATCACACTTCTATGTTGAAATTTCCCAGTCTTCTCCAACACTAGTGAGTCATCCACAGAAAAGATTTTAGCCTTTCCAACTTCTGCTCAGTTGCCTAAATTAGTACTTCATGTGTAAGCCTCTAATCTAGTCAATAATTGGCATTTTACCCTTTGTTCTCTTTTGTTCTTTGCTCTGCCTGCTGCCACCTGGATCTTCAACCACTGAGCATAAACAGGCACTTTTCTTTCTCTGTTTTCTTTCTCCCTCTGATGTTTCCTACTTTTAGCTCCTTGGCTGCTGATGAAGGCTCTGTTTCCTTATGCACAGGCACCCAAGGAGGTCCTACTTGAAATGCCACCCTATAATCTTATTTTCTGTGTCAAGCTTTTTATGAAAACCTCCTACATTTGGAAAACCTAAGAATGTTCTTTAAAGGACAATGATCAGATGTCTAGGAATTATTTCAGATTTATACCAGTGTAAAGGAGAAAATCTCAGCCCAATTTTATATACCGGAGAATGCAGCCAAACTGACACAAGGAATGATCCCACATGTTGCAATAGCCATGCCACTATGGTCCAAACACACCAATGCTCATATGAACATGCAAGGTGTCAACATGGGCCACTGCTCTTTTTAAAAACTGGAGCAATTGCCCATGCTTATAGCTCCCTATAGCAGACTACCCTAAATCCCTGCAGGATGAGGCCTCAAATGGGTGAGCCAGTGTAAGTTAAGAACATAAGAAGCACTATATGGGTCAGGCCAATGGTCCATCAAACCTAGCATCCTTTTTCTGACAGTGACCAATCTCGGTTGCTTGGGAGAAGTACCCAACTGGTCCTGATGAGGCAATCCATTCCCTGTTGCTCACTTCCAACACCCGAAAGTCAGAGGTTACATCCCCCAACCTACGTGGCTAATAGCTGTTAGTGAACTGATCCCCCAAGAACCTATCCAATCCTTTTAAAACCCAGCTACATTACTGGTCTTGACCACATCCTCTGGCAACAAATTCTGCAAGTTAATTGTGTGTTGAGTGAAAAAAAGTGTTGCAGGGTGCAGCTCTTCAGGCATGAGGCATAGAGAGAAGAAATCCATCTGCTAAGAAAGCCATAAGAATGGTTGATTGCTGCCAGCTGGAGCAGGAAGGAGGCTACTGGCTAGCTGGGAGGGAGACATGAGGTGATTTCAGACGAGAAGAGGTGGCATTCGCCCCATCCCGGAATCACCCAAATGATTCCCCACTGGGATCACTCCGACACGTCTAACAGACGTGCCGGCTGATCCTGGCGGGGAATTGGTGAGGAGGCGGGGTCATGTGGCGCAATGTGCAGCGGCTCGGCCCCGCCCCCCCATGCTCCCCCGCCGCCTGTTCTCTGGTGAGATGGGTGGGCGCTATAAGAAGCACTATATGGGTCAGGCCAATGGTCCATCAAACCTAGCATCCTTTTTCTGACAGTGACCAATCTCGGTTGCTTGGGAGAAGTACCCAACTGGTCCTGATGAGGCAATCCATTCCCTGATGAGGCAATCCATTCAGCCAATGCAGCCGCAGCGCTCGCCCAAATTGACCATGCCCCAGAATCCTGCCGGGGATTCTGGTCCGTGGTTTCCATCCAGACAAGACGGGCCCCTTCATCGAGGCGGGGAATCACATTCACCACGCAATCGGCACCGGCCCCACCGGTTCTGCCAATCGTGTGGTGAATGTGATTCCCCGCTGCGATTGACAGTGGCAAACATCTGGTGGGGAACTTCCGGTTCCCCAACAGACGTTACGGGACCATTCCGCACCACAGGGTATTGACTGTGGTTGAGCGTGATCTCGTAATGTCTGAAAATACCCATGGGTTCAGTCAGAGCTCAGTAAAAAAGGACCACCAGGGAGAGGTGCCTCAGAGGGAGGGCGGAAAGAGGAAGTGCCCCAGGGAGTGGGGACAGGGGAACAGGAGGTTCACTACAAAAATTCCAGAAGCTTGCAACTTGCTTCAAATACTTGATTCCTGAAGGAGCTTTCCACCCTCCCACCAAGGTCTTGTTTTGAAAGTATTTATTTATTTATTTATTATAAATATTTTTACCACAACCCTCTCACTTGAAGGCAACTCAGGGCAGCTTACAAAAAAGTAAAAATACAATAGTATAAAATGCAAAAATACAAAACCATAAAATGAAGCATAAAAATTCATAGCAATCCATACAAACCCCCCCCGCTTAACCCCTAACCCATCACACACACACACACACACACACACACACACACACACACCACCTAACGGAAGAGCCAGGTCTTGCAGCTTCATTGGAAGGCAAGGATATTTGGGTTGAGGTGGATCTCCACCGGGAGGGCATTCCAAAGTGATGGCGGGGCCACTGAGAACGCCTGCCTGCCCGTTCAGACCCACCAAAAGTGCAAACCCTCCAGGAGTGCACTCCGGGTTGACTGAAGGGGCCTTCCAGAGGCCTAGGGGGTGAGGCAATCCTTTGGGTAAGCATGGCTCAGATTGCTTAGGGATTTAAAGGTTAAAACCAGCACCTTGAAGCATGCCCACAAGACAATAGGCAGTCAGTGCAATGTTCTGAGCACTGGTGTAATATGCTCCCTGCAGCCCGGTCAGGAGATGGGCCAAAGCAATTTTCACCAGCTGCAACTTCCAAACCATCACCATGGGCAGCCCCATGTAGAGCGCATTACAATAGTCCAGTCTCAAGATGATAAATGCATGGATAATGGTGGCAGTGTGTGAGTCTGAGACATATGGGCAGAACCTTCACACCTGATATAAATGGCAAAAAGTGCCTCTGGCCACAGCCAACACCTGGGAATCCAAGAACAGCTGTGAGTTCAGGAGCACTCCCAGGCTCTGCACAGGTGGAACCAATGGAGGGCAAACATCCCCAATAATAGGAGTATTCCTCTTCCCCAGATCACCGACCCACCTACCAACATCACCTCCATCTTATTAGGATTGAGCTTCAGTCGTCTTGACCTCATCCAGTCCTCCACAGCATCCAAACACTGGAACAACAAGGAGACAGCAGGGCCTGGGTTGAGTGAAAAAGATAAATACAGCTGGGTGTCATCTTCATATTGATGACAACAAACTCCCCAGCTGCGTACGACCTCCCCGAGCAGCTTCATATACAGGAATGGGGAGAGAATAGAACCCTGCGGGACCTCACCTGAGAGAGACCCAGGGGACGAAGTACAGTCCCCTAGAACCACCTGCTGTGATCTACCGGTGAGAAAGGAACCATAATAGAGTTGAAATGGAGAATCTAGGCAGATTTTTTTGTTTGTTTGGGGATTTTAGGTTGTTTTTAATTGTAGCTTTATTGCTATGTTTGAATATGTTTTAAAATGTTGTTAGCTGCTCCAAGATGCCTGAGACAAGATGGGGCATCATATAAATTTTAATATAAATAAAATAAAATAAAAAATAAAATTCTGTCTCCAACAGATCTTCCCAGTTTGATCTGAGTCCAGCAGATGAGCTGCCTACTCCATCACAACACCATATTGTGTATGTAAATTAAACAAAATTTGTGCATGTCTCGGTTCAGAAAAACGAAGGTGCTGTTTTGTCTAGACCACAATTCAGAACAGTGTGTGGAGATCCAGCACAGAAAAAAATATGTCAGATCTCTAAATGCCATTTTGAAATCCTGGATAATAATTTCTGAGGAGATGAAAGGGCTGATCAGATTCAGCCCTAATCTGCAAGTACTGTGTTTTATCATATTTTTATGATGTGAAGCGCTCTGAGTGCCATTATTATTATTATGATCCAATCACATATTTTTCATTACAGTGACTTAGCGACTCATTGTTATGCCTTCCCAGGAAAGGCTGAGTGATTAGACTGCACCAGTAATTCTTCATTGCCCAAACTTAACAAATATTTAAAAAATCTATATCCTCTGAGAACCTTTCTATCATGTTCATTATTCTAAGGATTCTTCTGTCATTCCACTTGCTGTTTGAGACCAATTCCATCTATACCAAAAGGTTGCATTTTTGCATTCACATTGTGAATCCTTGAGACATGCAGGCAAAGGTATTTTAGAAATTCTGGAAATTCCTGTTGGCACAAACATTCTCCACAGTGGACAACTGCAAATGTTCCATGAGAGAGTGACTTTACAGGCTTTGGGATGCTGAGGGGCAGCTGCCCCTTTGGTTTCACCCTTGCAGTTAATTATAAGAAAATCTAATGCTACAGGCCCAATCCACCCATGGTTCAAGTGGGACACTTGTCAAGGGCAGCAGTAAAGCTGAAATATGGGTACCTATGCAGATCAGTAAACCCCTCAGATTTGCAGTACTGAAACCACCCCTCACAGTTCAGATACCGTGAAATGCCCAACCAGTACCCTTTCAGGTTCCATATGGACTTATCTTGGGTGGGGTTCAGAAATGGATACTAAATTTAGTACCCACGGCTAATACTTGTGTTTTGGGTACCGTTTGGGTACCTGAATTCCCAGGGGGAATAGAGTTCTTCCGGTGCCGATTTTGTAATTTACTGATTTGCATTTGGTATATCTGTACTCCAATTGGTATATTGAGTTGTAAAACCAAAAGATTGGCATGATTTATTAATTTTTTTAAAGGTGACTGTAAGTGGTTTCATGAGACCAGAAATTGACTTACAGGATAGGAAAGTTTATTTTCTGGGATGGAAAAAATGTAAACAAGCGTTTTAAGAAGAAAAATTGAAGAAATGTTTTCTTTAAAAACCTTTAAAAAATGGAACCAGAAGTAATTTTCTAGGAGCAGAAGTTGCCAAAAAAAAAGGTCAGAACTTGACAAAAACCCAGTAAATCAATGTCTGGAATCAATATATGGACATAAATGTCAAAAATCAAGTCATAATTTGGTACCGTATGGTCCCTGATCATTACCCGGTCAAATAGGGTACAGCAAATTCAATGGGTTACCCTATTTTGAAGATATCCTCTTTCAGCTTTAATTCTGAGACTTCCTGGAACCAACTGGGGCTTAGTCACATCAGCCACCACATGCACAGGCTGCCTAGGTTCATATGCACAGTCTGCACATACGTTTGCCCAAGGCCTGCACATACATTCGGGTCACTTCTGTATGTGCCAGCATTCTGGACTGGGCCTCGGGTCATGTCAGAATACCTCCAGCCCACGCATTATTGCTGCCACTTCTCCAGTGCGCCACAACACCACCCACCCTCTGAACACCAGGTAAGCATGGTAAGGGTGACAGGGTACCAGCTCAGCTATGTAGATAACTGCAAGGCTGCCCGCATGCCTGGGTGGAGAGTCATAGGTAGTAAATGCACTCCCCATTTCAGCTCTAAGGTGTGCATGTCATTTTTGTTATTACAATAACGATAATGCAAAGTGGTGTTTTCATTATTGTTATTGCAATAACGAAAATGAAAAATAATAATAATGAAAATACAAACGAAAACGACGTTTTGTTTTTGAAATAAAGGGGAAACACTGAGAAACGTATTCCCGGCTATACATTTTTTGTTTCTTATTCAATTTTGATGTAACTTGGAGAGGTTTTGCCCACAATAGAGGGCACTATGGGTACCCAGTTTCAAAAAGATTAGATAATGGGAACCAATCAAAGAAGCAATTAAATGTTGTGATTTTAAGAAAAGATCCATACACATGCATGACTACAACTTCTTTCTCTTCCATCCAATTTGCATGACACCTATGAATATTATGTCATTTCACAAGCTTAACACTCCTTCCAGTTTGGCAGAGATTATCTGAAAGTGTGATATATAGCCCTGCCAAATTTCATGTACACTGGTTAGACTACAAAGATGTTACAGTCAGTCATGAATTTATAAGTTAATTGCTTATACCACTAGGACCCTTTATCCAATCCTTCTGAAAGTTGGTAGAGATAGTAAATATGGGAAAGGGTATAAACATGCCAAGTTTCATCTACATTAAATGTGAGGCATAGAAGTTACAGCTAAGAATGTATATGCAGATTTTTGCAAAATAATATAATGCAACTGCTTATAAAATTGGATTAATTCATCAAATCATTTTGTAATTTGGAACAATTAATGCCTTTCGTTGGAGGTACACTCTCTCCAAGTTGCAGCCAAATATAATGAAAAACAAGAATGTTACAGCTAAATATGTGTTTTCCATTGAAACAATGGAAAACAAAACCGAAAGCAAAAATGAAAACAACAATTTGATATTTATGAAAACAAAAACCACAGATTTAAATTAAAAAAATGAAAACAAAAATGACATGGGCCCCTGGTGCACATCTCTAGTAGAAATTTAGAGAACACAACGCTGCCAAAATTAATCAAATTTGGTATTTGACATGGATACACACTTCAGCTCTAGGCTGCAGCATCCTTCAGTTAATACTCTGCTTCCTGGTGCAATGACTGCTGCTGCCATGTTTCCATCTACTGCACTAGGCAGTGGCTCGAGCCACCAATGGCTTCAGTTCTATAGTGCCCCGTTGCGTTCCAAAATGAGTTCCCACAGAGACCTGTGGCCTTGCTGTGTGGATTGAACACTTCCTTCAGAAGCTGAGGGGGGAATAAGGAGTCTGGGGCCTTGGGTAAATGGTGCTAGCATACAGATATCCTCTGAGCTGCTACCATGGCAATGTCCAACCACTGGAGCCCAGCAAAACAGTACCCACCATTTTTGTGAGAAGTGGAGATGGTGTGACTGACCTCAGACCAGGAACCAGGTGAGGTTCCTTGGATGAATGGCAGACTTGGCAGTTACTTGCAGACAAAATTAATTTGCCTGGGTTAGCAAAATAGTTGGTTCCAGCCTTGCAGCCAGTAAACCTTCAGAATTCATTTATAGAAACCTTAGTTTTGAATTGCTTTATGTGTTACAATTTTTGTGACAGGTTTTGTATCATCAGTAACTTTTTTCTAGTGGGCATCCTTGGATCTGCTGTCTCCTTAGCTCTTTACAAGCCTTTCCTTTGTATTAAAATAAATAAATAAATCAGATTCCCTCAACACACTGTTGATCTGCGACTTATAGAAGTTGTTCTAGCTGGCATTTATCACTCTCAGACTGAAAGGTGCCCACACAAATGTTGCTTGTCCACTTTGCAGAAGGTTAAAACCATCAATCACTGAAATGCAAATAAGGTTACAGTTGAAAGAAAGAAAGAAAGAAAGAAAGAAAGAAAGAAAAAGAAAGAAAGAAAGAAAGAAAGAAAGACCTTCTTCTCCATTATTGCAAATGAAGTAGCAAAGGAAACCTTTGGTACACTTTGAAATACTTCATGTAACAATAATTAACTCCCCAATTATTTGCACTGCTCACTGTAGGGCCAATCTATGATGTGTGCACACAACATTCACCAACACCATAAACATGCAGTGCCCCATGCACCAAGCATGGAACCTGTGCATAACATGCATGCACTGTGTGCATGGCATTGCACATGGCATGTATATAGTGTATGCATGTTCTGTGCTTGGTGCCCAAATGATGTGCCTGTAATCTGTGTATGATGGTTCCATGCACATTTGATTAGGCCCTGTGGTGGCAGTGTCCAAGTGCCTGCCACGGAAGCATTCATAAATAAGTAATTTATCTAGCTGAGTAAGGAGGACCAAGTTTTCAGATGGTCAAAAAATGTTAACTGACAGAAATAGTCTGCCCACAGAGGCTGATGGAACCGCAGCGGTTCCAGGAGGCTTTGAGGGAGTTAACCTTAGACTCGGACAGCCGTTCTGCAGATGAGCTTGTCCAGAATTGGAACATCTTGTTGAGGGAGGCCATCAACAGGGTGGCTCTGAGATGTCTTCTCCCTCCATCTCGTCACCGCTGGGCCCCTTGCTTTACTGAGGGACTGTGGTGTATGAAACAGGTAGGTAGGAGACTAGAGCGATGCTGGGGTCTGACTCGCTATGAATCTGACCGAATTGTCCGTAGGGTCCACTTGTGGTCCTATGTTGAGGCTGTGAGGACAGCAAAGAAGGCGTTTTTTGCGGCCCTCATAGCATCTGCAAAGTCGCGTCCAGCGGAGCTGTTCCAGGTGGTGCGGGGGCTGGTTAGTCCGGCCTTCCTCCGCCTGGACGGGGACTTGTCCCAGGCCTGCTGTGAGGAGTTTGCCACCTACTTTGCAGACAAGATTGCGCAGATCCAGAGTAACTTTGACACCGGATTAGAAGCAGTAAGTAAAGGGCATGAGGTTATTGAGGCACCATCTGATCGATCTTTCTGGGATGATTTCAGGAAGTGACACCAGCCGATGTGGTGAATGTCCTGGGGTCTGCCAGAACCACTAGTTGTGAACTAGACCCGTGTCCATCCTGGTTGGTGAAATCCTCCAGGAGACCTTGGGGACAGTGCTGGCGAGGGTAGTGAGTGGAGATTGGGGAGATTGTCACCTAGTCTCAAGGAGACTGTGGTGTGCCCCCTGCTGAAGAAGCCATCTTTGAATGTGGATGAACTCACCAGCTACCGACCCATCTCTAATCTTCCCTTTTTAGGGAAGGTTATTGAATGGGCAGTGGCACTGCAGCTCCAGGCGCATTTGGACAGCGTCAGTTTACTTGACCCTTTTCAATCTGGGTTCCTCCCCGGCTACCGTACTGAGATGGCATGGTGGCCTTGGTGGATGATCTCCGCCGGGAGATGGATGCAGGATGTTCAACCTTTGTGATCCTGCTAGATGTCTTCTCCCTCCGCCTCCCTCCTGGGGGCTGAAACATCTATCCCCCAGGCCTTGACCTGCGATGTTCTGCAGGGTTCCATTCTGTCTCCACTGTTGTTCAATGTATATATGCAGCCCCTGGGGGAGATCGTGAGAGGGTTCAGGGTGCGATGTCACCAATATGCTGATGATACTCAGCTGTACCTCTCTTTTTTAATGGACCCAGGTCCTGCTGTCTCGTTACTCTCCCTATGTTAGGAGGCCGTGGCAGATTGGATGCAGCAGAGCAGACTGAAGCTCAATCCCGATAAGACGGAGGTGATGGTGGTGGGAAGGGCAGGGGAGGTGCTGGCCCCCCTGATAGGGGGGGTTCACCCATCTGTTGCTCTTCAGGTTCAGAGTCTGGGGGTGGTTTTGGATTCGGGCCTCCGTCTGGATCGGCAGGTGGAGGCGGTGGCTAAAGCCGCCTTTCACCAGCTGTATCTGGTATGGGGTCTTCGACCTTACCTCTCCATGCCC
>QEPC01012692.1:202466-213158 GCA_003113815.1 Sphenodon punctatus
TGATTGCCGACTTGGTTAAAAAACTTACTTGGCAATTAGCTGATATAATTGATGTATTGCGCCAGCAGAAAGAGCAAATAGAGCAGTTAACAACTATTACAAGAGATCTAAAAGAAGGGAGAAAGGATCTGCCATCCGGAGAGAAAGTGGGTGATGGAGGCCTGCAGGCCTCAGTATTGAGAGATTCACTGGAAGGGAGACATGTGCCCCCAACTATTAGATCTTTTTCATTCCAGGATATAGCTCAATCTCAAAATATGCCTACTGGAGGCCGTATGGGTTTCCAAGTCAATTAAAACGCAGTGCTCTTTACTATCCACTCATTACCAAATGGGGTTCTGCCCTATTGGCTCTCGAAGAAAGCAATTAAAATGCGGTTATATGAGCTCTTGGGCATTCAACTCCCGCTGTGGCATATAGAGTATTTTCAGAAACTTACCTCTTCAAGGGGGGTGGTAAGAATTGTGGTAGTCTTTAAGTATTTAGAAACAGCTGGGCAAATATTCTATGCCGGCAGATTGTTAAACTCATGGGGTATTTATATTAGCGAGGTATTCTGTAATAAGCAGCAGACAAGACCTGTAGCAGGGGATATCGTTAGCCCCCTTGGGGCCCGTTGTGTATCGCACAGGGCCCCAGACAGTGTTGGGGGGGTGTGGCGACCCTCCAGGATTGGGCTAAATAGGGCAAAGGAACAACATACTAGAATTAGTGGACAACCTGGGGGGGGTAAATGCCCGATAGGACAACGTCTCCAGGATATTGCATTTAAAACAGCATCATCCGAGCAGAGTTCTCAGTTATTTATAGACAAGGGGGTGCAAGGGAGTAGCATTTTGCTGCAAATGGAGATTGATACCCCGATATCCCCTAATTATGGGCCAGGAAATGATCCTATGGCCCAGTTATCAATAGATAAGGGGACCCAAGGAAGTAGCCTTTTGCCCCAGATGGAGACTGATACACTGATAACTCCTAACTATGGGCCAGGAGATGGATGTGTAGCCCAAGTTCTGTCTCCTTCGGGGGGGTTAAGGGAAGAAGTGGTCTCCGAAGAGGCAGTGCCCCCGGCCTCAGGAACTCTGAAGCTCCCTGAAGGTAGTCCCTCGAAGATCGCTACAGTGGGAATCAGGGAGACGATCAGATCCCTTATCCAGGGCATCAATGTGGGGTCTAAGGGGGCATGTGGAGGGATGAAGTCGTCCAATTGTTGAGGTGTTGCTGGCCATTCCAGGGAAAACCTTAGAGTGTGCTCCTGGAATATTGCAGGCTGGAGAGCCAGCGACAAGGATGGCTCCTTTTTTTGAATTTCTAAGGGGTTTCCATATCCTTTTCCTGCAGGAGACATGGATGACAGATGCTTTGGAATTTGAGGAATTTAGGGCTTTCTCCACCCCAGCAGTGGCTGTTTTTTCTAAAGGGAGACCAAGAGGTGGAGTGGCGTGCCTCTTTTCAGAAAATTTAGTTTACGAGCTGTTACATCAAATGATCTTAGCCCCTATTGCGGTGTGTGTGGTGATAAGAACAGGGGGGCTAACATTAAGTTGTGTGGCCATTTATATTCCCCCTGTAAACGCAAGTAGCTTTGACCCCCCAATTTGGGAGAAATTGGAAAATTTTCTCACAAATATACTGTGCTCCTTCCCGCAGGCAAAACTTTTACTGATGGGTGACTTTAATGCCCGACTCGGGCCAAGTGATGACATTTTGAGTCAAGCCAGTGGGGTTGAGGACCTGATGCCCCTCCCAGGAATGCTGAGGCGGTCCTCTAGGGACCAGACTGTTAATGCCTCGGGATTCTCCCTGTCCAAATTGGTGACCAGTTTGGACTTGGTCGTACTAAATGGTTCAATGGAGGGTGATCAGGAGGGGGAATTTACATTTATAGCACATCAGGGTGCTAGTGTGGTTGACCTGTGCCTGACCACGCCAGATCTGGTCCCTTGGGTGGAACGTTTTTGGGTGGACCAACAACTCTACGGGGATCATCTCCCCTTGAGTTTGTTGTTTGGCCCATTGAATCAGGTTGGGAGGAAGAGGGTGGAAATAGAGCAGGCCCTGAATGATGGTTGGTCCCAGGAACCAGCATGTGTAAGGGCGCCATGGACAGAAGAGAGGGCAGGATTTCTTGGGGGGGTAATGATGGAAGATGAATGTGGTACTCTAAGGAAAAGAATTATTTCTTCAGGAGATGGCCACCAGGTGGTGGTAGATTATGAGGAGTTGGTGGGTCTTTTCCATCCCTACCTTACCCGTAGAGGTAAGAAGCCTCAGGAAGGGGAGGGTGCCAGAGGACGTGGGCCCCCGTGGTACGATCACGACTGCTATGAGACTAGGCGGAAAATGAGGCAAGCTTACATTAGCTTTAAAGAAAATGGAGGCCTGGAGGGTCGGGGGGCATATATAGAACAGAAGATGGAATATAGATGTTTGATAAAGAAAAAAAAAAAGGAGTATCATCAGTATAGATGGGCCCAATTACTGTATGCGATTAAGGTGGGTGACGATAGACTTTATTGGAAAATTATAAATGGCAGTTGGAATACGAAGGAAGATCGGGCAGGGCCACGGATTCCAGCAGCACAGTGGGAAGCGTATTACAAATTGCTGTTTCCTGAGCAGGCGGATGAGGGTGAATCTGTCTTTTCGGGAACTGATTTGCCACATTGGCCAGAGGTCACAGTAAAGGAAATGGGTGATCTGATAGCACAGCTCAAATCTAACAAGGCCCCGGGGGGGGATTTTGTGCCATCTGAATTTCTTAAAAGATATGCGGACTGGTGGGCCCCGGTTTTGGCTTCCTTGTTTTCCTCAATTGATCGGAATGGTAAGATACCAAGTGGTTGGGGGGAAGCAATTGTCGTGCCCATATACAAGAGTGGAGCACGAAATGTGCCCTCAAATTATAGGCCTATAAGCCTTCTGAGCATACCAAGCAAACTTTATGCTAGGCATTTGATGGACCACCTGCAGGACTGGTTAACAAGGGAATCTGTGATCCTGCCAGAGCAGGCTGGTTTTGTAGAAGGCCGATCTACTATCGACCAATGCAGTATGCTGAGTTTTTTGGTTAACAAATATATACATCGTAGGGGGAAACTGTTTTGTGCCTTCATAGACTTTAAAGCGGCCTTTGATAAAATCGATAGACCTAGATTGTGGCAAAAACTTGAGACTTCCTCCATTGATAGGCGTTTGTTAGGACTAATTAGAGCAGTTTATGGAAATACAACATTGGTGGTTCGTTTGGACTCCAGGGGTAACCAGACTGGTAGCCTGAGAGTCTCCACAGGAGTCAGGCAAGGCTGTGTTATCGCCCCCTTTCTCTTTATCTTTTACATAAATGATTTAGTGCCTCTCATGGCTAGAGGGTCTCATCACCCCCCCATGTTGGGCACTCACCCTACGGGATGTTTGCTATATGCAGACGATGCAGTCTTGATGTCCCAGACGCAAGTAGGTCTAAGGAGACAGTTGACTGCATTAGGGGAATATTGCAGGGTAAATATGTTAACTCTAAACCATGATAAGTCAAAGGTGCTGGTTTTTGGGAGGTCAAGGAAAGTCTGGCAGTGGCAAATAGATGGGTATACACTGGCGCAGGTGCCCGGGTATAAATACCTGGGGGTCTGGTTCAATGCTTCTACGCGCTGGACCCAACAAAGAAATTTAGTACTTGGCCGTGTGAGGGGAAATATTATATCGCTCATACGATGTCTCCACAAGAGAGAGGGGGGTTTTCTGGGGATAGCACTAAAGATATTGGATGTAAAAATCAGGGCCCAATTATTGTATGGTGCCGAATTATGGGCCCTGGATTTTCTCCAGGAATTGGATAAAGCCCAGGCTAGGTGTGTACGGAGCTTGTTGGCTATCCCGAATAGTGTGCCATCAGCGGCGATAAGACTGGAGACAGGGGTAATTCCCTGGAGCTGTGCTGTATGGACTCGGGCCATAATTTTGTGGCTGAGAATAAATTTCTTTAACCTCACGTCAGTGAGTCAGGACCTATTTGCCCATAGCCGGAAGGATTTGTTTATAAACCCATGGGGCCTTCAGATTAGAGCAAAGGTAGTATCGATGGGCTTGTCTGTGGAGGAGTTAGTAAAGACAGGGGAAAAGGCGGCAAAGGCTATTATTAAAACCAGGCTTCAGGATATCAGCAGGCAGGTAGATTACGCCAAGGTTGCCAGAACGAGCTCAATGGCCCATTATGGAAGTATATCTCCTGTCCTCCCAGAAATGGCAGCATATTTGGGTAGGTCCTGTGGGTTTAGGAAGTTACAACTGTTCCTAATGGCGCGGATGAATGTTTTGCCTACAAGGCTTTTAGAGGGGAGATACCAGGGTATCCCTCTCGCCCAAAGGACCTGCCCTTTTGACGAAATGACGGCGGAGACAGTCGAGCATATTTTGGGGGAATGCCATTTATATGATGGGGCAAGGAGGCGTTGGCTGGGAGTGATCATGGGGAAACTACCAGGGAGAACCCCATTGGAAATACTAAGAGTCCTGTTAGGCGATGTCAATAGGGACATAACATTGGCAGTAATGGGCTTCCTGGTGGAAGTCTTTCAGGCCAGAGCTCATTTCCTGGAAAGCAAACCAACTCTAGAGGTGGCTGTATCCCCTCAGGGAGAATAGGGAGTAGTTATTTTTTTTTCTCAGTTGTGGGTAAATTTGGTGTAAACAATTTTGGGGTAATTATAGTGCGTAGTTAATTGTCATATGTTTTAGTTATGTTCTTGTTAGTATGATTTTAAATGTTTTTTGATGTTATGTAAATTCTAAACAGCGGGTTCTGTTAAAATTAGACATGATGTCAGATTTTTAAGTTAAAAATTTGTATAATGCTGTATGCAAGGACCAATGTGGTCACGCAAATAAAAGCTTTGATGATGATGGTAGCTGCTTCTTGCACGTAGCCACTATAACATCTAGGGATGTGCCCTGCCATCAGTTTGGGGGCATCCAGGTACCATAGTGACATACATTTTTGTGAAGAGACAGTCTGGTTCCTCTGCATCTCCACATTTCTGGTGAGCTAGTGTGGAAAAAAGAACAACAGGTGCTCTCACAGGGAATGAGGAGAAGGGACCTAGGGGAAGCTTTCACAGGGTTGGGACTGGGAGATGGGGGTGATTTCACGGTTGGGTTCTCTTTAGAATGAAGCTTTGCCCATACAGTTCCAGTAGTTTCTATTCCAGAGCCCCTAGCCCTTTGGCAGCCTGGAGCTGGCATCTCCCCTGCAAACAGACATATTGCACTGGGTGGATATCCTCCAGGAAAGAGCTAGTGTGAGGATACTGCAAACATGCAACAGCATAAATATCTGTTCATACAACCATGTGCCAAGATGATGGGGCCAATCCCAAATGCTATGGACCAGCATATGCATGTGACATGCACATAAGCTGCATACACCCCTGATACAGGGACTGTGACGTTCACACAAACTGCATGGAAATCATTAATGGAAGCCACACGTGTAAGTTCTGAATTGGGTTCATTGTCATTGATTACATGGTATAGATTTATACATGTTTAACATTACATCTGGTAGCCTCCCCCTCCCCCGACTTGCCCCAGTGAAGTCACTGGTCCTTTTTACAAGGATCTCGGTGCGGGGGGGTCTGTGTGTGCTGCCGTCCATGTGCAATGCATAGTGCAGAATGTAGATGGGTGAAAACCAACCCCCCCACACATCCCCAAGCATGGAGGCATCTCCATTTTTTCTGGTGCCTCCATGCATGTGGATGTGTGGTGATGCCTGTGTACGAGATTGTGCATACCCACCCCCGCAGGTGTTCATATGTGGGTGTTGCCCATGTAAAAAGGCGGCGGCAGCAGCCCGGCACAGGTCTAGCTTCAGTGATGGCTTGTGGCTTCAGCGCAACCCAGAAGTTCCACGGAAGGCCTAGTGAAGCGCTGAAGCCACAAGCCAGTGCTGAAGCCGGACCCATGCCACACGGCTTCCGCCACCGCCACCGACAGCGCAGGTAAAAGGCGATCGGGGTGTGTGTTAAAGAGTGCCACAGTGCCTGATATCATTGGGAGGGCTCCCAGAGGAGAGCTGTCTCCTTCAGCAATAGCCCTGGCTGCCGCTGACAGCAGCCTGGAGCCCACAGGTCCAGCAGTCCAGCGCTGGTTAAATCCAGGCTGGGCTGGCAGGGTGGGTGGGGTGTGGCCCCCCTTCCACCTGCGCAGTCTGGTATGGGGAGGAGGAGGTTGGGGGGGTTAATTGATTTCAATGGGGACACTTCCCCATTTAAATCAATGGGGAAAAAACGGTACCAGTAAACCGGTTTTATCGATAAAACCGATTTTTTAAAACCGGTAACTGGTAAAACCGATACCTGTTTTTTTCAGTTTGGTCCCACCCCTAATAAATTGAGAGAAAGAGGGAGTAGAGAGATAGAGCTGAGTGTCATCAGCGTAGAGGTGATATTGGAAGTCATGGGAGGCAATGAGTTTGCCTAGGGACAGGGTATAGATATAGAAGATGAGAGGGTCCAGGACAGAGCCTTGGGGAACCCCAACTGAGAGGGGAAGGGAGAAAGAGTTGGAGTTGACCATGGATTTGTGCCATGGAACTGTTACCTATCCTTGTTTGCATGCCCTCATCTCTGCTCCCTTCCCTTGAACTCGGCTTTTCAGTGATTAGAGATAAGACTGGACCCAAAGGCCAGATCCAGGAACTGGAAAGGGGTCACATAAAAACCTGCTGTGGGCCGCATTTGGCCCCCGGGCCCAAGGTCTAGCTGGACAAAGGACTAACTAACTGCTGGGAAGGAAACTGAAATTGTGATTGGAGGCTCTGACTCATTCATTGCTGGGGGTGTGAGTGGGGCATATTTTCTCACATTAACAAGCTTGAGATAAGAAGGGCTATCAAAGAACAAAGAGTGGTAACATCTAGGCAGGACTGATCTGAAAACTAAGACATAGGAGGGGTTTGGGTGTGTTTGTGAGAGATGATTCTTTAGCTGCTGAAATAGACTGTTACTGTTTCCTCCTGGGATCCTCGGAGTGTCTTTAAAACTAAAACTTTAGAGCCAAAAATCAATACACCCATTTGAGAATTTTGACTTCTTAATAGACTGAGTTTTAACTTGACCCATCAGTCCTGCACATACAAACATATGTACAAAGAACCTCTCACAAAAAACATCATTTTTCCCAGTTCAGTCCCAAAGTTATTCACTGGGCTATTACAAATTTTCATATAAATACTTAATACAAATAAAATAATATAATAATAAAAATAAATGAAAATGTATGCAAATTAGGGATGGCATGAGGTATACTTATTTCTCTCAATCAAACTCTGAAATGCAAGGACATAGGTGAATTCACACCCTCTTCTAATTCTGTCAAACTGCCGGTGTGGAACTGGCTCTGTAAACTGAAATAAAACAGTTGGTGGAGAGACCAGCTGTGGGCATGGTCCTCCAAGCAGATAGCAAGTCCCAATGAAGTCACAAGGACTTGCTCCTATGCTTAGAGCTAATGCTGGAAGTATCTGTGTGGAGGATAACACTAGGGGTGGGACATCAGGGCAAATACCAGCTACCAGATTTACAGGTTACCGGATTTTAAAAAACCAGATTGCCGGATCTGTGTACCAGTTTACCGGTACCGGATTTGTTCCATTTATTTCAATGGGGAACTGTCCCCATTGAAATCAATGGAAAAAAACACAAAAAACCTCCCCCCTCCCCCTCCCAGACTGTGCGGGTGGAAGGGGGGCACCCCCCCACCCACCCTGCCCAGCCTGGCTTTAAAAAAAAATAATTCCCCAAAGTCCCTGCTAGTGCGGGCTCCGGGCCGCCGCCAGCGACCCAGAATCTGCACCAGCAGGTACTAGGGTGATCCCTGGGGTGGTGGGTGGTTTAACACACACCCTACCCCAGGGATCACCCTACCTTCCCACCCAGGGATCGCCTACCTTGTGCGGGCAGCGGCGGTGGCGGTCCGACTCCAGCGGCTTCAGCGTTGGCTGTGGCTGCCGGCTTCAGCACTACTAGATCTTCCAGTGAACTTCCAGGTTTCCCAGGAAGGCCTAGTAGCGCTGAAGCCGGCAGCCACAGCCAGTGCTGAAGCTGTCGGAGTCGGACTGCCACCGCCGCCCGGAGCACAAGGTAGGCAATCCCTGGGTGGGAAGGTACTAGGACTAGGGTGATCTGATCCCTGGGGTGGGGGGGTGTTAAACCACCCCCCACCCCAGGGATCGTACCTGCTGGTGCGGGCTCCAGGTCACCGGCAGCGGCCCGGAGCCTGCACTAGCAGGGACTTCGGGGGGAAAAAATTTTTTAAAGTCAGGCTGGGCAGGGTGGGTGGGGGGTGTCCCCCCCTTCCACCCGTGAAGCCTGGACTGGGGAGGGAAAGTTAATTGGGGGGTTTGGGTGGGTTTTTTTACATTGCAGCCATTCATTTGATACTGCCGGTACACCAAATATCAGCAGTATCGGATACCGGATGATCCGGTAGTCCCACCCCTAGATAACACTGCTAGTATGGAAAATGTGTTACAGTTTTCAGTACATCCTGTTTAATGGAAAAGTCAGGGGAAAGAGATAAAAGAAATCACCCACAGCTTAAAAGACCAATCACAGCCTGAAGATTTTCTGATAGCAATTTGGATGGTGATGTCCACAGAGCTGGCAACAAAGAGAAAAAAAACTCAATGAATGAGTTATGAACTAACACCATCAAGGCATTATTTTTAATAGTGGGTTAGAAGAACCAAGTAGTGAACAAACATTATTAATTATAATTATTAATAATAATAATAATCATTTCTATAACTCTTTCAGTGTTCAAAGTGCTTTACGGGCCTTAAACACCCTGTGAGGTAGGCCATTATTTATTCCCTTTTTACTGATGGAGAATCTCCATATGTTGAGAATAGTGGCTTGCCCAAGGCAACCCTGTGTGTTCATGCCTAAGACAGGATTTGAACTCGGGTAATATACAAGTTACCATTTACCAAGTTGTCATTTTTAAGGATATAAACAAAAATTATTGGTTAAAAGTGTGTTTAAGAGTCCTGAATAGGTTAATGAGTTTCCTACATGGTGAATAAGGTGTACAGCATTTCCTGTACAGCCAGTCATTATTCTACCTGACTTTAACAGGTTACACAGATTGAAATACTTAAGACTGATGAGGCATGTGTTCTCAGGGAATTACCTTGTTAGGAAAACAGAGGGGTTTTTTTCCCAGTGAGTTGTGTGGCTTAATTAATAGCAAGTGACCTTATTTTTTACAAGGATGATTTGAGTTTTCACGCTGAATGCTCCTCTAGCAGTTTGCATGTTGATGACAGTTGCAATCTAGAGAGTGTGGTTGCCATGTTGGTCCCAAATGCTGGAGGCAAAGTAGTTAATCAGCTGGTATTTCTTATTGGGTCAACTTCTGTTGTTCTGTTGATATTGTCAGGACTAGTTTGTCTCCCATGTCTTAGAATGCTTACAGCAAGTCAAACCACAGACCGACCATGTCTTGCCAAGAACTCGCCAAATCAATCCCACTTCTCAGAACCAGGATTTGAATGAGAATGCTTGCTTTTGCAAGTTCTCATTTCAACTTTAGGAAAAACCAGCAGGCATAAAACACATCTAGGCCTGAAATGAGCAATCGCAGTAAACAGGTTGCTCACTTTCATTCACACAGTGAAGAGACTTACTGGGCTTTTCACAATTTTTCACAATTTTTCTGCTATTTGAATAGAACATGAACTGAGCTGCTACCAACTATGCTTACCAGCTTATGCTTTGCATATGAGCTAAGCGACACAAAAGTGCTGGAAACTGATCCAAAAGTGCCAGAAATTGATGCAAAATGAATATCCCAGAAAGTCACCCTCAAAACCTGGACAGTCCCAGAAAGTGCATGGAAAATTGCTAGCACCTATCTCGCAGTGGCAGAAGCATGGAATCACAAAGATGAACGGTCACAAAGGTTCCCCAAAAGTAGGTATTTCCACAATGGGAAGGAAACACTTGCTCTCGTCTCAGTACTTCCCACATCTGGCTAACATGTCAGTGCTTTACTGAAGAAACTATTGATAGGTTTTACTGTATTTCTTTCAAAATGGATTAAGAGGACTAGAACTGAAATGGGAATCCACAAAAACAGGTATACCCATCAAATTTGCACTACCAGTTCGAATACTGCAAAGTGCCTGAATAATACCTGAACAATCTGGGTACCATTTTGCCCCCTTGGGGGTTGGGAGGCAGGGGGCATGGCAACGGTCAGAGGTGGCATGTTTATGAAGACTTAGATTAGCTAAGTCTACTTAATTTAGCTGCCTGTCCTCCTCCTACTGGCCACTGAGATTCCCAGACAGATTGCCCCCCCACCACAGCCAGCATTCTGCCCACTTGGAGAGCCTGCTGCGGGGATCCTCTCTCCCATCTCCCCCCCACCTGGACTTACCTGCTTGCGGGTGGTGCCGGGGGGGCTGGTTTCCTCGCCGCCGCTGCCGGCATTGTCATCGCCGCCGCTTCCATCCCTGCCGCTGCTGGGGCCGCCGCCGCTGCTGCTTCGTCCCCGCAGGATACCTGCGGGGACAAGAAGGAACAAAAAACTGTGAGTTGGGGGCAGGGGGGGGAACGCAGAGGGCAGCCACGTGGGCTGTCCTGTCCCCTCCCCCCCCACCCGGAAGTAGCAGGGGCTAAAAGCCCA
>QEPC01012692.1:230226-245554 GCA_003113815.1 Sphenodon punctatus
TCCCCCTCCTTGTCTTTTAGATTGTAAGCCACAGGTAGGGACCGCATCTGATTGTATGTTCTGTACAGCGCCAGGTTGCAACTGGTGCTTTATAAATGTTTAATAATAATAATAATAATCACCACACCCCAAACTGCTTTAGGGCAACAGGCTTCAGTGACTCAGCATCACCTCCTGGCAGTGCCCTCCTCCACTGCCACGCAGGGCACTGGAAGACCTTCAGTACATGAGGCTGTGGCTGTCTCTTCTGTGGCTGCAGGAGCAGGTGCTGCTGCTTCCGATGTTCCTCCAGGGCCACCAATGTCCCCATTGTGGAGGCGATCCCCAGCAGCCCAGAGCTGCTAGAGGCAGGGCCCAATCCCTGGGCAATGGCAGTAGGGAGAGGAGTAGCAGCAGCAGCAGCACTAGTAGCTATAAAGGGGGGCACAGGGAGAGTGCCAACAGCATGGCGGGCATGGGCAGTCTAGCCTCAGGGTCCCAGTACTCCCCTTGATGGGACATCACCGTGATCACGGATGAATGTGAGACAGAGGCAGACACT
This sequence comes from Sphenodon punctatus, assembly GCA_003113815.1. Lineage (NCBI taxonomy): Eukaryota > Metazoa > Chordata > Lepidosauria > Sphenodontia > Sphenodontidae > Sphenodon > Sphenodon punctatus. The sequence continues at coordinate 230,768 of QEPC01012692.1, forward strand.
AGTGTCACAGAGGAGATGTCTAGAGCTGAGGCGATGGCTGAGCTTCCTCCCAGAGCTGTGTCATCAGTGCCACCAAGTTCTCACCCTACCAGCAGCGCTGGCAGCAGTGCACCATCCGAGGTGGGCCAAAAGGCAGGAGGGGGGAAAAATCTTCAGTCAGAGAACATTTTAAGCTGGTGCGGGCAGATGATCCCAGAGAGGTGCAGTGCACTTTGCGCAATAGCTGTTGAAGCGTGGGCAGGTGCTTGCCAACCTTGGGACAAATGCAATGGTGAGACACCTGAAGTCATGCTACAGCTAAGTGGGAAGGCAGGGGAAGTGGATGCCAGTGGGTACCCGACTGCAGCGGCCAGCTTCCTGCCTCCTTCAGTGGGCAAGCGTCCTGCACCAACTTCTGCTGCCTCTAGCAGCAGGAGCAGTATGGGGGCAGAACAGCAGCAGGAGCCTCACCAGCAGCATCAGTCCACTATGGAGGAGCTGGGGTGGGGGCAGTTGCCAAGGCCATTGGGTGCTGGAGGGCGGCATGGCTTCTTTCAAGAGATAGTCAAACGCCTGTTGGCCGAGATGATTGCTCTGGATGGGCAGCCCTTCTCAATTGCAGAGGACAAGGGCTTCCAGCAGCTGATTGGATTCCTGGCCTCCCAGTTTAATCTGCCTTCCCGCTCCATCCTGAGTCAGACTGTGGTGCCACAGTTGTACAGGGCTTTGAAGGAGCGGGTGAGGGAGCAGCTGGCAGGGGCTGGGGGGGCCATGGGCCACTTCAACACTGACCTGTGGTCCTCCAGGAACGCCCAGCACGCCTACCTGGCAGTGACTGCACACTGGTGGCAAGACCCAGAGGCAGTGCTTGGCAGTGGCAGGAGGGGTCCTGAAGCAGGGTAAAGGTGGGTTATGCTTCAGGCACAACAAATGGACAGCTCCCACACCCCAAAGAACCTCGAGGCAGCCCTGTCCACCATGGTGACGGAGTGGGACAACGCGGCCAATATAATGAAGGCATTCCATGATGGGGGCTTCACAAGCATCCCTTACACCGCACACACCCTCCATCTTCTGGTCAGGGATGATCTGAGATTGGGCCAGGTACCCTTAACTCCCTGGTCAACCGGGGGAGGAAGCTGGCGGGGTTCTTTAACCTGACCGTGAAGGGCAGCGAGCTCCTCCGGGAGAAGCAGGCTGAGCAAGGGTCCCCGGTGCACCAGCTGGTCCAAGATGTCTCCACCAGGTGAAATTCCACCTTCCTGATGCTTGAGCAACTTCTTGTGCAGAAAGCTACCTTGCATCAGGTGGAACTGGAAACAGACATCGAGGCACCTCCAGGGTACAACAGTGACGAATGAGAGATTCTCCCTCACACGGTTTTCATCCTGAAACCATCCTGAGACCATTTCTAGCTGTGACGGAGACAGGGAGGAGCTCTACCACCACCCTCAGCCAGGTGACCCCGCTGGTCCATAACCTCCACAGGAGCCTGGACGAGATTCTCAGGGGGGGGATTGTGGTCCTGCGGGCAGGAAGATGTCTGATCAGGCACTTGACCTGGTGCAGAAGCTGAAGGCGGGTCTGAGTGCGCAGTTTGATGAGCTCCTGCACGGGATGAGCTCCTGCACGGGAAGGAATGTCCTGGCAACCATGTGTCAAGGGCAGCATGACACGCGATACAGCGATTTATGGCCTCCAGAAAGGTGTGCTGGTGCAGAAGGTCCAGAAGGCAGAGCGGACTATGCAGCAAGACACCCCTGTGGATGGTGAGAGTGGGAGCATCGACCCCTTCCAGCCATCTGGGTCTATCCCTGCCCACAGCCCTAGCGGTGGCAGCAGCAGCAGAAGCAGCAGCACCAGCAGCACCAGCACCGGCAGCACCAGCAGCAGGAAGAGCAGCAGCAGAACCCCTCTTGCCAGCAGGTCCTCCTATTGCAGGTCACTCTGGGGAGCATGGAGCCCAGCACAAAAGGGAAAGTAAAGTGGCTGAGGGCAGTGGGGCAGGTGGTGCCCACCCAGAGCTATCAGAGGGACTATGATGGCAGCTCAGAAGCAGTGGAGACCTACCTGGAGGAGGAGCCATGCATTTATCCCAGCAGCAATCCCTTGGCCTACTGGGCTGGCAAGGCCAATGTGTGGCCGGTCCTGTCGAAAATAGCCAAGGGTATCCTGTCCTGCCCACCAACCAGTGTCCCCAGTGAGCGGGTTTTCTCTGTGGTGGGGGACATTTGCTCCCCACACCTCCTGAGACTGGGGGTCAAGTTGGTGGAGCAGTTGTTCTTCTTTAAGGTCAACCATTCCGCTGCTGGGATTCCCCGAGCTGCCCCTGAACAAGGAGTGATGGTGCAATGGCACACACCATTCCATGCCAGAGGCAGTCTTGGGAAGGGGCTCCTCATCCTCCACCTCCTCCTCCTCAATCTGGGCTAGGGCTACTGCTGCTGTGCTGCTGAGGTGCTGTCCCTCCCTCCCAATGCCTGGCACACACCCCCTCTCTCTCATACTAGATGGCCCTGGCAGCCTTATCAGACTGACCTCATGATGCAGGGTAGCATTGGGAAACTATACACCTGCCAGCCAGCCTATGGCTACATGATCTTGGCCTGCCTATGTGACGCTGACTGACTCTCGCTCTCTCGTGCTGCACAGTTTTTGCTAGCCTGTCTGAGTGCCCTGCTGCCAATGTCCCAGCCTGCCTGCTCAACTGCCTCTCATGCCACTCTGCCTGTGTGCCCGCCCAGCTTGCCGCCAAGCTCAAAGCATGCCTCAGTCCACGTTCCTTCCTCCCATGCCAAGGTGCCTGTCTGCCCACCCAGGTTGCCGAGCTCAAAGCCTGCCCAAGCCCGCCTGCCCTACTGCCTCTCATGCCACANTGGGTGGCTGTTCGGTTCATGTGTTTTGGCACAGTCATGGAGGCACTCACGGGGCATGGAGGGCAGGTCACGCACACAGGTGAACAGGTGGGTAGCCAAGGGATGACAACGCAACAGGGAGAGCCAGTAGTGGTGTCAGGCAGCAGGAACCAGCCAAAGGGGGAACCAGGCACAAAGGGGAGTACCACAGGCAGCGAAGGCCAGGGGGTGACTGTGGAGGTGGCACAGCGACACAGCCGAGCAGCATGGAGGCAACCGACCCAGCCACAACAGCAGCAAGGCCGGAATGGCAAGGAGCAGGCAGCCAGTGCCCCAAGCCAGCAGGGAGGGGCAGGGAGCACACAGTGGGACTATCAGTCATAGCACCGAAGACACAGGGGGCCTCACATCCAGCTGCATGGGGACACAAAGGGGCCCACCAGATGGGTTGGCCCACCAGATGAACGTAGTGGGGCCACTGAAGCATTCCCCGGCAGTAGCCCATCCTTGCCATGTGGTGGGCAATGAGGTAGTAGGCCTTAAACGGATTTGGCCCAGTGACCCAACCTGAACATCAGCATGGGACCACACAGTAGCCAGCGCCGCCAGCTCCGGTCCGGTCCAGTGGGCTCTGACACCATGTAGTCAGCAGTAGGGATGTACGAACAGAACGCTGTTCGAATGTTAGGCCGTTCAGTCATTCGGTTCGGGAACCAAATTTGGGTTTGGTAGTTCGGTTTGAGAACTGAGTTTGGGTTTGGTTGTTCAGTTCAGCAGAGTTCGGTTTGGCCGAACATTCAGAAATTAGTATCGATATCGGTACCAATATTGATACCGATTTTGAAGATTTTATTTTTGGTATCGGTATCGTTTGGCTCTGAGACACTTAAGTTTGTTATTTTTATGACTTGTTATAATGTTAATGTTTGTTTTTTAAAAAGTTATTATAAAAGTTATATCTGTTACCAGCTGAGTTTGACCTGTCCAATTTTTTACCCCTCTGTGCTGCTTCTGGCAGGTGGCAGAATCTCATTGTATGTTTGTATATACAGCTGGACAGATCCCTACCTGGCAGCAGCAGCACATGTAGTGTATTAGCCCCAAGATGTGCCAGCAGGGTCTCAACTTGCAGACAGCCCTCCAGGAGGACTGCTGGGGATCACATCAATAATAGGGGACATTGGTGGCCCTAGAGGAACATCATGTTACCAAAAATCAAGCCTGTGGAGTTTGGGGTGTGGTGATGGGCTCTAGCTGCTGCTGCATGGTGCCACTCCACTGACATGGCCCCTACCACCTCTGCCACGTGCCCCATTGCCCGCCTTATGGGCAGCAAACTGGCCTCTCCTATTTCCCTTCTCAGTGTCTTCCAACCCAAAGAATGCACACTGCTATTAACTATTCTAAAACCTATGGAACTAAATAGAATAGCTAATAACACAAAGGCCTAGTCCTACAAACACACTATAAAACTGAATCACTACACACTATCTCTATAACTAAGCTAACTCCTACATCTATCTATCTATCTATCTATCTATCTATCTATCTATCTATCTATCTATCTATCTATCTATCCACAGGGATGGGGGGAATACAGACAACTCACAACAAACAACACAGGGAGGGGTNATGCCCATTGCCCACATCCAGCAGCAAACCTACCAGAATGAGATGGAATATATCAATATAACACAACGTATTATATGTGCCTGCCTGCCTGCCTGCCTGTGTGTGTTCTTGTACCTGCTGCTACCACCTATCGCTTGATTGAATGAAGTTTGCCCAACCATGCACTAATTCTAGGGACATAATTATTATTAAACTCACATAGGTTGTCATTCCATTGTACCTGAATCAGTCATGCCCGCCCATCCCAGGAACCATCAGTGAGATTCTGGGACCATCATTCCAGTCACTGGGGGCTGCATTCCATTCCACTGCATCCAGAAACCCAGTGCCCACACATCAGCCTGCCCCCCCCACATAGTCTACTCCTCTGCACCCACCCGTGGATGCCTGCTGAAGCTGCTAGAAATAAAAGCCCCTCCAACCACCAGCTCCTGATGCCTTCCCGCTGCCAAGGAGCCTGTCTCTCTTTCTCTCTGGCACACCCACACAGTCACAAGCCCTGCCCCTCCTGGGGGGCCATCTGTAATTTGAGACCCTGCTGCTGCCTGGCACATCTTTGGGTTAATACCTTAACTACGCTACCTGTGGAGTCATCCAGATGCTGTTGGCAGGGATTGACAAGCTATATGAGATTCTGCCACCAGCCATCCAGAACTTCAGCACACATGGATAAAATATTGGACAGGTTATTGTTATCAATTGTTAAATATTGTTATCAACAAATATAACAACTTTTATTAAAACTTTTAAAACAACAACAACAAAACAACAACAACAACAACAACATTATAAAACCAAAACCAAACATTGAAAGGAAACTTAAGGGGTAGTATTATTAGTCTTTGGGCCTGTCCCCGGAATTTGAGGGAAAGGTAAAAGGCAGCAGGGCACAGCACAGGACTGAGGGGCGGCCGCCATGGGCTAAGGCGAACTCCACAGCCCCTTCCACGTCTGTATGCCACCTGGAGACTGCCTGGTGGTAGAGTTCCAGCCTCTCCATCTCGGCGGAGACGTACTGGTCCACCTGCTTTTTCTCCACTTCAAGAACTTTGAACCTTTCCACTAGGGATGGGCGAACGTGGTCCGGAGGTTCGGAGTTCCGACTGAACTCGATCAGTTCAGTCGACCGAAACGAACTTCCGAACGGAACTCGATTTTCAAACAGAACCGAAACAAATTTCCGAACTCGGTTCTGTTCGCCGATCCCTATAAGATAATATTCCATTTAGTTCAATGGGGTTTGAATTTCTGAACACGGTTCTGTTCACCCATCCCTACTTTCCACCAGGTGGTTCTCCATGGTGTGTACACCCATCATCATCTGGCAGCCAGGCTTCTACACTTCGGCCCGAAAGGCCTTTGCCGCTGCAGGCTCCCGGGGAACTCCACATTGGAGCTGGAGGAGGGGGAGGGTTTTGTTGGCATCACTTTCGGGTTGCCTTCCCCCTCTGATGCTCCAGTTCCACGGCCACACCAGAGTCCTCTTGCTCCTCACTGTCTGGCCATGGAGCCTTTCAATATGGGCATTTAGCCCCAATGTGGTCCCCTCTCTCTATCTCCTGAATCTTTTCCGGCAGATCTAAAGAGCATAAAAAGATAGGAACAAAAGAAGTGCCAGACTGTGTCAGACCAATGGTCTGTGTCAAGTCCTGCCTGCATTCTGTCTCCACAAGTGGGTAGGCGACAATCTCTCTCTGCAGGGGACTTCCATTCCTAACAGGTCATAGAGGGCAATGCATACCCTGTTCTTCCAGCCCCCATGCCTTACCTTGCAGACGGCAAATCCGTTCTCCTTATCATACCACCTCCAGACATTGGACCTTGTCCGCCCACTGTCTGGGGGTGGCACTGGTGACCTCCACCTCATTGTCCTGCGCAGCATGGCACCAGTGCCAGCATCCAATTCCTCTCTGAAACAGGAACGCATAAACATCACCTAAGTAATATCATGCATTTATGATGGTACCTCTAGTCCTTCCTTCTTGGGGTGCTAGGGATGGCAACGGGAGATGGTGACCCTGGCTGGCACATGCAAATCCTGCTCTCCTTGGGGCGCTAGGGATGGCAACTAGAAAGACCCTTGCTGGCACGTGGAAATCCTGCCCTCCTTGTAGTGCTAGGGATGGCAACTAGAAAGACCCTTGCTGGCATGTGCAAATCCTGCTCTCCTTGGAGTATTAGGGGGTGCTAGGGATGGCAAATGGAGAGACCCAAGCTGGCACGTGCAAATCATGTCCTTCTTTGGGTGCTAGGGATGGCAATGGTGAGACCCTGGCTGGCATGTGCAAATCCGGCCCTCTTTGGGGTGTTGCTAGGGAGGGAAAGCAATGGAGAGACCCTGGCTGGCACGTGCAAATCCTGCCCTCCCTGGGGTGCTAGGGATGGCAACTGGTTCCACTAATTTATCTTGGGAAAAAGCCAGAGGGTAGTGTTGGGAGCTGAAACATCTTGCCCCCATGCTTTATCCTGCGGCATTCCACAGGGTTCCATTCTGTCTCCATTATTATTTAATGTCTATATGCAGCCCTTGGGGGAGGTTGTGAGAGGGTTCGGGGTGCAATGTCACCAATATGCGGATGATACTCAGCTGTACTTTTCTTTTTCATCTGACCCAGACCCTGCTGTCTCGTTGCTATCCCAGTGTCTGGAGGCCGTGGCAGAATGGATGTGGCAGAGCAGACTGAAGCTCAACCCCGATAAGACGGAGGTGATGGTGGTGGGGAGAGCGAGGGAGGTGTCGGCCCCCCTGATGTCGGCTATAGCTCAGCAGATTCAGAGTCTGGGGGTGGTATTGGATGCAGATCTCCACCTGGATCGACAGGTGGAGGTGGTGGCAAAGGCTGCCTTCCGCCAGTTATACCTGGTGCAGAGGCTGTGCCTGTACGTGTCTGGCCCAGACCTGACCTCCCTCGTCCATGCCTTTGTCACCTCATGGCTGGACTACTGCAATGCGCTCTATGTGGGGCTGCCCTTGTACCTGGTTCAGAGGTTGCAGCTAGTGCAGAATGCGGCGGCCCAGCTCCTGTCAGGGATGGGTTGCTGGGACCACATAACACCTCTGCTCTGGACTCTGCACTGGTTGCCTATAGTGTGCCAAACCAGGTTCAAAGTAGTGGTATTGATATATAAGGCCCTTCATGGTCTTGGCCCCTCATACGTCAGGGACCGCCTCGCCCTCCATGCCCCAGAGCGGCTCCTTCAGTCTGCCGGGGGTGCCTTCTTTGAGGTCCCCTGTGTTAAGCGGGGGGCCACAATGGAAAGGGCATTCTCAGTGGCCAGGCCGCACCTTTAGAACTCCCACCTGGAGAAAGCTCGCCTGGCCGCAAGCCTTTTAACATTCTGGTGAGTTTGTAAAACCTGGATGTTCGCCCAGGCCTTTGGGGAGGGGGGGTTAGGGGTTTTTAATCTCCCCCTACCCTTAATTACTTTTTGTGTGCCTAACCCTGTTTTAATATTATTAGGAGTGTTTTAAAGGTTTATATGATTGTATTTTTATGTTTTAAAATTGTTAGTCGCCCCGAGCTGTTCTCAGGAGGGGCGGGATAAAAATTGATAAAAATAAATAAATAAAATAAATAAAAATAAACTGAGAAAGACCCTGGCTGGCACGTGCAAATCCTGCCCTTATTTGGGGGTGCTAGGTAGGGATGGTATCTAGAAAGTGAAGACCCTTGCTAGGGATGTCTGGCAGGCACATGTTTGGCTGGGGGTGTTGCTAGTGCTTGTGCCTGACTGCTGGAAGAGCCCCCCACACTACAGTAGCCTCATTCTCTGTGGCAGACATCCGCTGCTACCGACTGATGCCCACTGTTTGTGCCTGACTGATGTGCCCAGGCACCCACCCGCACTCCAGTGAGCTCACTCTAACGGATAGAGCTTTTCTTGTCCTCAAAATAAAAAAAAAGTTTACAAACCTGGCAGCACCTCCTGAGCCCGCCGCTTGTTCCTCATCAGAGGAGCCAACCTCCACCACCGAAGGTCCAGGGGCTGGGGCAGCGATCTCATCCTCCTCCACCACCACCACCGGCTCCGGGAGCACCACGTTGTCCCTCAGGCATTTAATTAAGACAACAGTCTTCTTTATTTATTTTTTTAAACAGACACTCCAACGGACCAACAACTGTCACCCACCAACACTCACCAACCAGCCAAAACAACACAGCCAAAACAACCACAAATAGCCAAAACACATGAACTGAAAAGCCATCCATCCAAACACACACTCTCTCACCACAGCTCCGCACACACTTGAATTTCTGGTTTCTGACACGATCACAGGATCCCACAATACCTTTTTCCGAACGCACGGACCGAACTGAACACGACCAAACTGAACGGCCGAAGCTGAACTCGGCGACCAACCCGAACACCCAAACTGAACTATCGGACCGAACCGGACCGAACCCAAACTGCAATCTGTTAGCACATCCCTAGCCTTCCCCTCCCTGGGCCTTCCAGTCACGTTTTTCCCGCCCAAACTCAGTCGAACTCACCCGAACGTTACCAAACTGTTCGGTCATTTTTTAGTACAGTTCAAGTTCAGTTCGGTTGGTTCGGGTTCGGTTTGGAAGTTTGTTTTGGTCGTCCAATCAGATCTAGTTCTGTCTGAAGTCCAAAAATCCGAACCAGGTTTTCACATCACTAGTCAGCAGCAGAGGGCCAAGGCAGGTGCCCCAGCTCCAACAGGTGGTAATACGCCACCCCACATGACCACTGGTAGCCTCGGTCCATGTGGATGCAACCAAAGAAGGAAACAGCCAGGGCAGGGTCCCCCTCCTCCAGACAGGTCGTGAACCTGGCCAGGCTACACACAGAGAGGGTCGACATGGTCTCCTCTGCAGACCATGCCACATGCAAGCACCTCATCTCTGGAACACGCCCATCTGGAAAGGGATGGAGGCCCAGTGCCTCCACATGGAGCCGGCACTCGCGAGTGCTCTTCTTATAGCCAAAGTAGCGAAGGCCCCCCTCCCCACCCTGCTGCTTCTGGCCTGCCCTACCTCCCCCTCCCCTATCCCCTGCTCCCCAACCCTGCTTCTGCCTGAGCCATTCCCTTGGCCACCTTGAGGGTGCCATGGAGCTCTGGGAACTCCCCTCACCCCTGCTGTCAGTCTCTCAAGCCATTTCCTGGGATGACTCCAGCTCTGGGCTGCCCTGTGCAGCCGGGATGGGGGTTGGTTTTGGTGGTGCCAGAGGGACCTCCCTGGGCAGCTGCTTTCTCCAGTGGTGGTAGCGGGGGTGCCGCGGAAGGCTGCCGAGGTGCTGGAGCCGGTGCTGGGCGGAGTGGCCGCAATGTTGTATGCACTCATGGTCCCTGCATTCAGCAGCAGTGAGGTGCCAATATACCATACCATACCATTTTAATTTATACCCCGCCTCTCTCCTGAAGGACTCGAGGCGGCTCACAACATAATACAACTACAATCTGGGGCTATAGTCCAGCAGGGAACCCCGAGTCAATAAACAGTTAACATAATAATAGCTAGAGCAATACAAAAATTTCAACATTTCAAATACAAAGGATCAGACACAGCAGACCCAAATATCACAAACAAAATCATCCGAGAAAATCCACCCCCCCTTATGCATCACCGATATCCCATTCAATGACCTCCCCCATCACCATGGGGAAGGTCCCACAGTCTTGCCACTCGTTCCCTGCTGCCACCAGGGAAACTCTCACCACCTCAATCCCTCTCTCACTGGGAGGAGGTGGCCCCACCAATCCTATATCAGCGAGCATCACTGCCTCCACTTCCTCATCTTCCCCTCTCTGAACTCCCAACCCCATCCAAGCCACCCCGTCAACAACCCCTCTCTCCTTCCCCTCATCACCACACACCAACAATTCGTCCCCCTTAACTTCCCTATCTGACTCCCCAGGAGGTACCTCCAACTCCACCAGCTCATCTTCCTCCATCTCCATCATACCTCCCCTTACCCCTACCTCTCCCTCATCCCCCATACTCTCCCCCTCTATCCCCTCCATGCCCCGAAGGGCCCCAAAGGGCCATGCCCTTTGGCCGCAGCCCTTCAGCTCGCGGCCGCCGGCTGAGACCACCGGCGCAGCCGCCGCCAGTCCTTTTAACTTTTCTCCCCGCACTTCTGGTCACCGGAATATCTAGGGACATTTCCATCTTCCTGGAGTGCTCCGCGCCCAGCGCTCTATCCTTTGATTCAGCCATTCCAGCACCTCCATCTGCCTCGTGTGCTCCTGTCGCACCTGCCTCCATTCCTAGCACATTTCTACCACCAGATGCCTGTCCTAGGCCTCTGTATGCTGCAGGCCCTCTCCATGGCCACATCCATGCAGTCTATGGCATCAATCATCCGATCTCCCTGCTCCGTGGTGGTCCAGATTATCTCCTCGGCCAGGTCCTCCCTCTGGCACCAAACCCCTGTGCTCCTGCATCCGCTGTGCAGGGGGCATGGAGTCGGCTGGTGGAGGCACTGCTGGTTGCCCTGATGGGGAGAGATTTGGACACTGTGAATTGGGCTCGGTCGCATGCCACCTGTCCCGGAGCGGTGCTGGGGTGGTCATATGGACCCCCCGGCATGTGTTGGGTGTGATCCTCCCCCTTGGTGCCCCCCTGTGCCCCACCCATCCTCCCCCCTCCCCCCCCACCCTGAGCTACTGGGCGCGCCATACCAGACCAGGGGGGCGTGCCTCTCCCAGCCATCCATGCCCTCGCTGCACCCCCATTGTGCCCACCCCCCTTTCATGGTTTCTCACCCTGGTCCTCCAGATGCTGCTGTGGCTATTCCATGCTGTCCCCCTTGTCTGGTGGTCCCATGTCCTGGTGTGTGTGTGCACCTGTTGGGGAACAGATTGGAGGGTTGCGTTACCCTTGCATGTGCCCAGTCCCCCTCACACCATCACCCCCCTGGCTAGCACCAGGGGTGAGTGGTCCCCGGTCAGAAGCACCTGTCCCCCCTGTTCCATGCCTGGCCAGGCCCCCATGCACCCAGACCCCCCGTTTCCTGGTTCCTGGGAGCCCTGATGCTCCAATAAATTATTTTTATTTTTTTATTATTATTTTTTTATTTAAACATTTATACCCCACCCCTCCTGCCAGGCAACCTGGGGCGGTTAACAAATCAGTCAATAAAATACAATAAAAATACAATAATAATATGTATAAAACATTCAATAAAAACAACAATAAAAATGGAAAGAAAAAACCCCATAACCCCCATCACTCCATCCACCCTCACCCTTCTCCCTTGCCAAATGCCTGACGGAACAGCCAGGTCTTACAATTCCTATGGAAACCTGGGAGGTCTGGGGCCAGACAGGCCCCCACCAGGAGGGAGTTCCACAGGTGCGGTGCAGCCACCGAGAATGCCCTGTCCTGTGTGGCCCCCCGAGAAACCCAGGGGACCTCTAACAGGGTGCCCCCAGATGATCACAGAGGCTGATTCAGAACCTGGGAAGTGATTAGAAGACAGTGCAGAGATCAGAGAACTGGTGTAATGTGCTCTTGGAAGCCCATCCCCACCAGGAGCCAGGCCGCTGCATTCTGCACCAGCTGCAGCTAGGGATGGGCGAACAGAACCGAGTTTGGAAATTCAGTTTGGTTTGGTTCAGTTCAGTTTGGAAATTCAGTTCGGTTCAGAAGTTCGGTTCGGTGGACTGAACTATTTGAGTTCGGTCTGAACTCCGAACTTCCGAACAAAGTTCGGAAATTCAAATCCCATTGAACTAAATGGAATATTATCTTTTAGGGATGGGTGAACAGAACCGAGTTTGTAAATTCGATTCGGTTCAATTCAGTTCAAAAATTGAGTACAGAAGTTTGGTTCGGTCGCCCGAACTGGTCGAGTTTGGTCCGAACTCCGAACTTCTGAACCACGTTCACCCATCCCTAGCTACAGCTTCCGAGCCATCACCATAGGTAGCCCCACGTACAGCACATTACAGTAGTCTAGCTGAGAGGTGATAAAAGCATTAATGATCATGGTCAGGTCCAGAACCGAATTCAGAGGCCGAAGTCACCGCACCAGATGTAACTGGCAGAAGGCACTCCTCGCCACAGCCTCCATCTGTAGATCCAGGCAGAGCTGCACATCGAGGAGCACCCCCAGGTTTCTCACCTGGGAAGTCAGTGGAGGGTACACCCCCTCAACCGAGTTACCCGCTAACTTTGACTTACCCACTAACATCACCTCCATCTTGTCAGGATTCAGTCGCAGTCAATTACCCCTCATCCAGCCCTATGGTCTGTTTGCCATACTGACCACTTGCCTACCCTCTATGTCTGTCTCGGAGCCCTCCGAGGCTGGCTCCTCTGTGTGGCTGTGCTTCCCCCTGTGTCCACCGGCTGAGGGTCACCAGTGTTCCAGCCTCGGATTTGCCCAAGTCAGAATGCGGGCGTGGGCTCCCAGTGCTGGTTTGTGAGGGGGGCCTGCTGCTCCCCAAGGTCACAGGGTGTTCCTCTAGGGGGGCTGGGTCCCCAAAGTCAGTACCTGTGAGTGGGGCTTCCAGGGGTGGGGGCACATCTACCCGTTCCCTTCCCTGGACCACAGCGCTCCCCATGAACCATGGGGCAACTATGGAGTCCTTCAGATGTAGGCTGTGGTCAAGGGCCTCGTAGTTGGGGGCAGTCCATGTTCCATGTCTGGACCACCCATTATTTCTTTGATGGCCTTGTACCCCCTCTTGAGCTCCTTGGCCTTGGAGTGGTATTGGGCCATGGTCCTGTGGTGCCCCACCGCCTCCATGTCCCTCACAATCTCCGTGAACACGTGGTCGTTCCTCTTGTTCACGGCTGCTCCACCTGGTGCTCCAGGGACCCCCAGATCCGGATGAAGTCCTGGGTTTCCTTGTGCCCCCATTTCCCCCCTCACTGGTACTGGGCGGCATCTCCCGCGTGTGCCCTCATCCTCCTCTTGTCTCCTCAGGGGGCTCTGGCTCCCGGGCCCATTTCCGTGTCTGTTGGTCATATATGGGGGGTTAGGTGCCTTGGTCCTTCCGACCCGTGGCCCGCTTCCCATCCCACTGGGCACCCCCCCTTTGTGCCCCTCTGCTACTGTGTGCCCCCCCTCACTCTGCTTACTCGTTTCTGTGCCTCCATCCCCATGCCAGTTGTTCACTCTGGGGCGGCCTGCCCTGGCTGCTGCTGCTGCTCCTCCACCAACTCCTTCTCCTCCCACATCTCTTCCTCCCTTCCTAGCTCGCCCTCCATTCTCCTCACCCTTCTGCCTTGCTCCATCCCATCACGTTCCCCTGCTGCTGTGTGTCCTTTAAATCTCCCTCCCCGGTCTGTGTGTTGCTCGTTGCCTGGCAGCGATGTTGCATGCTTTTGCCATGGCTGGGGATCATTTTATTTGATCCCGCCTGGTGGTTTTCATTCAGTCGGTTACGTTCAGCAATTTCCCGGTGGGAATCTCTTTGACCACGATTCTGGGGATGGTCCCGTCCTGACCTCCAGAACCGTGGTTTGCTTTGACCCCTATGGAATGATCGACTGCGGTGAACATCTGAATGCTGCCGATCAGATGTTCACGGATCTTTGGCTGCGCCACGGGATTGTCTGTGGTTCACTGTGGTTGATCTCATAATGTCTGAAATTACCCTATATATAATCTTTGTTATTTTAGTAGCTGACCGGATATCCAGATGTTACTCTTTTTTCTTTCTTTTTTCCCCCCAAATAGCAAATTTTTTGTAGCTTTTGAATGTGTTAATTGATAGCACAATAAAAGACAGGCGAACAAATTATTCTGAGTATAAAACAATATGAACCAATTTCAACATGTAGTAAATCATCTTATAATATGAATGATGGAAGAATATCACACTAAATTAAACTGTTCATATTCATTTTGCTCTTGACAGGAATATATAAGGATGTTGTATATATTGTGGTCTTGTATCTGAGGGGTTCCCTTTTAAATGGTTTAGTAAGCATGGAAACCAGACTTCCACTTTTTATTACTTATTAATCTTACTCAATAATCCCACTAAAGTAATTTACTGAATGATTTGTACCACAGCAGTGTAGCTGCAGTAATCTCTCTTAAGAGAGCCTTACAAGAGCCATCAATAGGGAGCCTGCTGCGGGGATCCTCCTTCCCATCTCCCCCCCACCTGGGCTTACCTGCTTGCGGGTGGTGCCGGGGGGGGCTGGTCTCCTCGCTGCTGCTGCCGGCACCGTCATCGCCGCCGCTGCCTTCATCTCTGCCGCCGCTGGGGCCGCCGCCGCTGCTGCTTCGTCCCCGCAGGATACCTGCGGGGACAAGAACATACAAACAGTGAGTTGGGGGTAGGGGGGGGAACGCAGAGGGCAGCCACGTGGGCTGTCCTGTCCCCTCCCCCCCC
>QEPC01012692.1:249965-274592 GCA_003113815.1 Sphenodon punctatus
TTTATTTCAAAGCATTTATATCCCGCCCCTCCTGCAAAGCAGCCCGGGGCGGCTCACAACATAATTAAAACAATAAAATACATTAAAATTCAATAAAAACAACATATATTTCATATAAAAATATAAATATAAACAGGGCTTAGCAAAAAAAGGGGTAGGGGATTAAAAAGACCCTCCCTACCCTCCCCCAAAGGCCTGGGCAAACAGCCAGGTCTTACAGTTCCGCCGAAACGTTAAAAGGCTTGGGGCCAGGCGAGCTTCCTCCGGAAGGGAGTTCCACAGCCATTAATGTAGGATAAAGAGTAAACTGTCTTCTAACAGTGCACATGTTCATATCCTTGAAGGAAATTGGTTTATAATAATACTTTTATTTCCTTGCAAATATATTAACTAAGTATTAAACCATTCCACATTTTTGTTTTATTATTGTTGTTGTTGTTGTTTGTTGTTATTTTATAGCACCAGCAATGTACCTAGCACTGAACATTCATTAACTAGAGACAGGTCCCTACCCTGAGAATATCATATAAAAATGGCAGCGCCATTATAATGCACTTGCATCATTGCAAAATGGCATCACCCTGTACCACCATTTTGAGTGTGCAAATCTTTGGCAAAATGTAGAGATCATTTTCTAGTCTGCATTTTTCCTGAATGGACTGGAATGTCCAAACCCATCAAAAATTGAATACATGCTAGAATTTCATTTCACCCCTAGTGTTTCTTTGTTTGTTTAATGTATTTGACTGTTAAAGCACTAGAGGTGTGTACCAGGGGCCCATGTTGTTTTTTGTCTTTGTTCATTGTTTTCATTTTTTGTTTTCTTTATTTAAATATGTCATTTTTCTGTTCATAAATATACTGTTTTGTTTTCACTTTTGTTTTTGTTTTTGTTTTCAATTGGTTTCAATGGGAAACTCATTTTCATTTGTACCTTTTATTTTTCATAATATTTTGCTGAAACATGGCAGGAGTGTACCTCCAATGAAATACAGTAAGTATACCAAATTCCAAAAGGACTGGATAAAGGAATCAAATTTTATAAGCATTTGAATTATATTATTTTGCAAAAATCTTCATATACTTTCTTAGCTATAACTTCTTTGCCTCATATTTAATGTAGATGAAACTTGGCAGGTTTATACCCCTTCTGATATTTACTATCTCCACCAAATTTAAGAAGGATTTGATAAAGGGTCCTGGTGGTATATGCAATTAACTTATAAATGTATGTCTGACTGTAACATCTTTATATTCCAACCAGTGTACATGAAGTTTTGCAGGGCTGTATATAACACTTTCAAGATAATTCTGACAAATATCAGATGGATGTTATAAAGGGTCCCAATTTCATATGCCTGCACAGCATATACAGAGAAGGAGCCTATGCCAGGGATTCTCTTACATGTCACTGTGGTATAAGATCAGTTTGTGATGCCAGTTGACCAGCAGAAATGTCAACCAAATATCATCATTCTGTGCTGTAACCATCTCAACGTCTCTCCCCCACTTGTTACTGGGAAGTCAGACGCATCTGTTTAGGAAAGAGCTAATAGAGATTCTCTTATGTCCTCTGTCACGGTGCTACAGGATGTGATTGTAATGATAATTGTCCAGCCTGGATGTTTAAACTATGTTTCCTGATTTATGGGATGCTATTCCCAAAGTCTCAGTTATGTCCCTTCTATGCCTGCCTCAGCGCCACACCCTACGGCTGCCTCGAAGCCACTACCATTTGGACCTGTAAAGCTGGTAGCATGCAGTAACTGGGCAGTGAATTTGTCTGTCAGTTTTTTGAGTTGCTCCACATCCTCCCTCCTACATCCTCCCCCCACCCCCTACCATGCCAGGTGCCTGCCTCTGACTGGCACTGCATGTGCTGCTATTTTTCTGGATAATGGTTGGGGACAACTTCATAAAATTGCTTATAAAATTGAGTTCCTTTATAAAATTATCCTTTAGTTTGTCAGAGATGACAGGGAAGGTATATGATACATTCCTGCTAAATGTCTTGTAAATAGGATGGAATATAAAAATGTTACAGCTGGAAATGTATTTTCAAGCTAATGTCTTATACCATCAGGACCCTTTATCCAATATTTCTGAAAATTGGCAGGAATGTACTACAGTAACACACTCTACATGGGGATACCCTTGGTGCTGGTTTTGAGACTGCAGCTGGTGCTTGTGGAGGGACATAATATTCACAGGTTGCATGAAAATTGAATGGAAGATAAAGACGTTGTAGCCATGAATGTGTATGGAGCTTTTCTTAAAATCACAACATTCAATTGCTTTTAAAATGACCTTTATCTTTTCAAAAATTGGTACACATATTGCCCTCCATTGGGAATACTATCTCCACAAGTGTCATCAAGACTGAATAATAATCAAAAAGGTTATAGCCGGAAATATGTTTTTATTAGTTTTTTTCCTTTATTTCAAAAACAAAAAGTCTTTTTCATTTCTATTTTCATTATTATTATATGTCATTTTTGTTATTGAAATAACAATAACTAAAATAACAATTTTTGTTATTGTTATTGTAATAATGAAAATGACCTGCACACCCCTATACTAAAGCTCAGGGTGGCTTAACCACAAAACACATTAAACCACAAAACCACAAAACAGCTATCACTGCCTGGATATTGACTTGCTTTCTTTTTGGATAGCAGTCTTATCCCAAACTTGTTAAAGTGGGAAAAGGTGCTCCATCTCTGTCCCCAACAAAAAACAGTAAAAGCATCTTGGGGCAGCTAACAACAGATAAAAACATATTAAAACAATAGTGGTACAATTAAAACCCCCACAATAGAACAAATTACCCCCTACCCTAACCCAACCCACCCACCCCATCTCCCTCAGGAAAGGTATGGCTGAACAGCCAGGTCTTACATTGTCTATGGAAAGAGTGGAGGTCGGTGGTCTGGTGGACCTCCAGTGGAAGGGAGTTCCACAGCCGCTCTTGCAGCCACAAAGAATGTCCTCTGCAAAGTTGACACCTGGGAAACTCGGGGGACGTCAAGGAAGGTGCCCCCGGACGACCACAGGGGCTGATCCAGGATCCATCTGTTGAGGCAGTTCTGCAGATAGGCTGGTTCCAGGCCTTTTAGGGCTTTTAAGGTCAACATCAAAACCTTGAATTGGGCCTGAAAGACTATTGGCAACCAGTGCAGAGAGCGAAGCACCAGTGTTATGTGCTCACGTTAGTCCGTACCTGTTAGGAGATGAGCCGCCATGTTCTGCACCAGCTGCAGTCTCAAAACCAGCACCAAGGGTATCCCCATGTAGAGTGTGTTACTGTAGTACAGTCTTGAGGTAATAAAAGCATGGACAATTGTGGCCAGATCAGAGTCTGAGACATACGGCCAAAGCCAACAAACCAGATATAATTGGCGAAATGCCCCCTTCACCACAGCTGCCATCTGGACATCCAGGTGAATATGTGGGTCCAGGAGCACCCTCACCCTCTGAACCTGAAATACCAGGGCAGGATGGACCCAATCAATGATGGAGACCACCATTCCCCTGGCCTTCCCCATAACCATCATCTCCCATCTTGTTGGGATTTAACTTCAGGTGGATTACCCTCATCCAATCCCCCACAGATGCCAAACACTAGGTAATCACTGAGACTGCCAGGCCTGAGTCAGATGAAAAGGAAAGATATAGCTGGGTGTCATCAGCATATTGATGACACTATGCACCAAACTCCCTAATAACCTCCCCCAAAGACTGCATATAAACACTGAACAAGAGAGGGGACAAGATGCAGGATTCCACACGTGAGGCCTCAAGGAGAAGATGAAAAATCACCCAGAACCACACGTTCGTTTCTCCCAGCCAGAAAAGAGCGGAACTACTCAAGAACGGTCCTGCCAATCCCTGTTTGGTCCCACAACCGAGTCACCAACAACTCACGATCAATGGTATCACATGAAGCTGAGAGATCTAACAGGATCAACAGGGTTGAACGACCCCAGTCCAACTCATGAGAGAGGTCATCAACCAAGGCCACAAGCATAGTCTCCATGCCGTATCCCGAATGAAATCCAGACTGTGAGGGATCAAGAAAATTAATCCGGTCCAGATGCTCCTGCAGCTGTTGGGCCACCACTTGTTCAATAACCTTCCCTATAAAGGGAAGGTTAGAGACCGACCGATAGCTGGCCAGGACGTCAATGTTCAATGATGGCTTGCTGAGCAGGGGTCGCACCACAGCCTCCTTGAGACAGTCCGGCCCCCTGCCCCCCCCCCCCAAGGGAGGCATTGACAGTCACCACCAGCAACAGCCCTAATGTCTCCCAGCTGGCCTTGACCAGCCAGGATGGGCATGGATCTAATTCACAATAACTGGCCCTAACAGTCCCAAGAGCATCCCCTGCATCTGAGGGTGACACATCCTGAAATTCATCTCACAAAACAGGAGAAGACGGGGCTTCTACTGCCTCTGGCTCACCTACTGCTATTTTATCTGCAAAAAAAGTCCACAAACAAATCACAGCGGGCATTTTATTTCTCTAAATCCAGGCGGAGGGAGGCCAGACTGACCAACCCCTTCACCATCTGGAAAAGCTCCGCTGCAATGAGGGCAGCAAAGAAAACTTTCTTTGCTGCCCGCACCGCCATGGCATAGGTACACAATCAGACTCTATGCTGCAATCGGTCAATTTCAGCACATGAGTGACACCACTGTCACTCTAACAGCCTTCCCACTTCATCCACCACAGCTCCTCTATATACCATGGGGACCTGCATTGTCAGCAGTTCAGGAGCGGATGCCTGAGAGTCACCCGGTCTATGGCCTCCACCAATACTGGGTATTTTCAGACGTGACGGGGCGCCTTCACCCCATCCCGAAAACAACCCAGAGATTCCATGCCGGGATCACCCAGGCATGGCAAACAGATGTTCCGGGGATCCCGGCGGGGAATTAGGGAAGGGGTGAGGCCACGTGGCACAATGTGCGGCCGCACGGCCCTGCCCCCTCCATGCTCCCTCGCCGCCCACCCTCTGGGGAGATGGGCGGGTGGCGAGGCCAATGCCGCTGCAGCGTCAGGCCAGTTTGACCATGGCCCAGAATCCCGCCGGGGATTCCGGGCTGTGATCACCGGCCAGACGTTACTCTTTTTTGGTTCTGACCGGGAACCACTTTCACCACGCTTCTGGGGATTTTCGCGCCAGGAGCCCCGGAAGCATGGTTGAAATTGACCCGATGTGGGCATTCAGCGTGGTGAACATCTGGCGGCCGCCAAACAGATGTGCAGGGCACAGTGACCACATATAGGTATTCAGCGTGGTTCACTGTGATCTCGTCACATCTGAAAACACCCACAGAATTCCATATGGTCATGAGGTCATCAAGTAAGCGGCCATCGAGGTCAGAGAAAACATCCCCTAGAGCGGTCTGGAACCTTCCAGATTCCATAAGCCATTGGGAGTGAACCATTCTAACTGGTTCCACACCTTCCCAGAGGTCAACATGCAGCAGGATACCAGCCCGGCGGAGATAATGATACGTCCATGATAAGGGCACTTATGATAACTCCTCCATAATGGATCCCCTACCTCAAGGCCTGTGCAAAATATCATGTCCAGGTTATGTCCTCCAACATGTCCTCCAACATGTGTGGGGCCCACCATTCTCTGAGACAGGTCCATGGTTGCCATGGCAGCCATGAACTCACGCTCTACCCCTCCAAGACTGGCTTTGGCATGGATGTTTAAGTCCCCCAGGACTATTGCCCTAGGGGACCGCAAGACCACCTCTGACACCAGCTCAGTCAGTGTGGGCTGGGAAACTGCCATATATTAGCAGAATCCTTACTCTGTCTCTGGCCAAATCCAACACCAGATGAGTGCCCTCTATACCCATGATAGTTTGCACAGGAAATCTCCTCACAGAGAATGTATTCTTAAAATGAATGGCTACACCACCTCCCCCTCCTCCCAGCCTCCCAGCCGAGGCTGATGCTGTATGGAGTACCCAGTTGGAACAAGGTCAGCCAATATAGGCCTCGACTTAGTGTCCAGTCAGGTCTCCGTAATACATGCGCAGCGTAATACATAAATCTATGTGGTACAGCTCTACAAAGTAAGCTAAATGGCCTTCCTCCTGCTAAACCACTGAAGCAGTGTAGGGGTGTGCGTTTTATTTATATTTTCTGTTTACTCAAATTATATTTTGTAAATTTTTAAGGTAAACAGAAAACATAATCAGAATTTTTTTAAAAAACAAATTTGCATTTCAATTTTATTTATGTTTTGCTTGACAGTGCCTGCTGCAGTGAGGCTGTCATGCAAAACAAACATTGTATCAATTGAAGCCAGGGAGAGGGTGAAAGGGAAGGAATTGGGAGAGCATGATTTATTGGTGTCATTGCTGGCCAGTTGGAATGTCTTCAGTTCAGTGAGACCATGTCAGGAAAAACAAACAGTTTTATCAATTCAAGCCAGGGAGAAGGGGGATAGCGAGAGAGTGGGGAGAGCATGATTGGCATCTCTGCTGGCCAGTTGGGATTGCTAAGACATCACGCAGCACTTAAAGAGCACAGAAAAATCCTGTGATAGGGCTTCATTCAGTGCTGCCAGAACTTGGAGTAGCCAACCAGGGGCACTGGTGGGGAGGCACTGTGAAAGCCATATCAGGGAGGCTGTGTGGATGCAGCTACTTCTAGCTTCTGGTTCTATCTTCAGAGTGTTTGGTAGATTCAATCCTCCTACATTTCCAAATCATTTAAATCTCCTGTCTGTATAATCCTACTAAATCTTTTTTTAAGTGATCCCCATCCATTAGAAAATTGACTGAACACAGACTTTCCTGTGTCTGTGTAGCCATTTCCCCTCCCTTCCAGTGCTCCTCTGATGGCTCCCAGTGGGCATTAGATCACACTGTATTCTCCCATTCCCTAACAGAGCCATGAGTGGATGCCCAATTGAAATGAATAGTAAATGAAATGTTAAACATAAACAAAATAAAAACAAAAATATAAACAAGATGGAAATGAAAGTGTTCCCCTGCACATTCTTAATATTAAAACAATCTGGGTTAGACATAAGTCTTCACACATTTATAGAAACAGCAACATAATCATGACAGAAACCACAGACACCATTGTCTGTTCTGAATACAATGCCAATGGCACTACAGTTGCAGATATTTACCTCTTTGTGGATGTCTCTACACTTAATGCGTGTCACTCACCCAATGAGTTCTCCCTATTGGTCAAATTCCATAAGTCCATAAGATGTCAGAATAAAATCAGAGTAGTATGAATGTTTGTTCACGCTGCTCCACCATGGGAAGATGTTGTAGTAAGTACCATAGGTCTGATTTCCCCCGTGGTTATGGTAGTGTGTAGAGCCATCAGCCCAGAGTTTAATTTTACAGGTAACAAAAGTACTCAAAACAGGGATGCTTTCAATTCTGTAAAAGCCTGCCATGACATTCGTTATGTGCAATACAGCCTGTTGATCAATTTTTATTGTGGGGGCAATCTTGACTCTATTGAAGTTGGTGGCTTAATTCTCCATTGCAATCCTGACTCCATTTAAGTCATCACTGCAACAATACCTGGAAAGCATTGACACACACCATATTCCTACTTTTGGCTAAAACACGTATGTGTTTCTTTATCCTTAGAAAAGTACAACATGATAAACAGCTGTAGGGATTTATTCAGCTAATCAAATGCAAGCGGGGGGAATTCAGCCAGTCTCCAAAGCTGTTTATTAGAATTACAAAGTGACAGAGATTATCTCTGTTGTGCAACAAGCTATATTATGTGAAAGAAGTCTTTGCAAGACCAAAGAAAATTGTTCTTCTAGCAGCATGATATCATGACTTCCACTGTACCAGTACTAATAGCTAGTGCTGGAGCAAAATGCCCCAAAGATCACTCTATAAAACTTCTTTGGTGTATTGATTTGCCAGGCTACATAGAATCAAATGGCTGCTTTTGTGGCCTTGGAATTCCTTGCACTTTCTCTAAGATGTGATTTTTATGCTATTGAATGAATTAGGTGAAAAGGTGAAAAGGTGAAAAGTTGGCATTTGTTTTATTATGGGAATTATTGTGTACTTACATAGTATAGATCTAGCTTTCTTTTTCCCCAACTCAAGGCCAAACAAGGAGAATTCTTGGGCTCAAAGTATCTTTTCCCTAGTATCTTATTAAATTGCTTTAAATGACCATGCAGGAGTCATTTTTATTTATTTGTTTTCTTATATTTAATTACAAACAATTGTGGTGTATAAATATATAACAAAAAATAAAAAAAACTAAACATAAAATGAAACAAACAAATACAACAGCAAGGGAGCACAACCTTCCATTACCCCAGAGACCCATACATTAATCCCACCAAGACAGGAGATAGCCTCTTGGCTGTTCATACCATAAATGCTACTGTATACAGTTATATGTACATTTCAAATAAATAATTTGAATCATCTTCCCTACGTTTCTTTCCTTTCATATACTTTAAACAGGGAAGCTGTTTTGCCTTAAAGTCATTCTCTCTTCTGGTCGACATTCGCTAATTTATTTTCCATCATGAATGGGTATCACATTCTATTTAGCCATTCGGAGATGGAAGAGCCCATGCTGCATTTCCAATGTTTTGCTATTGTATGCATGGCTGCAGTAAAAATAGCCCTGCATGCATCCTCATAGTGGAATATCGAGGAACAACCACATTCAAGCAATCTCTGTATGGAACGGAATATTCAAATCAGTGACTTGCCCCATAACATTACAGATCTCTCTCCAAAAGGGGAAAATCTGAGGTCATTGCCACCACCAATTAAAGTATACCTCTTCAGCATTGTTCACTGGAGCTGGAGCTGGTTTACTTTATACGGCATGGAGTGAGATAGTGGGTGTTTTCAGACGTGATGTGGCGGCTTCACCCCATCCTGAAAACAACCCAGAAATTCCCCACCGGGATCACCCAGGCATGGCAAAGAGATGTGCCAGGGATCCCGGCGGGGAATCAGGGAGGGGGCGGGCCTGCATGGTGCAATGTGAGGCGCACGGCCTCACCCCCTCCACGCTGCCTCACCTCCCGCCCTCTGGGGAGATGGGCGGGTGGCGAGGCCAATGCCACCACAGTATCTGGCTGAGTTCACCACGGCCCGGAATCCCACCGGGATTCCGGGCTGTGATAACTGACCAGACATTACTTTTTTTTTATGCCTGCCTGGAATCACTTTCACCACGCTTCAGCCGATTTTCACACCGGTAGCCCGGGAAGCGTGGTTGAAATTGACCCCATGTGTGTATTCAGTGTGGCGAACATCTGGTGGCCGCCGAACAGATGTGCAGGGCACAGTGACTACATGTAGGTATTCAGAGTGGTTCACTGTGATCTCATCACGTCTGAAAATACCCAGAATCTCAACAGGAGTTAAATTTGTACCTCCTGGATATCCAGTGGAGAATATTTAAGCATCTATTTCCAGATCTTATCCCATTGCTTTTTTCAATAAAGATACTAACTGAAAAAACTACCTTTTCTATGGCCAGATACCAAAAAAGATAAAGTATGGGTAATTTCAGACATGACTGGCCTTTTGACCTGTCACGCTGAACCCTGGACCGTGATCAGTGATCTGGTCCGTGATCAGACCAGCTGTCCTTTAGATGTGCTGGCCTGATCACGAATGGGAATCGGGGAGGGGCTGCACGATGGGCAGCCACTCAGCCCTCCCCCCCATGCTTCTTTGACCGATGGCCCTCGGGGAGACAGGTGGGCGCAGAGGCCAATCGGGTCAGAACCATGGTCCGGAATTGTTCAGCTAACCATGATTCTGGAGGTGAAGCCGGCCTCACCTCCAGAATTGTGGTTAGCTTTGAATCACACCAGGAATTCACCAGATGTTGGTGGGGCTCAAACAAACGTTCAAGCGATCACAGCCACCATTCTGAATCCACTGTGATTCAGTGTGGTTGGCTGTGAACTCGTAACATCTGACCCTATCTTGATACTATCCAATACTCATGCCATTGCCTCCTAATTTACCTTAACCTCCCCTTTCTTTCCATGAGTGGGAAGGGAAGGTACTTACTGCCAATAAGAGGAACTAAAGGGGGAAAGAAAATTCTTCCAGAAGGGAGGAAATTACCTCCATTATGACCCCCTTTCCCACAAACTGTTGGTCCTTCCTGATTTTGTGTTCCTCCTCTCACAAAACCTCTGCTTTGCTGAGTGTATGTTGTTTGAGCTCCCCCTGCTGGCAGTTCCCTGTAAGCTCCCAATCAGGGATATTAGGGGTAAAGTTACAGGGGGTAGCACATTTGCTAGGGATGGGAATTCCGGATCTACCGGTATCCGATAATGCCGGTATCGGGCGTACCGGCATTATCGGATTCGGCCCGGTAATCCGGCCCCGGTACCGGATTTCAGTGTGCCGGTTTTTTTACATTGCAGCCATTTTTAAATGGCTGCAATGTAAAAAAAATTAAAGCCCCAGCCAAACTGTTTTAAAAAAAAAAAACCCTCCCCGAGTCCAGGCTGCGCGGGTGGAAGGGGGGACACCCCCCACCCACCCTGCCCAGCCTGGCTTTTTGTTGTAAAAAAGATAGAACAGCAACAGAGTGAGACCCCGAGGCGAGCCCCCCCCCCAGCACCAGCGGCCGCGGCGTCCCCGCAGCCGCAGGTAAGTATGACCCGATCCCTGGGGGGGGTGGGGGTGTTTAACACCCCCACCCCCCCCAGGGATCACCCCTACAGCGCGCTTGCCGCTTACCTTGGGGAGCTCCGGCGGCGGCGGGCGGCCCGGCGGCTTCAGCGCCGGCTGTGGCTGCCGGCGTCAGGACGCTGTAGGCCTTCCGGTGCACTTCCGGGTTTCACCGGAAGGCCTAGAACGTCCTGAAGCCGGCAGCCACAGCCGGCGCTGAAGCCGCCGGGCCGCCCGCCGCCGCCGGAGCTCCCCAAGGTAAGCGGCAAGCGCGCTGTAGGGGTGATCCCTGGGGGGGTGGGGGTGTTAAACACCCCCCCCCCCCCCAGGGATCGGGTCATACTTACCTGCGGCTGCGGGGACGCCGCGGCCGCTGGTGCTGGGGGGGGGGCTCGCCTCGGGGTCTCACTCTGTTTCTGTTCTATCTTTTTTACAACAAAAAGCCAGGCTGGGCAGGGTGGGTGGGGGGTGTCCCCCCTTCCACCCGCGCAGCCTGGGAGGGGGAGGGAATTTATTTTAATTTATTGCATTGGTTTCAATGGGGACACAGCGCCCCATTGAAACCAATGCAATAAATCCGGTACCGGTATACCGGATTTAATCCGGGAATCCGGTTTTCGTGAAACCGGTAACCGGTAAATCCGGTAACCGGTAATGGGCCCGGGGTCCCACCCCTAACATTTGCTACCCATGAGTTGGGCTAAGAATTTGTCACGGTCATGACAAAAGCCACGTTTTTAATTACTTTTGCCTCCCTCCATGACTTTTGAGATCTTCCCATGACTTCCATGATTTTCCCAAGTTTTTTGAGATTTCCCCCAAACTGAAGAGCAGAGCTGGCAAGAAGCTGGTGCGAAGAGCATGTTCAATGGTGCTAAGAAGATCCACGGTGTCTCCCTGGAGCTCTAAACCCCTCCCTGGCTGTGGAGATGTGATAGCATGGCAAAAAGCCAGCAAGAACAGCATACTGGGCATCACCAAGTAAAGCCATGGCCTCTCCCTGGAGCTCCAAACCCCTCTTCAGTGTTGTTTCTTGTGGAGAGTGGAGCTTTGGGCATTGCCAAGTGATGGTGCAGCATGACTTGGCTGCGGGATCGGAGGGAGAGAACGTTGCCGTTGTCAGAGCTTCAAGAGATCCCCAGGAGTAGATGATGGCAGCATTTCCTCTGTCTTTATCCCCTACTTGGGCTTACAATCTAAGCCTGGGGCTTTCAAAAGGCTTTACAATTCCTGGGTTTACAATCTAAGGGGTGGGGGGTGTTTTCCTCCTTCTTCTACTCTGTGCTGGGGGGGGTTACAATCTGTACTGGGGGGGGTTACAATCTAATCTCTGGGTTTACAATCTAAGGGAGGAGGGTTTACAAAATACAATATTGAACAAAAGATTCCGGGCCGTGATGAATTCGGCCAGATACTGCGGAGGCATTGGCCTCGCCACCCGCCCATCTCCCCAGAGGGCGGGCGGTGAGGCAGCATGGAGGGGGCGAGGCCGTGCGGCCTCACGTTGCACCATGCAGCCCTGCCCCCTCCCTGATTCCCCGCTGGGATCCCTGGCACGTCTCTTTGCCATGCCTGGGTGATCCCGGTGGGGAATTTCTGGGTTGTTTTCAGGATGGGGTGAAGCCGCCCCGTCACGTCTGAAAACACCCACTATCTCACTCCATGCCGTATAAAGTAAACCAGCTCCAGCTCCAGTGAACAATGCTGAAGAGGTATACTTTAATTGGTGGTGGCAATGATCTCAGATTTTCCCCTTTTGGAGAGAGATCTGTAATGTTATGGGGCAAGTCACTGATTTGAATATTCCGTTCCATCCAGAGATTGCTTGAATGTGGTTGTTACCCATGAGATTACCCATGAGATTTCCGTGACTTTTTCTCATTCCTGCCATAACCAATTCATGACTTTTAAAGAAAATTTCCATGGGAAATTTGTAGCCCTATCCATGGGTAATACCTACATTTGGGGGCACCTCCAGGAGGCACCGGAAGGGGTACCTGGCTCCCCATCGGGTACCCAGTGCCCAATAATGTGGGTATTACCTTCCAGGCTGACTCACAGGCTGCTGCTCCTCTGGACCTTCTTCCTGCTTCTCCTGCCTGCCTGCTGATCAGCTGAGCTGGGAACTTCCCTGCTTGTCTTTTTCTGAGTGGGGGGAGGAGGCCTCTTTCCACCTGTGTACACCCCTCTAATGTGTACCCCATTCCCAGGGAGACCCAAAATGTGTGTGTGTGAAGGACCCATATGCACCCCTGATATGGGTCCCCATGGGGAAGGGGGGTGCACATGTAACCCATATGCTTTGGAAGAGTGTCACTTTAAAAGAATGGGCTAATCCCAGAAAAAAAGTGGGACAGTTGTGATCTAGCTCAGGAGATGCACATGCCCAGTGACAGTGAGTAGCAGCTTTGGAAAGTTTTAGTGCTTCCTTGAATTCTATTGCAAATGGCTACAGGGAACCATTTGAGTGCTGCCATTAAGGGCAAAAGTGAGGGCAACAGGCCTATATAAAAGCAAGGCATGAGGAAGAGAAAGGAGAGAAGCTGCTGTGAAGAGAAGAAGCAGACTGCTGCCTTTCTTGCTCTCTCTGCTAGGTTCAGAACAACTTAAATTCAGGCCAGTTCATGTAAAAAGGGGCAATTTTATAATTGTTGATCAAATCCAATCAGTTCTAATTGGGGTAACTGAAAAAGAAAGGAGAGAAATTAGAATTGACATACTGTTTTGTTGTTCTGCTAGGTGGCAGGGATTCTTTTGGACTTCTCCTACAGAAGCAAAAGGAGAAGAGCAAGTATCTGTACCAGAGCCTTCAATCAACAGAGAAGGACTGGATCAGCAGAAGGCCTGTATGTTTCTTGAAGCTGGAGGCTAAAGTTATATGGATATTTTATTCTCATTACTAGTTAAATATTACATTTGTATAATAATAATAATAATAATAACAACAACAACAACAACAATAATAATAATAATAATACATGTATTTAGCGTAGCAATAGGCCATTGCGAAAAGGAAACAAAACAAATAATACAATGTAAAAAACAGTATTAGCAAACAAACTATACAATAAGAGGTCTTATTTGCATACTCCCAAGAGTAGCTTCTATCCTGTGTCATCACCCAACTTGAACTCTAGGAATTTCTGCCTCACCAAAAACGCCTGCACCAAATATTCAGCCACCAATTTGGTACAATCATGCACCCTGTCCTGCAAGGTCAATAGCAACAAACCATGCTCCCCCCTCCCCGGATGGTTGTTTATGAATTGTGCCAAAGGTTTTCCCCTTAATCCATCAAACAATCTGCAGCCAAACAAGGTATGCTGCGTAGATTCTGCAGTTATCTGGTCAAAAGGGCATAATGTTTCACTATATGGTATTTTATCCTGTCTACCCCCCAGAATTTTGGAAGGGAGAGCGTTAAATCTAGCTGACATGGATAAACATTTTCCTCTTGGTAGAATTGATGAAGCAAGGTGTGAAGCAGACTCGCCACTGTTTGGAACCCAAAGAAGGTAATCCTTCAAATGCGGCATATTCCTTACTTGTGCCAGGTCATTTTGCCATGCCACATCTTTTATTCTCATTAGCATCTCAGCTCATAGTGCCCTAATATTTTCCCTTGGCAATATTTGGTAGAGAACCCCAATTTGTATTATTCAATCAGTAATAGTTTATTTGTTTAGCCTCAGGCCATAACAAGAAAAAATATAAATACAATAAAAGAAAAAAGAGGCAGAAATAAAATACAATAAGTAATAACATAAAATTAATAGGGGTCACAAAGTTGAAATTCAATTATAGTTGTTGTATGTCTGCAGAAACTCTGATACCTAGCCCTCCCACTTGTACCCTGCAGAAATGCCTCATCCATAGGACATAATAATTCAAAAGCAAAAGGAGACTTAGTCCAAGCAAGCCTATACCTGCAAATCTGCAGGGACAATGGAGAGTCTTACCGTTCCTAAGGCTTGTGATGGCACACTTAACCCATATCAGCACTTACACTGTAGGAGTAGGATGCAAGCCTGCAAGGGCTGGCTGAGTTTGGGGGCCCAGCCACCAAGCCCTGGCCGGGCCTCTGCCGCTCCTCCACTGATGACTGGCACTGATGCTTCCACTGATGCCTGCCTTCATTTGGAATGGTGGTCCCCTATCTCTTAGGGCCAACAAACACATGTTCGACTGCTGTTCACATGGAACCCGTCTCCACTTTGTCCTTGAAACTTCTCATTTGAATACGATTATTTCCTACTACCACCAAGATCTGCACCTTGGGTTGGCTCCACCGAGGACCGCGCCCTAGGCTTCAAGGCTCCCCAAAGTGACCCTCCTCCTTCTTCATCTCTGTCAAGTACATCCCTGACTGGGCCTCTGCCGCTCCCCCACCCAGGCCAGCCAGCCTTGGACGATCCACAGGAAGGGCCCAGCTCACGTCTCTTAGGACCGACTGACCCATGTTCAACAACTGCTGTTCACATAGAACTGTACTTCACTTCGTCCTTCAAAGTTTTCCTTTGAATATAATTGATTATTTCCTACTACCACAAAGATCACTGCTGCTCTGGCATGGCCAAGTGGCCTCTACCACTCCCCCACCCATGCCAGCCACCCTGCCAGCAATGCTGGCAAAGTTCTCGTTTGAAGAGATGATTGATTATTTCCTTCTACCACCAAAGTTACTGCTGCTCTGGCATGGCCTAGTGGTCTCTGCCGCTCCCCCACCCATGCCATCTAAGCTAGCCTGCAACACTGGAAAAGAGAGCAAAGAGATTTCCCACTCGAGCATTCAGGGACAAATTCCATTTGATTAGAAAAGGGGGTGGTGGTGTACAAAAATAGTCAAGAACACACTCCGACCTTAAGCAGAAAGATATGTAAATAAAGGGCAGGGAATGGGAGGGATCTCCTTCCACTGCAGCCAGTCAGACACTGCCACTCTAGCCCCGGGACCCACCCTCAGGGTTCAACTGCCAATGCTGCCTAATCTGTAGCGTCTGTGCCATGGGTTCTGATCTGTACCCTGGCAATCCAATGTCTGCTTCTGCTGCCTCTGCTGTGCCATGGGTTCTGTGCCCTGTCAAATAAATGTCTGCTGCTGCTGCTGGTAGTGCATGTCAGCCATTTTCTCCTCAATCTTGTAGATGGCCATAGCTCGGACGAGTGGCACGCCGGCAGGTGGGGGCTGGTTGAACATTACAATGGGGTGGAATGGGAGATCGCGGCTCACACAGTCTTTGGGCTGGGACTGTTCCTGGCCCTGACTCCCATGTATCTGCCATTCCAAATTCGGGTATCTGAACCCGACTCTTTTTAGATTGCCTGAGGACAACCGGGATGCTCTCCTGGCACTCAGTGGACAGTGAGTTCCCCAGGGCTCACACCAGGCAGGGACATTGCATTGGCTATTCCCAAGGCCAGCCTAGTGTGCTTCCCCCTATATACAGCTTGTCAGATCCCTACCTGACAGAAGCAGCACATGTAGCATATTATAATTTATTATTAGCCCCAAGATATGCCAGCAGGATCTCAACTTGCAGACAGCCCCCCAGGAGGGGCAGGACTTGTGTCTGTGTGGGTGGCACACAGTGGCACACTGTGCCAGAGAGAAAGAGAGAGAGGCTCTTTGGCAGCAGGCACAGGCGGTGGGTGCTGGTGGACAGAGGAGCAATTTCAGCAGTTTCAGCAGGCATCCGTGGGTGGGTGCAGAGGAGTAGGCTGGGGGGGGCGGGACTGGCTTGCTGGCAGTCCACTGGCCAATGGCCAGTCAGGCATGAGCACTGCAGCGGCAGCACCCAGATGATGGATCTTAGAACTGGACTGACAGTTGCTTCTAGATGCAGTGGAATGGAATGACACAACCCCCCATGACTGATGGTCCCAGAATCTTGATGATGGTTCATGGGACTGGCATGACTGCTTCAGGTTCAGTGGATTGACAGCCTATGGGAGTTGTATGATGTCCCTAGAATTAGTGCTTCATTGGACACACTTCATTCAATTGTGTGATAGGTGGTAGCAGGTATAGGAACACACACAGGCAGGCAGGCACATATAATACATTGTGTTATATTTCCATCTCATTCTGGTAGGTTTGTTGCTGGTTGTGGTCATTGGGCATGAGCACAGATGAGAGCTCTTCCTGGTTCTGGCAGGTGGCAACTTGAGCTGGATACACCTCTCCCCAGCCTCCACCCCCATCTCTCTCGTTCTAGCGGAGAACCTCTCTTTCTCTGGCCATATAGTGCAGGTGACAGCATGGGTGGGATCATGTCTGTCTCTCCTTCTAGCAGTGGGGAGACTTTTTCTCTCTCTTATTTCTCTCTTTCTCTCTCTCTCTTGGCAGCAACCTGGGAGAACAAACAGCGTTGTGTGAGAGGCAGGAAGGTGGGCTGAGGCAGGCTTTGAGCATGGCGGCAACCTGGGTGGGCAGACAGGCAGCGTGGCATGAGAGGCAGTATGGAAGGCAGGCTGGGACCTTGGCAGGGCACTCAGATAGGCTGGCGAAGACTGTGCAGCACGCACATGTGCGAGAGAGATTCAGTCAGATAGGTGGGCTGAGATTGTCTAGCCAGAGGCCAGCTGGCAGGCTTACAGTTTCCCAATGCCACCCTGCGTCATAAGGTCAGTCAAATAAGGCAGCCGAGGCCATCTAGTATGAGAGAGAGAGAGAGAGAGAGAGCATCAGGCATTGGAAGGGCGGGACAGCACCTCAGCAACACAGCAGCACTAGCCCAGATTGAGGAGGAGAAGACTGCCCCTGGCATGGGATGCCATGTGCCACTGCACCATCAATCCTTTTCCTGTGGCAGCTCGGGGAATTCCAGCAGTGGAAGGTTCACCTTAATGAACAACTGCTCCACCAACTTGGCCCCCAGTCTCAGGCGGTGCAGGGAGCAAATGTCCTCTGCCATGGAGAACACCTGCTCGCTGGGGACACTGGTATAGGACAGTATACCCTTGGCCACTTTGGACAGGGCCGGCCACACGTTGGCCTTGCCAGCCAAGTAGGCCAAGGGATCAGTGCTGGGATCAATACAGGGCTCATCCTCAAGGTAAGTCTCCACGGCTGTTGAGGTGCCGTCATACTTCCTCTCATAGCTCTGACTGGGCACCACCTCCACCACTGCCCTCAGCCATGCTGCTTGCCCTATTGTGCATGGTGCCATACTCCCCAGAGTGGCCTGCACATAGGCTGAGATGCTTCTGCTGCTGCCGCCAATAAGGGTGCTGCTACTTCTGGTGGTGCTGCTACCGCTAGGGCTGGGGGCAGGGATAGACCCACCTGGCTGAAAGGGGTGGCTGCTCCCACTCCCACCATCACCAGGGGCGTCCTGCTGCATAGTCCACTCTGCCTCCTGGACCCTGTCCATCAGCATACCCTTCCAGAATCCATAGAACGCTGTTTTGCGTGCCCTGCTGCCCTTGACTCTGGGGTCAAGCATGGTTGCCAGGACAAATTGCTCCCACTGCAGGAGCTCATCAAAATGCGCCCTCAGCCCTGCCTTCAGCTTCTGTGCCAGGTCAAGCACCTCATCGGACAGCTTCCTGCCCTGAGGGCCACAATCCCACCCCCCAAGAATCTTGTCCAGCCTCCTCTGGAGACTATGGACCAGAGGGGTCACCTGGCTGAGGGTGGCGGTGGAGCTTCTCATGGTCTCTGTCACAGCCATGAATGGTCTCAGGACAAAGCCCGTGTGAGCCAGGATCTCCCATTCCACCCCATCAGAGCCTGGAGGTGCCCCATTGTCCGTCACCAGTTGAACTTGATGTCTCAACCGCTGAATGGTGGAATTGACATACCCTATCCAGGAAAGGAGTTCCTTGAATCCATCCCTCAAGAATCCTAGAGGGGAGGGCATTTACGCGGGCCCTACAAATAAGTCTTTTAGCTCTAATTGTAATAGGGGCACCCAAATAGGCGGGGATCTGTCCCTGGGCAGGCATCCATGCCAAATAGGACCTTACGTGGGGCGAAGAGCTAATGGCAGCTATTTCTGTCTGCCTATTGATATCGCTTATTCTTATCTGGATTTCTTTCCACATTGCCCCAGTTGGTTTATGTTCCAGGTATTCAAGTGAGAGTCCTATGGAACATAGGTAGGAGCTAATTTTCTGTTGCCAGGGACTGACCCATGCATCCTTCAGCATCTCTTTAACTAATTCAGAGGTACAAATATAGTGTAATTTCCACCAGAATTTTAAGGCAGATTCAACGGCTATTTGCGCCCATCCTTTCTGTCCTAATTCCAGCCAAAGCACGGCTTGGGGGGTACCAATAGGGTTGCCAAGTAAGGCTGAGAGGTATTTAGCCTGGACTGAATTTAACCGATGGGCGTAAAATACAGCCCACAATTCGGCTCCATATAGTAACTGGCCACTGATTTTAGAGTTAAATACCTGTAAGGCAGAAGAGATGGAATCTCTGCCCTGCCTGGTAAAAAAGTTAAGTAGGGCATAAAGAGAGCCCTTGACTGCCAGGATTGCCTCTGAAACATGTTCCCTCCAACTGCCAGATTTATGGAAAAGCAATCCCAGGTACCGGTAGGAAGTCACCTGTTGGATTGTGTGGCCTCCTATCTCCCAACTATAAGCCTTCCTTCTGTTGGTAAATATCAAAATGTTAGATTTTGAGTGATTTATTGTTAACTTATTGAATTTACAATAGTTCGGAAAGGCCCGCATCTGTCTCCTAAGTCCAATATGGGTTTGAGAAAGGAGGGCAACATCATCGGCATACAAGAGGCATCCTACTGACCTGGTTGCAACTTTAGGAGGAAAATGTGCCGAGTTGGACATTTTGGGGATGCTGTCATTTATATAAAGATTGAAGAGAGCCGGCGCAAGGACGCAACCCTGTCTGACACCACGCTGGATGGGGACTGAGTCTGTCACATGACCATCTGGATCTACTCTTACCACAAGGGAGGAGCCAGAATACAAAGATTGTATCAGCCAGAGAAGCCTTCCATCCATCATGGACCTTTGAAGCTTATCCCAAAGCATATTCCTATCTAAGGAATCAAACGCGGCCTTCAGATCTAAGAAGGCCACAAAAAAAGAGTGTTTCCTGGCCCGGTACTTGCTGACTAAATAGTTCAGCAAGCAGCATTGCTCTAAAGTAGATTGACCTGCTTGGAAACCAGATTGCTCTGAATGAATGATCTTTGCCTGACTCATTCAGGAAATGGATGCGCATCACCCACGCATGTGCGTATTCGGTGGTGGCATCACGTGTAAATCGGGCTGCCGTCTCTTTTGGAAAACAAGCGCGGGCGCTGCCACGCACAGCCCCCCCTCCCCTCACCCTGGAGGAGCCTGTGCCGAGCCCAGCTCCCAGCACTTATTGGAGCCCAGTCGCGCGTCTTGCTTCTCCGCCCTTGTTCTGTTCTGCGGGGGGACCTGCTGCCTGGCCATCCGCCCAGCAGCGTAGAGTTCCTGCAAACTGGTGCAGGGCACAGAACATGGAGGAGCCCTATAGAGAAGGAAGTGGGGGTGGTAATTGCAAGAGGAGAGGTAGGTGGTTTCAGCATGAGCGGCAGCGGCTGGGCTCCTGGGATGCTACTTAGGCTCGGAGTCCCCAGGCTGCGCTGGTGGAAACTGACTGAATCTGAGTCTGCCTGCCTGTCTGCCTGTCATGTCTCCTCTGGTCCCCACCCCGGGGGCTGTGCCTGCCCGATGCCCCATCTTTGCAACTGATCCCCTGCACTGGGCAAGCCCAGTGCCCTGAGAAGAGCTTCCCATGCCCGCCTGGCTTCCTCCTTCTTCCCAAGCAGTTGGTCTAGGGGGAAGGACAGCTAGATCTTGTGATAAACGTACATGATTTTAATAGCCACTAGCTGCTGCTTGGTGTGTTTTAAGGAAAGTTGTGTGATTCTACTTTTTAAAAGCACACAACTTTATCAGAAGGCAGCTCCATCACAAAGACTTTAATTAAGCTCTAGCGAGTTTCATGCCAGTTACAGAGCACCTCACTTCCTGCCTCTCGGCTTCGCTGCTCTCCCCTCTCCAGGAGCCAGGAAGCGGGGCGCTGTGTAACTGACATGAAACTGGCTAGTAGCGTAGAGCTTAAATTAAACTCTTTGTGACGGAGCGGCCTTCTCATAAAGTTGTGTGATTGTAAAAAGTAGTCACGTACCTTTCAGGTCAGCAGCTGCTCAATTGAGCATGTGCGAGTCTGCAGAACCGAGATGTGTTTTGCTGGACAGCAGCTGCTGAACTGAGCATTTGTGAGCCTATTACATTTTATTTTCCTGATGGATCTTTTTCAAATTTTGTGCATATGATGGTCCTCACAACTTGACTGGCAAAGTCCAGGGCCCCTGCCAAGGACGCCTTCCACTTGGCAAGAGACTGGTGGTGCTGCTCCAATTCCTGCCCCTCATTGTGGAGGTATGCCGCGTATGCATCCACCTTCTGGTCCTAAACTCGGAGCTCCCGGAAGCGTTCAACAAGATCATCCTCCATTGTGAGGGCATGGAGCCTTAGCCCAACAAGGTATTTTTGGGAGGCCTCTATATATTTTTGTTTGGGCCTCTCCATTGGGTCCTAAAAGCCCTTTCCTCTTCTGTCACCTCACAGGTGGCCGGAGACTCCTCTGCAGAGCTAGCGGGGGAAGGGCTGCAGTGGTGGACCTTCTGCCGTGCCTCCCCCCCTTCTTGTGCCAATGATGCTCCTCCATGCCGGAGTCCTGCCGCCTCACCATCTCATGGTGGATGTTCTCAATGTGGGTGATTAGGCCGGATGTGGTTCCCTGGCTGCCCCTTGTAATTTGTTTGCTGCATTCCTAAAGAACTAAAAAGATAGGAACATAAGAAGTGCCATACTGTGTCAGACCAATGGTCTGTCAAGCCCTGCCTGCATTCTGTCTCCACAAGTGAGTGGGTGGCCAATCTCTCTCTACAGGGGACTTCCTAACAGGTCATAGGGCAATTCATCCCCTGTTGTTCCAGCCCCCGTGCTTTACCTTGCAGACAGTGAATCCACCTTTAGCCTTATTGTACCACCTCCAGACATCGGACCTCATGCACCCGCTTTCTGGCAATGGCGACCTCTGCCTGGATGGTGTACTGCACCTGGCACCAGCTGTGGGGGTGGCATCATCACCCTCTCTGAAACAGGAACACATAAACAACACCTAAATAATATCATGCCTTTATGTTGATGCCTTTGGTCCTCCCTCCTTGGGGTGTGGGGATGGCGACTGGAGAGATCCTGGCTGGAACGTGCAAGTCCTGCCCTTCTTGGGGTGTAGGGATGGTGACGGTAGAGACCATGGCTGGCATGTGCCAATCCTGCCCTCCTTGGGGTGTAGGGATGGTGATGGTAGAGATCTTGGCTGGCACGTGCAAGTCCTGCCCTTCTTAAGGTGTAGGGACTGCCCACCACCCACTACCCACACATCCACCCGCATGTCAGTAAATAAACAATAAACAAAAATAACATTTACAAACCTGGCAGCACTTCCTGTGCCCTGCTCCTCTGATGAGGAGCCGACCTCCACCACCTCAGGCTCAGAAGGTCCAGCTGCAGCCTCTTCCTCCTCCACCTTGACCTTCTTAAGTCTCTTCATTTTTTTCCTTCCCAACAGTCAGCCAAACAAAACACCCACCAACTCACATCCAACCAGCCACACCAACACAGCGAAACCAACAGTCCAACACTGCCAAACCACACCAAACAAAACCACACAGCCAGCCAGCCACAACACACACACTCTCTCTTCACACAAGTTCTGCATGCACTCAAATTTCTGGTTTCCGGTTTCCGACGTGATCACAGGACCATATACGACTGATACTGATACCAATACCCAACTCTGAATGAACATTCGGCCGAACCAAACTCCACCGACCAAAACAGCCGAACCCAAACTCGATTTTCTGGACAAATGACTGAATGGCCAATCAACCGGACCTCGTTCTATTCGCACATCCCTATTGTTTGAAATTATATTCTGCAACCAGACCGTCACCAAAATGATCCTTAATTATCTTTTTTAATTAACAGAGGAGTGAAAATCAATGAGACACATAAAAAAATTATTATAAGGATTATACACTTTGAAGGTTTACTGTCTAGCTAATTGAAAGAGAAAAAAACATTCAGCACAGATGGAATAAATCAATGGCATGAGAATTAGCATGGCTCTTCAATGACATTTTTGCTTATATCTGTGTTAAGTACATTAGACGGTTATGGTATTTTAAAACATATCAAGTTCAATATGCAACTTTTTCTAGAAACAGAGATGAATGGACCGCTTACATGGGGGAAGGAACATATATTGATCTGACAGAAGATCCAATTATGAACATAAGACATTAGATACTAGAGCTAGGTGAATAATGTGGTAATACCTTTAAGGGCCTGGTCCAAAGCCCTTTGAAGACAATTGGCAATGACATTACCAGTAGAGGTGTGCATCAGGGGCCCATGTCATTTTTTGTTTTTGTTATTTTAATCTTTCATTTTCATAAATGCATTTAAAAAATCATTTTTGCTTTCGTTTTTGACTTCCATGGATTTCAGTGGAAAACACATTTTGGCTGTAACTTTTTTTGTTTTTCATAATATTTGGATGAAACTTGGAAGTATTGTACCTCCAATTGATGGTATTAAGTGTATCAAATGTCAGAAATATTGGATAAATTAATCCAATTTTATGAGCACTTGAATTGTGTTATTTTGCAAAAAACTGCATATACATTCATAGCTGTAACGTCTTTGTATCTCATCTAATGTGGATGAAACTTGGCAAGTTTATACCCCTCCCCATGCGTACTGTCGATGCCAACTTTCAGAAGGATTGAATTAAGGGTCCTGGTGGTATAAGCAATTACCTTATAAACGTATGTCTGAATGTAACATCTTTATATTCCAACCAGTGTACATGGCCTTCAGCAGAGCTGTATCGCACACCTTCAGGATTGTCTTCAGGATTATCAGGATTATCCAAATATTGGAAAGATGTGATAAAGGGCCCAATTTTAAAAGCCTTCACAGCATAGGCAGAGAATGAACCTATGCCAGGGATTCTCTTATTATAAGATCTGTTTGTGATGTCAGTTGATCAGCAGATATCCTCATTCTGTGCTGTTACAATACCAAATATCCTCATTCTGTGCTGTTACAATCCCAACTTCTCTCCCCCACTTGTTACTTGGAAGTTGAAAGCATCTCTTTAGGAAAGAGTCAATAGAGATTCTCTTATGTCCTCTGCCACAGTGCTGCGGGATGTGATTGTGATGATAATTGGCCAGACTGGGTGTGTAAACCAAGGGTGATTTCAGATGTTACGGGCGGGCGGTTCACCACAGTGAACCCCCAGGGGGGGTGAACAGCACAACCACGCCCCGGGGTGGAAAAACGACCCAAACAGATGTGACGGGACCTGGACCACAGCCAGGAACCAGGCCGAACCATCACGGACTGGGGCAGCACAACAGACGTGCAGCCGAACCCCCACCGTGGTCAAAACTCCCAGAAGGCACCAGGCAGGGGCGGGACACAGACATGGCCGCCTAAGGGAAAACGAAGCCAAAAGACACACAAAGGAATGCCCACACAAGGGAAATGGGAAGGGAGGGGGGAAGAGGGAGAACAGGCTGACAGGCGTCACACATAGCACACGCACACACACACACAGCGGACTCGCAGCTGGACACAGTGCATGACCACACGCCCGGGAACACACACACACACACCCCACCCCCACACACACAAGGGAAAGGTCGGGAAGGGGGGGCAGGGGCACCCGGAACACAGCACGAGGAACAACAGGAGGGACAAGGGGGGGCACCGCCAAGGGGCAAGGCACAGGCAGCAGCAACCCCCACCCCCAGAGCACCCAAGTCCACAGAGGCGCCCCCACAGCAACAGAGGCAGTCTCGGAGGGGGGGAATGGGACCCCCGGAACAAGGCACGATGGGGGCCCGCAATGC